>BPLS01000230.1:249256-272890 GCA_019656275.1 Rhododendron kiyosumense
TAAGCTGACACAAACACCCGAACCGAAATGAAAAAGCCCAAATTTCTTTTAATCATGACCCATGGTTATGTAATGTGGGAATTAAATCGTGTCCCACCATAATTCCTGAAATTTGTAGGCTCTTAATATTGGTGATGGAAACATCATTAGATAATCAAAGCCGTGTGAACTACGGCATTTCCCAATCCGATGGGAATATGATACTCCTTGACTTTCAGTGTTGGAATTGGTTCCATATCAATAGAATCTCATCAACCAAGCATGAGAATCGAATTGGTTATTTAGGGGTTATTTACCAGGACTAACAATCTGATACTTTAATAATAATATAAAAAAAATGCTCCCAAACACCACAAACACTTATACAAACAACTATATATATATATGCAATGAGTGCGGACCCACAATATATACAAATGTGTTTGTGTAATTGCTTGTGATGCTAGAATGATTAAATAATAATACAGACAAGTCATATAAGAGAAACAAGTAAAGAGTGACACGTATCAGATGTCATAGTGGGCCAAAATAAATTCCTTCGATAATACTACCTCCGTCCCAATTTGCTTGTCACTTTTTGGAGTTCGTGCCACTTTTCAATTGATTATATCTTGTAATTTATAATATTTTAGGCGATTTTGAAAACATTGTATTATAGAATAAATGGAGATCTATCAAACAAGATCCATATTGGATATAAAATTCATTACCAATTTAAAGATATAACTAATTCTTTTTTCCGATTGGAATAGAACTGTGACAAGTAAATTGGGACGGAGGGAGTATGCCTTTCTTCTTTGTTTTTTATTTTTTATTTTTATCAAAATGCCTTCGATAGTTTGATTCATAACCATTTGTTCCCGGGGGTGGGTTGCCTTTGCATTTTTATTATTCAGCGTGCAGCATGCGAATAAAATAAAAGTATTATATTTTTTGTGAACATCAAATGAAAGTACAGTCTTGAAATTTAAGTATTCAGTTTTCTAATAATATATAGTCTCTCAAGAAACTGACAAATTATTGAAGTGCTAGCTGCCCACGAACTTGCAAAGGCAACTATGCATATTATATCACTGTGATGTTTCCTATCCTGTGCATGACGGATCCAGAAGTTTTTGAAGTACCATGTGGCGGTATCCATCTGCGATCCGGACCGTCCAAGCATTTCCATTTTCCACCATATTCCAGCAATCCAAAGTGAGCTTAACAGGAAACTTGTAACCATGTGCACAAAAGCTAGTATAACAGTAAGGATACTGAGTAAACAGCACTGGACGAATAATCCAATCGAATGCAATGTGACTTGAGTCGACAATTAAAAAAATATGCAGAGAAACTTGCTGTGTAGCACAATTTGATTTAACAGGAAACTTGTAACCATGTATGCACAAAAGCTACTATAACAGAAAGGATACTGAGTAAACAGCATCTGACAAATAATCCGATCGAATGCAATGTGACTTGAGTCAGACAATTAAACAAATATGCAGAGAAACTTGCTGTGTAGCACAATTTGAATCAACCAAGTTAGGCCTAGTATCCCGCACCAATCTCACCTGCCGTACTTGGTGCTGTGCAGCTGCTGCACAGCACTGTGGTGCGTGGCTCGGATGCCGTCTGTTTGGTAATCCAACAGTTCATATCTTATCTCCACACATGTTGTATCCGACATAAAAATTCATCCACGTAAACTAGCATAGACCATCAGGAAATAAGGTAAGAAAACTGGGCAAGGTTTTATTCACTGAAGATAAACTTGAATCGAATTTTCACTCACTTATAATCTGCTCATTGCGACATTTGGAGGCCAAAGAATAATTTTTTCCAAAATTGGTCCAGCAAACCAAACATCAACTTAAAACTATCGTCTGTAGGAACAAAAGAAAGAAAGAAATATAAATACAAGTTTGTCATGCCGGGTGGGTCCAATGTGGCCCTCCCCTAGGCAGGTTCTAGGCATAACCCAAAGAAGATAAATGAAATGCTACAGTATGGAAATTTCAACATTCAGATAACCTGAAGAGCATAAAAGGAGAAAATTGGGAACACAGTGTAACGAGCCAAAAATCATGTCCAAAAGAAACTTAACGTGTATGACCAAAAACAATGAGAAAAAACAGACATACTACAACCATTTTAAAATCTATGTCGGATCACACTGAGCAAAAGGGTAACTCTCCTCTTAGCTCTGGCCTTCCTATGGAGCACCTTAGCTTCTGTCTCTTCTTCCAAAACCATTAGCCGCCTCCAGACTTTAGTGTATTACTCAACCTGCACAAATACGTAATTGCATCAATAAGGCTTTCTAAATAGCAGCAATCCACCATAAGAGACAGGATGAGTTTATTCTATGTATGCACGTGAATATATGCAGATATACACTAAACTTGCTAATATAGAGGCTGCCTATGTACTCACTACTCACACTTTGACACTCTCTGTAAGTGGAAATCTAATGAGCGCACACACACACGGTCACTGATGATACTGACATTGTCAGACACTCTCCAACATGTATAGTAAGGCAGTCGTTCAGACGTGTCTTAGTGTTACATTTACCACTGAACATGCTTCGAACATTTTGTGCTCACATGTCCATCACTTATATGTGCATGGAACGCATCATTCAGAATAATAATTTAAGATGCAATAACAAAGAACAATGAAGATCTATATACCTGTTTATCCCTCATCCTCTAGGCTAGTTAATAATAGGGATTATGTGCCAGATGATAAGTCATCTATGTATGGATTGGTGGAACACTTTTTTCCACTGTCATGTATGTCATGGGATATGGTTATTTCTATAGTAACCTAGAATTATGTTCCTTTTTCATTTATCTATGAATAAAGTTGTCTTGTATACGTGTACATACATATTCATACAAGAATATATTAAATTTGTATGTCCGACGGGCCCGTCATGCATTTCTTCAAGAATCACAATGTCAGCGTGTTTGTGTGTGTCGTGTCATCAATAGTTTGGTATACAATATTAGGCCCATTACTAAAAACTTAACTGATGACTTAGAATGGTAATATCTCCATCTGCCTTTTGTTTCTCTCCACAAGCAAGACGGTTTCCACATGGAGGAGATGTTGGATAGCTTGATATTCATTGTTGAATTTTCAGACAGTTAAAGCTTTTGGGTAAACCCGTGAATTAACACAGTTCATACCCATGCTACTCGGGCGGGAGTCCCGTGGGATACAACCTTGATATTTAACATGTCGAAGTATTCTCAATATATCAATCCAGTATTCGTAGTCTCTGGATTGAAGTAGGGCAATTAAAACCCGAAGCAGGAAACAAAAACTAGACCATTGGCAGTTTTTTATCATGAATATCATCAAATACTTAAGCTTACCAGTCTAAACCCTCAAATAAACCTTCTCCTTTTATTGCCGAAGTTTTAAAAATAGACCATTGACGGTTTTTTATCTTGTGCAACTCTAGTGCCTCCGTCACTGCAGCATCATCAAGAGCACCAGGAAGATCCTGCAGACCGGAAACAGAAACATTATAAAGACAAAAACAATCCACAAAATTTCCAAAGAAAATAACTTCAGTTGTAAAGAGGTTTTAGCAGAAACTAAAAGATGTCAAAGGGTTGGCGGCCTCATGGCCAACTATTACAACCATGTGATAGATACAAGTACAACTCAGTGTCAAATTTCCTCACACTGAGTTTATTGACATGAACAAGCAAAACAGGAAAATGAGAACAACATGCACCTGCTTGTTCGCATAAATGAGCACAACAGCACCTTTCAACTCTTCTTCCTGAAAGGCAGAATGACATACCAAGAAACTTATACTTCAAGACGAATTGTTCAGATGTAGTGTGAGAAAACTAATAGGAGAAACATGCCTAGTAGATGGTAAGAGAAAAAGAAATAACAGCAGTATCCACATTTTTCTAAAAACCTTCTTCATAAATAAAAAATCGTCATACATAAGCATAAACCACCTAGCTATAGTATACCTCCAGGATTGCATGAAACTCATCTTTAGCTATTACCAGTCTATCCGTGTCACTCGAATCAACAACATAGATTATGGCTTGAGTATTAGGAAAATAGCATCTCCAATATGGCCTGTCGTGATAGAATCAGACTGTGAGCTTGAGCCATTTATGCCAAAGCACCAATTTTGATAACAGTCAAATAAATGTAAAGGTTAAGCGGCCCAAAGATGTCATGTGAACCAACTAAAGCACAGGAACGATGTATTTCTTGACAACTTTCCAGTGACATCTTCAGTTACATGTAGAATCTCCATTCACCGGAGTCCTAATAGAATAACCAAACAAAAAAATGGTAGAAGGGAGTGACTCAAGCAATTCAAGAGAGTATTTCCACATTGCAAGTGATCCCTGGGCCCATAAGCCACACAACAACTTCTCCTTCAAAGAAACCTAGATGCCACATTCTATGGATTTTTTACCTTCAAAGTTTTAGTTGAATCAATTGTATTCCAGTAGCTGTCAGTGCTGAAACAAAATTTAAGACCAAAGGCGACACCTTATGGCTGTTAATCAAATAGAACGGCCAGCAGCAACCAAGTAGCTAAAAGTCTAAGTGAACATTTCCCTTCTGTAACCTATTTCGGCTGTCTATCATTTGCAGAGTTTTGTTCCTTCACATACCAGCAAGCAAGTACCTAAAACGTAGGCAGCATCAAGAATTCTGAGAAGCACATAGTGGCCTTGGCACACCATGACAAGTTAAGACTGAGATTGAGCAACAAAAATGTTGAAGGGATGGTTTACCAAGGACCAAGTTAACTGTTTAAGAAAAGCGGCAAACAAAACAAAAGGGAAACCTTACTTTATATTTTAATATGAACTAAATATAGTCATGACGAAATTAAGAAAGTTATAAATCCTAACTTTAGAAGGAAAACAATGCCTAAGAGCTAATTGATATTAAATAACTTCATAATCCCATCAAGGCACAGTTATTCAGCAAAAATTCTCAAAAATAGCACAGCATAAAGTCGTACTCACACATATTATGCAAACATGTCTAATAAAGAAAGTGGAACAAGAACAAAAAAAAGGTCAACATGGTGAGTGAAAGTAATACCTGATACTTGTCTGCCCACCTGTGTCAACCAGAAACCACTATTAGATGAATGAACCAACCAAAACAGCAATAGTAATTCTAGCCCAAGCAAACTCGTCAAAAAAAGCAAGTAAATGATCAAAGATTGAAGACATAAATCCACTTTAATGTTGATACACGTAACACTATAACTATGTAAAACGAACTGAACAAGTTTCCTGTTGTCAACAATAGTAGTTCTACAACTACTCCATCACTATGATCTGTCCAAAGTCGTTAAGGAAGAATAGATGTACTAATACTATAAGGAGAAATAAAATTTGTTCACTACCATTTTATCAAGGCTTGGCCGCTTGGGTAAAAAATTATGGTTCAACCATGGTCTTATCTGGATTGGAACAGTCCGACGTTTCTCGGCATTATCCCTGCAACGAGTGAGGAGCTGGAGAGGGTAATACTATAGAGAAACCTATCCTTCGGAATTACCTACACTGGCTCTTCTTAGACTTGAACATGCATTCTTGTGCTTGGCAGCTCAATAAATGCATGGCAGCTCAAGCCTCTATCTTTGCACCAAACAAAAGTCACTAAAAAACTAGAAAGGTGGCATGAATAAGAGAGCATGCAGGTGCAAGAAAAAAAGGTAGGAAAGTGGGGTAGTAAAGAAACGAGAGTAATACAACTTGCATAAGATAATCATCAAGGTTATAGGGTCCTTTCAGAGTGGAACCAAGTGGAGAACTTGCTCTATCAGTGTAGCTCTTTAGCTTAATATAAAGCAACATATAACAAAATACCAAGGTGGAAAGGACTACTAGACACCTAAGGAACATTTCCAACCACTTTGTAGCCATCTTTCTTTCTTTTTCTTTGCTTTTCTCCTTGTTGTTTTTTGCAATACGACAAGATTTAACATTTACATGCAGTACACCTAATTTGTTGCTAGTTGCTACTAAGCACAAAAACAGATTCACTGATTTCTCTGAGAGATCCTCTCCAGTCTCCACAATATGCATGACCCTTTTTCATTGTCACATAATGGGGTAATTAAAGACCATACAATTTAATGGAAGGACCTGATAACTTAAATACTGACTCTTAAGGTCAGCAAACGATTTACGAGTAAGTAATGGTCATGTGAACTAAAATTCTGAGCTAACATTTCTGATAATTGCACTCTTTGGTGACCTGATTTTGCAAAGCGGTTTATTCAATTAAAATATTTCCGAGTTAAAGACCTGAAAAACTCAACCACCCCATCCAAAAAAAACTTATGATCAGAACAACCCAACACCTGACACCACATTCATAACCAATGCATTCACTTCATCAGCCCAAAACCAATGTACTCAAATTGACATTCAACCAGTTTAATCAAATTACAGAAAGTGATATCATTCCTAACTGCCAATTACTGTTTGCACCCAATAATAGTAATCAGGAGATTCAGAACATAATGCAGATATCAGAATCGAAAAACAACAGCAAAAGTGTATTACTTCTGAAAATAATGTCCAGCAATAGAAAGGAAAGTGCAGATCATAAAGTAAAAAGTTGGCATACCCAGATCCCAAACTTGAAACTTTATGTTGTTATACTGCACTGTTTCGACATTAAACCCAATTGCTGCATCAAGCATGTAAAGCGAAATCAATCCACAAGTCTCAAATTTTAAAACACAACACTTTCAATAATTCAAAACTCAGGAAATGCAGTAAAATTGAACCATAATTATCAAATTCCTTAAAATTAACACAAATATCAAGAATTGCAAGGGTTCCACTCAATAGATCAAGATTCCCTTGCACGTACACAATGGAGAGGTGCATTACACATGAGATGTTGCCACCTCAAATTGCAAGCAAAATGGTCAGATGAAGTCACAAGATCAATTTGACAAGATTTCCACATATGGAATAGAGCAATTTTCAAGATGTGGCCACACGAAATGTAAGAAGCCTTATCTATTCGCAAAATGATGACTCCCCAATGTTTGCAATATTCCACTCGTGTAATGGAGAGGATCTTCCCCATACCCCGATTCCACTACTACTACTTCAGTAAAACCATTCTCTACTGGTTATGGAAATAAAAAAAAATTAAGAAAAAGGCTGGGTAGGAGTACTACTTACTTGGAATTGTGGAGACAATTTCTCCCATTTGAAGACGATCTGCACGAAACCGGATTGTGTTCCCACATTAAAAAAATAAGCAACAAAACAAATCAGAGAACCATACAGAATCATGTCATTAGTAAAAGACAATTCGCATGAGGTGGGAGAATCGTATCATACACAGAATTGTGGTTTTTCCGGCATTGTCGAGACCGAGAACGAGGATCCGAGCTTCTCTATTACCGAACATCGAAGAGAACAATCGAGTAAACACAATCCCCATTCTTACCTAACTGGTTTAGGGAAATCTGATCAGATCTTACAGCAGAACCCTAGTCCAGACCTTCCCACGGTAAAACCCTAACATCACCAATGTTTTAGAAAATTCCAGATCAGATCAGATCAGATCATCTCTTTCTCTCTCTCTCTCTCCCTCTCTCTCTTGATGTATGGGCGTGTCTCTCACAGGAACCGAAGAGAGAGAGAGGGAGGGAGAGAATAGAACGCGAAGACGAGAGGAGAGGAGACCAAAATACAGATGTTTCGGACGGGATTCCTTGTACAGTGGACAAATACAGAATCCCGATTCACGGCGGCTCACATGAGAAAGGTCATTATTTACATTTCACCCCTTCGAATACTCTATACACGACTAATATACACCCTATATATTTCAAAAAATGATTCTCATACCCCCTTTTTATTCATTGGCAGTTGCACCCCTTTTTTGGCCTTTTATTCATGTGAAATTAGTAAATTTTCTTTACCTCTTGAATCACTTCTTTCATATGAAGGGTAATTTGGTACTTTCACGTGAATAAAAACAAAAAAGAGAATGCAATGTATAAAAATGGATTGTTAAAATCATTTCCCTATATTTTAGAACATATATTATACTTTTTTGGTAATGCAGATATTCACGAGCAACTTATGTGTAATTCGGACTAATCTCTATAGTAATAGCTTAGGAACAATATATGTTCTAATAAGCAGATGGGGCCACTCACATACGAGTCATAATATTCGACGATTTTTTTTTTTTTGGTACTTTGGAAGTTTTTAATCTTCAATTATTTGAGCTATTTTATTTGATCCCTATAGTTATATATAGTTACGCTAAAATAGCCTACTAATTTTGGATTCACGATTGCATAGAGTTTTGTTACAGAAAAATCAACTCGTGCTCGTCCGAAAAAGAAGCAAGATCGATCAACTAAACTTTTGCTCGTCGTGTCAACTTCTTGGACGACTTGTGTTAATATTCCTATTGAAAGAAGGAAAAAAAAAATCAAAAAAATTGGAAGAGAAAGAAAGGGCAAAAGGCATCTAGCTAGTTGATTACAAATATTCCTTCCAATTACAGTACATGTAGTAGTTTGAGATTACAAAATTACAATAGTGGGCTTCCTCCACCAATATCAGAGTTGTGCTTTCTCTTATTTTTCTTTGATCATTACATTCGACGACTCTGTTTAAAAATTCAAGATCCAACGGCAGCATTGATCCGATCCGATCCGAGCTGACATTGATCATTACAAGTATCTCCAAGACATTCACTTCACTTGTGTAAATATATATATGTTCGTTTTACTCAACACTAAGCAGCTCTCTGTCTTGTTGACTGGTACTAAAGCAGTATGCAGGAGCTTGAGTGAAAGAATCTTGCAATAATTCACCAATCTCGAAGGTAATCACGTGCGTGGAAATTCCTGGGAAAAAAAATTTCATGCCAAAAAGAGTCAATATATTGCGACTTAGTGATGCAAAGAATTGAAGTATTTTTTTGCCTTCGAGTAACGTACATCGACGTATAACTAGAACTAGTCATCATATAATGTCATTCAATTCATACATATAAAATTTCGTACCGATTTCATCTTTAGAATCATGTGAGTTTTTTAATTTTTATATTTGAGACAAATTAAATTAACCTCTATGTAGATGAAAACATTATCCAAGATTGATTTTTCTGTATCTCAGTTGTATTTGTAGATCAATTTCCAGGAAAACAAACAAAGGTATAAATGATCAATTTACCATCATAGAAATCCCATCGAACGGGCCTCTTCGTGAGCACATCCTCATAGTACCAAATGAAATCTACCTTCTCCCACACATTGCAGAGAAACCCATCAGTGACTTGTGTTCCAAGGTAGTTGGCTCCGTCGAGAAAGTCCGGCCGGAGGATTCCGACGTTAAACTGCATGATCATGCACGTCCCATTCTCGCCCAATGTGTAGTAGAAGGTTGTACCTGTCGAACGTATATAAATCCATAAAAATATAGTACTAATTCATATAAAGCAAAACAAATTAAACCAGGATTAAGGAAACTCGATCGATCAGTGTCGCCCTAAGTAAAAGTGAGCAAGGCAATCGCCTAATTGGAACCCCGAAAATTATGTACAGGAGTATATACGTACCTTATAACACAATTAATGTTCCTTAATCACTCTTCGTTCTTATTTTAATTTCTTTTGGCCATCACAGTGATGCCTTAAATACATTTCTCCGTATACACATGCATTGTGTGTGCCATGTACGATTACTTCTAGTACTATATCACAGACTTCTCATCGAGTATTTGAAAAGCAATTGAGGTTACAAAAGCACGTACGTACCGTTGTTCCACTCGACGTCATATAATAGAACACCTAGTTGCTTCTGAAATATGTTGACGTTGCGGCGGTTGGGCCAATCATAATATAAATTGCTGATTTGGAGCTGTGCCTTCGACAAATTCATGTACAAGAGTGCGTGGAATTGTTCCGGCCATGGTTGTGGAGTTGGGACCTCCATTTCCGCTGGTTGAGAAACTGCATTGGTTAGTACTGAAAGTTGTAGTAGAGTGATGAGAAGAGCAATTGCAGCGCATAATTCATTCATCTTCATCTCTCTCTCTCTCTCTCTCTCTCTCTCTCTCTCTCTGGGGATAAGGTGGGTAGGCTTGTCAATGGCTGAGAAGCATTCCAGAGATTAATCAATGATTCCTACTATTGGGATACCTTTATGAAGGTCACGACAAAAAAGGGGACTCCCCCTTGCGTCTATAAAATCTGAACCATAAGATATTTTAAGAGAATAAACCGGACTTCTCTGCTGCCAAAATTTGGACCGCATGAAGGCAGTCGCATCTCGATTATCCATATGGACGATGAACGTTGTAAATTCGTGGAAATTTTTATTGAAAAAGTAATATTCCCGCGTTTCCAAATTGATGGTCGGATTCCGTCTCTAATGCAATTTTTAAATTGTTAATACCTTTCAATTTATAATGTCTTTAAAGATTTTAAAATTTTAGTAGAATTAATTGAGATCTATCGTATAAGATTCATACGACACGCTTATAAAAAAAAAGATTCATACTGTATATAAAATTCATTGTAGATTAAAAGATATTAACAATTTAAAATTTATATTGGATACCGAATAGGACCATCAATTTGAATCGGAGGAAGTAGTAGTATTACTAATGATAAGAATACAACACTTTCGCACAGTCGGAAAAATGCACGAATTGTCCCCTGCAATAAGCTTTCTGCTAGGGCTGTTACTCGAAATCGGAAAATCGATTGAAACCGGAAAAATCGGACCGGTCCGAATTTTTTAAACCGGTTGAATAATTTCGATTTGATTCCGGTTTATAAAATTTTATAAACCGGAAAAATAATTTCAATCCGGTTTATGTGTTTTAAAAACCGGTTGAAACCGGACCGGTTATATATATATATATATAAACATAGGGGAGGAGTTGAATTATAGATTTTTGGTTGATATTTTGTAGTATATATTGGTCTAATAAATGTATTTATTATATAAAAACTGTTTTTATGGGTTTAATTATGTTTTTATGAGTTTTTTTTTATGTATTGGGCTCAAAATTGATCCTTTTTTGTTAGGCCAAAAAAATAAGGGTTGAATTATAGATTTTTGGTTGATATTTTATAGGTTGAATTGTGAATTTTTTGATGTGTTGGGCCCAAAATATGGCTCGCGAATGAAAACCGGATAAACCGGACAGGAACCGATTGAGCTGGTCGAAACCGGAACCGGTTTATCTCAACCGGTTCTGGTTTCTAAAAATCTCAAACCGGATAACCGGTTTCGACCGAAAAATACACTCAAACCGATCGAAACCGGACTGGTATCACCCCTACTTTCTGCTGTTCTTGGGCCCACGTCAGCTGGGCTGGCTCCCACATCGAAAGTTTGAGTATTTTGTATATGTGTTTAAAGGGTCCATTATGCTTCTCACTAGTCAGCAATTGCCTAGTTGAGTTGGTATGTGAAATTACCTTCTTGCCCTCCTCCAAAACCAAAATGGATGACATAGATGCTGGATCCAAGAAAATAATGTAAAAGTTTGCCCTTTAAACTAATTTCGAAATTTGTATGGGTGAAACTACTTAACGGGCTACATAAAAAAATATTATGAAAATAATTGGGCTGTTCGAATCATTTCTGTGAGACCCGATATGAGCCTTACAAAACCCATAGGTGTATAATATGTACATGTCATTTATACCCATAGCAGTACTCATTCTAAAATATGCACACACATAGTGAGTGTCCCACCTTCTAGTGCAAGATATATGTCCTTTTCTTTTTTCTTTTCTTTGGGTGAAAAAAAAGGGAATGCAAGTATGATGCACTATCACCTCTGTCAGAGAATACGTATTATCTTATCACATCACACCACTGTCTAAAAGGGGACCCCAACCACACCTATGTCAGGGAACAGAGTTTTCACAATACACACGTTCTTAACCAAATTAAATCTGAGTTTTCAACCACATATTTAACCAACCCAATGACATCTCTTTTTCCTTGTGGGAGGATAGAGTTTGAACCCGGCGTTGTGTAGTCCAGGTTTATGGAGATCCTTAAATCCCCAGTGATCTAGTTGCTATTAACTGCTAACTTTTTCCTAACACTTATTGATGCATACCGCTTGGAAAAGCATAAAAAAAATCACTGAACCAACCCCTCTTTTGTGTGCCTTTTGATTTGAATAGTACTAACAAGACTGCATTCGTCAAATGTTTCATCTTATGGGCTTTTGATTTTCAAACATGGGCTAATGTTTGATTGCTGGGAGTGTATATATATGTAACTATCGTAAAGCCCAAGTCCCCATAATTTCATGAATTTCAGCCCAAGTCCGAATGAATACATGTACTTCTTCCCCAGCTTCTTTTTTCTTATCCCGAAACGATGAGGACTTCTTCCTAAACGAAAACAAAACAGCCCATATCTACGATCCATATTTTTTTTTATTGAAAAAATAGGGACGGACCATATTCTATTAAGATAATTTCTCGATAAATATTTATACTATGAAACTGCACTGAAAAGTCAACCATTGCTCTTTTACATTAGTCACGAATATGAAGCTACTAGGATAGAGAAGCCCATTCAAGGGCCCGTGGTTCCAAAATTATTGCTCTTTGTGATTAGGACCATACAAATGTGTTGATATCTTTCCCGATCATAGAATAATTTATTCAATTTAGGGGTAATAATGCCATGTCAGAATGTTAAGGTTCAAAAGAGAAACTTTAATAGTTATAGTGCACGCTCTCTATCTCCCTCACAAAACTCTGGCCGTCACATTTATCTCTTCGGTTTGTTTTTCTTTATTTTTTCTGATCAACAACTTATTGTCTGATCTGTGAGAGTTTTTGTCTCTCCTTTCTGCAACAGTAATTAGTTCGTCTTTGACTGAACACCCATAATCTATATATCGAATTAGTTAAAATGCGCATAAACTGACTTGAACACCCATAATTGTGGAACCTAAAAAGAATGGAGTGCATGTAGTGATTCATGAGCTATGTGTGTTTAGATAGCTAAGGCTCAGGTGTGCCATGCCAACCACCACAGACCTTTTACCCAACTTCCTCAGTGTGGTTGATGATGCTCCAACTGGACTGTTGGGACCGGTGTCCACATCTTGGACCTACTTTCACGACTATAGACAATCACGGGTGATTACTCCTTGGATAATCTCACTACATTAATTAGTCTTCAAACTAGGGACTTCGGGTTGAGCTCACTGTACACCATCTCTGAGCCGTCAGATCGTGCATTTAACGGCTCGAATCTTATATTGGTAATCAATAATCGAGAACCGTTCATTGTCGAATGAAATCCGAACCGTCAGATACACGATTTGATGGCTCGGAGGTGCGCAGTACGATGTTGCGCATATCACTGCATAACACCATCCCGACACTCAAAATAGTGGGGTAACCATTCAGAATGATTAATTATAAAGAATAAATACAGTTATCTTATATACTCATAGAACTTTCCGTACGTTTATCTTTAAGACCATCCGCATCAAACTCAGCAAATTTTGGACCAAATTTACATCTAAAAAGTCACTTTTCTATTTTAGCTACTCACTTTTTAAGAGCACACTGCATCAGACTCTCTATTCCAACTTTATTTTTATTAAACTATTTTTTCTTTATACTTTACTTTTTGATTTAAATGTTAGTATATATTTTTTTTATCGTTATTTAATGATGAAGAACTGTACATAAGAAGAAATCTCAAAAAATTAAATGCTCTATTTTTTAATTCATTTAAATCGATGCAAACATCTTATTTTTCTGATCATATTATTCTAAAGGGACATAACTAATTTTTGTTTATAGAGCTCTCATAATTAAGTATCTGTTCTTTATTTGGGATCCTGTAAAATAGAAACTTGATTATGAGAGCCTTATAGGCAAATATTAATTATGACTCTTTAGAATAAAATGATTAGAAAATTAAGATCTTTATATATTAAAAAAATATGGTTAAAAATTAAATGCTTCAATTTTTATTTCGTTTAAACCGGTGCGTAGATCTTATTATTCTAAATAATTATAATTAAATTTTGTCTATAGGGCTCTTATAAGTAAGTATATATTTTTTATTTAGAACCTTGTAGAGCAGAAACTTAATTATGAGAGCCCTAGAGACAAAAAAAAAATTATGACTTTTTATAATAATATGATCAAAAAAATAAGATATTCGCACCGGTTTAAACAAATTGAAAATTGGGCACTTAATTTGTTAACCACATTTTGTATTTTATAAAAATTCTTAAAAAAATTAAATACTCCAATTTTTAATCCGATTGAACCGATGCGAAACTCTTATTTTTTTGATTATTTTATCCTAAAGGGTCATCTTTAATATTTGTTCCTAGGGCTCTCATAATCAAGTTTTTGTTCCATAGGATTTCATAATCATTTTAAACTAAGGCTCTCATAATCATTTTAACAGTAAAATATTGAATAGAAGATGAATAGTACCTCGTTTGATCAAACGAGGCACTGTACCAAAACTTAATATTTGGGAAAGTGGCGAGAAATCGATTGAGGCAGATGGAGGGGATTTTTTGGAGTTTTGCTCTTTATTACTCCCTCCGTCCTTTTTTAAGTGTCCTGCTTCGTAATTCCAACTTATTAAAAAGACATCATCATTATACCTTTCACATCAACTTTTTCCTCCACTTTCCTTACTTATCCATCATCATTACATTTTTACTCATTAACTTTTAAAATGAAATCTACTTTTAGGGACAAAATAGACAATGCACCAACTTTTACCCACCAACTTTACAAAATGGACACTTATTATGGGACAACCCAAAATGGAATACCGGACTGTAAAATAGGGACGGAGGGAGTATAGCTTTAAAGGAGAAATAGAGAGAGAGATGTGGATGGCCTAAAAGCATCCGCACCAGACTCTCTACATTTTGGACCAATTTACACCTCAAAAAGTCACTTTATTACTTTAGCTATCTACTTTTAAAATAACTACTGCATCAGACTCTTTACTCTCACTCTCCTTTCAATAAATAATCAAACCCACCTCAATTAAATACTCAATTTAAATCTTCCTTCTGATAAAAAAATTTTTTCCCAGTCTCCCTTGCCTCTGACAGGCGCTGGACAGGCGCTGGTACAAGAAAGAGAGAGAGAGAGAGAGAGGCGCTGGTACAAGAGAGAGAGAGAGAAATTATATAAAAATCAGTGGCAAGTGAACAGTAGCTCGTTTTTATAGACGAGCTACTGTAGCAAAACTAAATTTCTACAAAATAGAGAGGAAGAAAAAGAGGCAGATAAAGGGGGGTTTTGGATGGTTTTCTTATTTTGGCTCTTTAATTTAGTTCAAAGAGGAGAGTAAAGAGGGAGATGTGGATGCCCTAAGGGTATAATTTGCAATAGCTATGAGAATATATTTTACTAGATTACAGCTTTAGATTTCAAATTGTAGATTAATTCTTGTATAACGAGATAATTTTTTCTGGCGCCTATAAAATTAATCAGCTTTCAGATTAATACTTAGAATTTTAGATCTGATCCCAAAAGCACACCAACCATTCTCTAGAATCAGATCCTACGTACACAATATATATATTTTTTTTTGGTCAGCAAAAGAAACTTTTTATTGATTTTGAAGGGGTGCATCAATTAAAATCTTGACGTTAGAACACAGCTACTACAGAGAGTCATACTATGGCACTATATCCAACCAAGGTAGGATAAGAACACCTCACTTACTTACTTAACCACTTCACAACTTCACTTTTCGAATCTCATCCAAATACCTTTTGAAATCCTCTACTGTGTAGATCTTGATGTCAAACGTAGCCTTCATCCGCATGACTACTCTAGTTTTGATCAAATCCACCACTTCCGAAGCCCGTGTTGTTGACATTAGATTGGTTTGATTCAGTTTGACATTAGATTGGTTTGATTCAATTTGAATTGTCCAATGGCAGAATTGTTCTACCCCGTATCCTTCTCTCTCTCTCTCTCTCTCTCTCTCTCTCTCTCTCTCTCTCTCTTTTGTGTATCATTTGGGAATTAGTGGAGAAATTACAAGAGAGACATTTTTAGGAAAAGTAAAAACTGGTTTTAGAATTTTTTTTTTTTTTTTGAAAATAGGTCAACACAAACATATTTTCTGCTTTCACTTTTTTTTTAGGAAAAGTAGAAATTGATTTTAGAAAACAGAAAATAGAAAACAGAAAAGTGGCAGGATTACCAAACATAGCCATAGAATCCCAAAATCTCTGTCAATTTTTTTTAGCAAACTACCAGCTTTTTAAAAGCTAAAATCTCAAAATAATCTATAGCTATATCATTTTAGTTTAATTCTAGAATTTTGCTAATGCTAAAGAAGCAATACAACAATGACAAAGAACGTACGGACAAATTGAAATCTTAACCCAACCCGGCCCACAGGTGAGGAACTCGAGTGTGGTTGGGAGTCCCTTGCATACATATATATATCATTAGGCTGTCTGTTATTTGCTAATAATGCAAGCTAGGGTAGGCAAGTTGTTGTGATTAAGACTGCGCGCGCGCATCCGATCGATCACGTTCTGTATATTTATGGAAAACTGGCATTATCATGACTAGAGATCAAATAATGCCGCTCAGACTTGGAAACCCAATTTACGTGGTTGTTCCTTCCTTGTCCATCCATATCATATTCGCAAGGCCAATAAACAATCTGGCCAAGCACCAATTTATGCTTATCTTTAAGATCGATGGAAGTAGTACTGTTAGGTAGTTTGAATCCTGATTGGCTGATTCAGTCACAGCCGGGCCCGTGCCCGTGCCCGTGCCCCGCCCGCGCTGGGAGAATAAAGCGAGTGCTTGCAGGCTGCACCATATCTCTCGTCCGGAGGAGGGGGCTTAGGGCTGTCTTGACAGTCGAACGCAGACAGGAAGTATTTCTGCGTTCCCATATCAGTTTCTAGCTAGGGTTAAGAATCTTTTTTATATATACATATTGCAGAGTGACCTCGGATCAATTTGCGCACACGACAAAATTAAATCTATATGGCCCCACACTAGCTTGTGGGACATTCTTAATTATGGAAGCTCATGGAGTGGCCCTTAGGAGACTCGAACTGGAGACCTAGGGGAGCAAACCCCAGGCCTTAACCAATTGAGACAATGGTTTAAGATTAAGAACCTCATTATATTGAGAGAGAGAGAGAGAGAGAGAGAGAGTATGGTAACTCTAGTGAGAGAATTTACGAGTGTCTTTCAACAATCAATAGTGAACTAATGTGGCTTCTAAAGAGTAGAGACGTTATCGAATTTCGAATATCTTGTATGTTGCTCTTTTTGTCTTTGTTATTCTCTTGTGGGTTTGTTTCTATCATTCACATTATCCAAGGTTACGAGAGTTTGTGTATTCGTAAGTTCAACGTGTTTTTCGAATTTCCCAGCAGAAACATAGATCATTGTCAAATGCAAATTTGTGGCTTCGAAGAGCCTCCAAAAGGATCTAAACGGAGAAGTTTGGCAATAATTGTTCAGTTGGACATGTTGTCGACTCTGGTTAGTGGGTCAATATTGTCAAACTATCCTTGAAGTATTCAAAAGTTTAAATTCCAATACTGAATCCACTCTATCGACCTGTCAAAGACCAAAAAGCAGTATTTCTACGTTCCCTACTCCCCCGTTTCAAATTCTTTATCCGGTCCGCAAAACGGAGTGCTAAGAATAATGCTTCAAATTTTTTTTTCACAAATTAAAAATACTCATTGATATCTAGTAAGTTAGAAAGACTTTTGTTTTTTTATTGCAAAAATTATATTATTTTTAACATTCCGTTTTGCGGACCGGACAAAAAATTTGGAACGGAGGGGTACGAGAAAACCTTTGGTTGGTAGTATTACTATTAATCTTGTATCCTACTTTTCATTGGTTAAATTTTCAATTTTTTTTTATGCGGATAACGGTGTGGAGGATCATGGCACGCAGGCCCCATTTGATGAAAAAGTGTTGGTCCTAGGCTGTGAAGCCGGTTACTAATCTTGCAGCATCATATTCCGTTCCGGGTGGGGTGTCCGCAAATAGGCTAGAAAATTCAGTTTGCAGCACTTGCTATTCGGCTGGGATTAGGACAGAGTCAGGACAGGTCATATGACGGTTCAAAAGGAAATTTGTGTAGACGATTGTATGCGGGGTAGATCCTATATAAAACCCCTATTTTTTTTTACTTTATAGGGCTAGAACCTTACAAAATTGCCCTTCACACATGTTCCATCATTACACTATCATACATTGATCTCGAAGTTTTGCTAAGATCAAAGTACATACACGCGTATATATAGAGAAACATGACATGAGAGAGAGAGAGAGAGAGAGAGAGAGAGAGAGAGAGAGAGAGAGAAAGAGAGTGTTTACATGGCATGCATTTAAGTCCACGACGTAAAAGAGACTGTTCTACTTTTATCCAACAATCATGCATAGGGGTAGGGTTGTCTGTAAATAAGAAATTGAATCGAGTACTTAAACTGGTCAAGCCTTCCCACGATCTTACTTCTTCTAGTTTTCTACTACTCGTAGCATTTCAAATTTGTTATGTTAACGCCAACAAAAATATAACCCCACTCAAGCATCCAAACTTCTTGCACGTAAAAGGCCAGGGTCTTAACTAGAGTATCATAAACTCGTACGAAAAGTCACAAAACTTCCTGATCAAATGGAATTTCTAAATAGCCCCAAAAAATATGCTTGCATATGTAATAATTAATTTCTTACCGTCATCATGCGTGTTTGTTTTTTGGTCACGTGTAGTATTGAGAATCTTAAGACTCCATTTGTTTTGGGATTTTGAATTTGGATTTGTAAGTAATGAGTATAGAGAGAAATAAAATAATGATTGAAAATAGAGGTAATGATTAGAGAGAGATAGAGAAAAAAATGAGAATAATAATAAGAGAAATATGATATTGATTAGAATACAAAATCTAAAATCCTTAAACAAACGGGGTCTTAGTAACCTAGCTAGCTAACCGTGACCTAACTCATCCAATGGTGTTGTAAATGATTTTTGGGAGAAATAAAATTACAACCTCGCTACACCTAAATAGAATTAACCATGAAAGTTATATTGTTGGACACAGTATGTTCTGGTATTTCTCATGATCACTACGTTGTACGCTTCGATCAGGAGAAATTTCCTAATGGAAAAAACCAAGAAGATATGACGTGAATGAATAATGAGCTAAATTCGGGTATTTCGTTTTTTGACCAATTTTTTAATATTTTTATCAATATAAGTCCTTATGCATGCAAATCAACAATTGATAGAAGAGAGTTAAACTAGCAGCTACTTTTCTTTTCTTTTCTTTTATTGGGTACGTAA
Organism: Rhododendron kiyosumense; assembly: GCA_019656275.1. Taxonomy (NCBI): domain Eukaryota; kingdom Viridiplantae; phylum Streptophyta; class Magnoliopsida; order Ericales; family Ericaceae; genus Rhododendron; species Rhododendron kiyosumense. Next base: position 268,617 of record BPLS01000230.1, read on the forward strand.
GTGAAACACAGCAGCAACTTAATTGATCAACTTATCAATTTGGTTTTGTCAACTCAAAGAAATTAATAAAAGGACCCAGTTCAAACATGGTTTCTTTCATTGTCGGTGGTGTGTCTTGTATATATATATTCATCGAATGGGAAAGCAAAAAGAAATTGAAGGAGAATGGATATATAATAAAATATTGCTTAATTTGCACAAATCAAAATAAACACACCCAACCCAACAAACAGTCAAGATAGTGAGTTTTGACGAAATTAATTAGTAAGATCTAGTCAGCTAGCACGCTTATACGTAGGTACTATTATCATGTCAAACAAGATTTATGATCACAAATCCGGCCAAGTGGGAATATCGATATATGTCTCCCATTCCAACTTGTCCCTTCTTCAATTTGCCATTGGCAGAGCTATCATCTATATATGGTTAATTTACTTCTTTAACCCAAGGGTTTGGTTTAGAAGTTAAGGTCAGAGTATAACTTAGGAGTTTGCTCCTTTCTAGCCCTAGGTCTTATGTTCGAAACACTTCAGGTGCTATTAACTTTGTTAAGGCCAGTCTATATATATACGGAGCTTTTCTCTAGCTTTAATTGAGACGCTCACAAGTGGATGGTGAAATTGGTCCCATGTGATAAGTCAAGATATGCATAAACTAGATTGCCCATGGAAAATGCTGAAATGGTACTCCCTCCGTTCCGATTTGTTTGTCCAATCTCAGATTTCCAACTTATTAAGGAAACCAATTCTAATCCATTGATTAGAAAATCTACGTAATTTGAGCCATTGATTTTGAAATTTGACAGTCAATTTGAGACATGTATAAGCCAAAAAATGGACAAACAAATCGGGACGGAGGAAATAGTTCTTGCTCTGGTCAAGGAAACTAGATAGCCCATGAAATTAAGCGGTGGTGGGCGGCCGCCGGCCCAATTGTTTGACTGCTAGTAGTTGCAACTTGCAGGGCGGAGCCACCAAGGGACGCTGGCACCTCCAGAATTTTTCCTATATTTTACACGATTGATGCCCTAGGTATATATATCTGAATAGTTACGATATAGATTTGTTTCTAAATTATGAAGAAAAAAAAAAGTTAGGTATGATCCTCACTTCAAATAATGCTAAATTGCAACTTGCAGGGCGGAGCCATCAACAGACTTTTATATTACATGGAAGAAAGAATATAGACCGTGCGCTGAGAGAAAATTCAAAATTCTAAAACTCAAAACCAACAAGTTCTATATGACTAATACTATGCAGTGTGTGGATAAAATATTATGTCTATTAGTTGGACACTTGACTGTTTGCTCTTAAAAAAAGAAAAGTTGGAGTCGTCCAATAAGAGGCTTGTTTCGTCACCAATTAGTATAACAATAACAACATAACATAATTCATTTAGTCTCTAATAATTGGGGGTATGGGCGGGAATGATCGGAGACAGATCTAATATTTGGCGATATATGCACAAAGTGGCTACTCTCAGAATACCACTGAAACAGTGGCCCTTCTAAACCTCCAAGAACCGAGGAGCTACAGAGGCATTTTGCTGCAAAAATCATACCCCCAAATTAAAGTCAAATGGCATCAAAGAGGGCATGCTTGAAGACCCAAATCAATTTATATGCATATTACCATGTTTCCTTTATTGATAGTAAAGCAATTAGTAACATCTCAAAATTCAACCGGCCCGTTTTGTATAGGAATGTTTACAGGATTTTGAAGAGGAAAGGCAGTTAAACAGTGAGATCGAGAACAGATACAGTTCAGTTGAGACGTTTAGAAGGAACGTAAATGCAAGTTTTTCATCTTAAATGATTATATTTATTGTTTTCACCTGTACTAATCATTTTCCAAACAACAAGAATAAAAAAAAAAAAATGAACTCTCCTATCGGTCACAGCAGCCGTTACTACATAAGCATAAAATCCATAATCAAGTAGTGAAGTACAGTGGGGATTAAAAGGGGAGTGATCCAGATCTGGGGTTTTAGATCTGGTTTTCTTGGAATCAACGTACCGGCGACGAAGACGGCGTCTGCAGTGGTTTCTGCTTTCAGTCTGCGGTGGAACGAGTTCGAGTTGGAGCGGTGGGTCATCCGGGAAGGGCTTGCTCCGTGTTCATACCTAGCCTCTCAACTTCAGCCTCTCCAACCCCTCCTCACGAGTGTGTTCGACGGGTCCGGCTCCGGCGTCATAGTTCCATGCAGTTTTTTCCTGTTTCTTCTTTCGGTTTTTCTATTTTGTTTTGTTTTTGTGTTTGTTTTTTCTTGTATTTCCGGACTGGTAGTGTCCGTTTTTTGTACTGTTTTATTATATAATATCTGCATTTTCTGGTTGGTCGAAAAAAGGGGAGTGATTTCTAGATATTAAAAGGAGAGTGATATTTGCACTTTTTTTTTTTACTAACCAAACTCTCCTTTTTGGTTTTGATGTGTGAAGTTACCAAAAAATGCCCTTACACTTTTCAATATTTTCAATTTGTTGTTTAAAGACATTTTGATAATTTCATATGCTGAAAGCAAAAAGGAGTGGTTTAGTTAGTAATAATGTGAGTGCGAAAATCACTCCACATATTAAATTCCAATTAATTTTGAATTCAATGGAACAATATTTTAAACAGATGTCGTGATAACAACGTAAAGAGCGTGCATGATCGATGCAGTCAATATCTATATCCGGCTACACTATGAATGTCAATGACTATGAGCCACATGTTTTTTTTTTTTGTTATATCTTTCAATAACAATTTAGGCAATGATTTTTATACTTACGTTTTTTTATTCATTTGCGTTTGGGTTTTATAAATGGCTCTTTCATGTTGTTTAAAAACTTTCATATAAGAAGTAGGGTGCTCATTAAAAAAAACAATGCCTTATGAATGACCATTGCAAATGGAAATTTTATCATTGACCCCAACAGATGTGGCCAAGTAAGCATGAGAAATCAAATAAGTTTTCATTTTTCATAAGATGAGTTTGTCCGGTCCGGTCGTTAAATTCATAGCCTCATAATTAGTTGAGGTGCGCACAAGCTGATCCGATCATCCGGTTATAAAAGAAATGGAAGTTTTGTCTTAGAATGATAACGTGTAAGCATTGATGGAGGCTTCTAAACACCAAAACACGATTGGTCTTTCGCTCCTAATTAGTTTGATTGTAACTGCGATTTCAATATCATTCACAACTTCCCACGGGAAATAAAAAAATCGTGAACAATTCCCATGGATTACAAATTACAACAAAAATAAAGAAACAAAATTTCCTTTTTACACCAGCAGACCCTAGCGCCACACGATTAGCAAATACGCCGAAAAGAATATATTCAACCGCGCACGTTAAAGGCTTGAACTTTAAAAAAAAAAATTTGAACCGAAAGGGTTGGAGTGAAATTAATCATGCAATCGTAACTAACGGGAAGCAGCTCATTAGCATCGAAAACAAATCAGAACACCACACAGAATCTTGATTTCGATCGTAGGTTCAATTTTATAGGACTCATCGCTATCTCTCAAATCAAATAAACAACGTACTCTGTGATCAATCTTATGTAAGGAGAAATGAGTTTTTATTGTTAATTAGTACTCCATTATTTTGGTATTGTGTCTCTTTTGGTTAACATCACATCTCAAATTAGTAACTTCTTATACATGATATGATATGAAGAGCACCCGGCAAATTGTCCGGATCTTACGGGGATTGACGAATCACAAATACTATAAGTCCAAATGGTAATGGGAAAAAAGTGGTGAATTTAATTACTCTTTTGGTCCTAGTATCCCAAAAAAAGATTGTCAATTGATGAGTAATGGGAAAAAAGTGGTGAGTTTACTCTTTTGCCCTTACTTTTTGAAAATACGTATATGCAATTACTCTTTTGGTCCTAGTATCCCAAAAAAAGATTGTCAATTGATGAGTAATGGGAAAAAAGTGGCGAGTTTACTCTTTTGCCCTTACTTTTTGAAAATACGTATATGCAATGATGATGTTTTGAATTGAATGGTAAAAAGAGAAAAGAAAAAATATGATAAGTGCAATGATGATATTTTCTTAATAAGTCCAAATGAGACAAATAAATTACTAGAATGGAGAAACTATGTTTTTTTTGCTCAGCAGAAGTAAGCATCATCAGTTGAAGCTAGTGAGATTTGAACCCCTCTTAAATGCATAGAAGTACATGATTCCTATCACTTCACTTTTTAGTAAAGTTACCAATATGAGTGTGCAATAAACCCCATATTAGTTACACATTTCTTTAATAATTACGTTTTTTTAGGTAT
>BPLS01000230.1:275448-292224 GCA_019656275.1 Rhododendron kiyosumense
CCCCCCCCCAAAGGAAGCTATGGAAATTGAATTGGATCTTGGGTTTCCTATGCAGCCACAGAACTTGCTTTTGGGCAGCAAAGACAATCTCAAAGTATCGGATTTCGGGCTCAGCGCGTTGCGGAAGGTAGCAACTTGGTCAATGTTTAGAGGCTGTTTAAAGCATTTGTTTTCCCTTTGTGTTCTGGTGGTTTCGTTTCTTATAACTGGTGCATTAAAAACCAACCCAAACCCACTTCCATCTTATCTGTCCGCGGCGGTGGGGTTGTCCGAGTGGGAGAGGGTTGTTTGAATTTCTATGGTATTGTTAGGATTTTGGACTAGTGGAGAGAAAAAGAAAAGGAAGGGGAAAAGATGGGGTGAACAAAAATATTTGTTTCTAAGTTTATTCTTTTTCCTCAACAAAAAAAACTTCCACAAATCAAAGAACCAAACAAAATGTCTTCCCTGCGACGGATTGAGCATGATGCACTGAAGCTGATTGAAGCAAAAAATACACGCAGCCAGAGTGGATTATAATCTCTTTATAAAAAGTGGGAGTTGAAGAACCTTAGAGACACCATTTGTACAATGGTGCAGATATAGGGTATTTAGATTGGAGAGAGGCAGTAGCATGATTAATCGAAAGTTGTCCATGTACTCTGTTTGGAATCTGGATTGGGATACCATTTTATTTTTTGAACTCCTTGGAATCATGTCGTAGAATTTTTGTTTCTTGTTTTCTTCTGAGCATGCACAGTTTGGTCTATTTACTTACAATTATGGGTGCCTCCACAGCCTGGGGATGTGCTATCTACGGCGTGTGGATCTCCAAGCTACGTAGCACCGGAGGTAAGAAACAGTTTTCTGATTGGAATGATATCTCTAGGACACTTTCGCTCTCAGATTTTTGTGTCAAAGAAAACGAATAAAACCAAACAAGCCCAGAAAACAGATATTAAGTAAAACTATGCCTGTTACTATAAAAAGCACATACCTATAATCTTTTCCATCCCAAGTGCTGATGCTTCATAATCTGGTCAACAGCTTCTTGCAAACAAGGGGTACGAGGGAGCGGCTGCAGATGTTTGGTCATGCGGAGTAATCCTCTTTGAATTGCTCGCTGGACGTCTTCCATTTGATGATCAAAGCCTAATGAACTTGTATAGGAAGGTAGGCTCCCAATCTAGTATATATTTCATACCAAGCTTCAAAAATAGAAACTTGAGATATCTGATAAATTTTTCCATTGCGAAGATATTGAGAGCAGAATACACATTTCCAGAGTGGTTTACAGAAAGCCAAAAGATACTCATCTCTAGGATACTTGATCCGAATCCCAAAACGGTAGTGCTCTAAACCATTGTAACAAAGAAGAATGCATTTTGGCATTAAACTGGTAAGATTAAAGTTTGACATCTTGTTTTATCCATACAGCGAATAACAACAGCAGAGATCATTGAAGATCAGTGGTTTCAAACAAATTATGAGCCTGCTGTTCGAACTGAATGTGAGGAAGATATCAACTTCGATGATGTTCATGCAGCTTTCAGTTCAGTAAAGGTAATGACCAAACAAAGTAGCAACATAGAGAGTTTCACAACACCGGCTAAATGTACCGTCATCTTGTTCAGGAAATTGAGACAGAGAAAAAGATACCTCATACTCCAAGTTTCATAAACGCTTTCCAGCTAATAGCCATGTCTCAAGACCTTGATTTATCAGGACTCTTTGAAGAAGAGGCAAGTTGTGCAAATCTAATACCATGTTCATTATGAGTTTTCCTCTTCTTTAATAATAAAATCTGATAAATCTTTGTCGCTGTTCAGGATAATGAGAAGCACAAGACAACGCTTGGATCAAAGCTTACAATCAATGAAACCATAGAGAAAATTGAGGCAGCTGCAAAGGATGTGAGTCTGTCGGTTGAACGGATGAACAACTCCAAGGTAGTATCTAGGTGTAAACAAGCACTTCTCTAATTTGCTATCCCAATTTCTGCCCAAATAGTGTTAACGGTTCTTCACAATATCAGGTGAAAATTCATCCCAAACAGAAGATGACTAGATGTTCAAGGTCATGCTTTAACCTATCAGCCGAGGTAAATAATTGTCGATACTATTTGGTATCCCCTCCAAAAGCAGGATATCAGATTCTCACTTCCTCGTGTGGTATAATTTAGGTAATTGAGGTGGCACCCACACATTGTGTTGTAGAAATATCAAAATCTTTGGGGGAACTGGAACCATACACAGAGGTAATAAGATATAACATCATATATACATGTCATAGCATATGTGTTTTGTACAAGTCAATCATATCTAATTGTGCTTATTTGACCGTTGATGACCAGTTCTGCAAAAGCTTATCGAGTATGCTACTGACAGAAGAATCAGGTGCGTCGTCCGAAACACAAGCACCCAAGGAAGTCATTGTCAACAGCAAAAATATCAATCAAAGTGAAAGGTAGTAATAGACCTACTTTGAAAACGTGTAGAATCCATAATGTTCCAGTCCACTCACCAGCATCTCCAATTATGCAGCTTTGGGCAGAAGGACGACAAGGATACCATAGACAAGCGGGGATACTCTTCCTCTTGATAGCTAACCTTTGGTTTCAACATTAAGAGGCTCTTGACGAGCCCTAAACACAAGTGTAAATAAAGCATACAACGAAGTAATGCATAAGGCTGAATGTAAGTACATAAGCGAATCCAACAGAAATGTTGTCTTGTGTTAGGGCTTACACTCCCATGCTGTAGAATTCAAGATCCTCGCGTTTATAAATTTTGTTTCCTCTGATGTAATTAATTCAATGACTTCAATAGACATATTTATTGTATGAAAGGAAATTCACAGAAGAAAAAATCCTTTTTCTGTCAGACGTTCCCTGTAATACCTCTATCAGTCCTTTTTCCGTCGGACATTCCCTGTAATACCTCTATCTGTTCAACTGACACAGCTCAATCTTACATTGAAGCAAGATAGAATTAAAATAAAAATAAATCAAAAAAAGAAGCGTATCATTTTTCCAGGAGGGAGCCAGCCTCTCAAATTTGACCAAAGCATATTGTTTCAGAAGGGATAATTTACAGTTAGCAGTCAACAGTTATCTTAACACCCAAGTAATACAGCATTACAACCCAACTATCTGATCATGGGATTAAGCACCAAATATTGAGTAGCACGGTCATAGACAAGCGAAAAACACAACAGGACATCAACAAGCCAGCACGGTGATTCTCATAAGAAACAGGACAAGAAACACAAGGGAAACTTCTAAAAAAAATTCTCTATACAATTATTAAGAGGAATATACATGAAACATAATTCAAAGATAACGGGGAAAAAAGCCACATGATACTATTCAAATTAATTCACACCCCCGCTCGTGTGCAGGGACCTTCTATTTCTTTTTTAGTTTGAATTGAATGTAAATTACAAAGTCCTGCAACTTGTGATGTTTGCAAGACCAAAAAGCAAAAACAAGTACAAACCTATGAGAAACCATGGGGACGCAGCAAAAATGGTGATATTGGATTCCATGGCGCTCTCACGCGAATGGCCAGTGTTACTACTTTAATGAAGAATTCCGTGAGTCTCCATAGATAAATAGAGTAACTGAGTAAGTGGAAGTGGAATTTCCAGATACAGATAACAGGCTACTCTCTCAACGAGCTAAAAATGAGTGATAAAATAAAGATACTAATGTCCAATGAGTAAATCTAATGTGTTATCAAGTTCACATTTCTGAACATAGCTGAACAGGAAACATAGCTAATGTAATCTTGAAGCACTAATGGCTTTGGGGAAAGTGACCCATGTAACAATCATAATGGTAAGCTGGCTTACATCAAGGAAACACCAGATGGTTTACAACCTAACCATATGAAAAGCAATCTCATGTACAAACATTAATGATTTTTCATGAGATAAATGATTATCACCATCTACTAATAACCAAAAAAGAATGCTCACAGAACCAAGACCTGATTTGCATTACAAAAAAGAAGAGTTTGGAAACAAAATTTGTTCAACTAAGAAACAGATTTAAGTAATTTCTCTCATTATAATACAATGCAAGACCTTTACTTGCAACAACAAACATGACATACAATGGACAAGCTATCTAACCCATCACCAAATGAACAACTTCTAGGTACCAATGTGTAGATGACTAGAGCAGGAAGTTATCAATCATGTGGAGAACCACGTCAGCACCATCAGAATTCAACCAATAGCTCTTCACCTGAATTCAAGGGGAAGCAGGGAAAAAGGAGAAAAAAAAGAACAAAGTGAATGTAAGGAAGAGATCAGATGACATCAAAAGAGAAAATATGAAATGAAAACACACACACACACACACACACACACATATATATATATATATATATTGGGACGGTTCCGGGGACATCTATAAAAACATCTAAAAAAACATCTCATAATTCCCGATCAAATTTTAATGATCTGCGCAGCTCAATGTGATCAAAACGTGATTTTAAGGGTACCCGCAAGAAATTAGCAAAAAAAAAATGACCGGAAAGGGCTTGATCCGAACAGTTTTTTATTGAACGGTTCAAATAAAAACAGCTCAAATCAAGCATTTCCCGGTCATTTTTTTTTTGCTAACTTGCAAACACCTTCAAAATCACATTCTGCACACATTGAACGGTTCGGATCATAAAAATTTGATCGGGAACTATGAGATTGAGATTTGAGATATTTTTTTAGATGCTTTTATATATGTCCCTGGAGAGAGAGAGAGAGAGAGAGAGAGAGAGAGAGAGAGAGAGATCAAATCAATTCACATTTCTATGTGCGTAGTTTTCTTCTATTAGCATGCAGATAAATTTTCCTATAAACTGAAAGATGGAAAAGTATGCAAGATTGATTGAAAACAGAATAGGCAGCATAATTACTTTTAAAACACACTGAGAAGCAACAAATATTCTTAAATCAATATAACATATTGTAGATGAACAAAAAGCGGGAAGGGATGCTATGACCTTTACTGTTCGGCAACATTGTACAAGCACTGCAGCTTTGAAAGTTGCAGGGAATTAATGGGTTCAAAGATGATACAGAGCATATAAAATGCAGTTCAATCCACAGGAATTACTGCTCAGTAAACGATCCACTTTAAAGCTCACCTGAATGGTGTTGTGTGCTATATATCGTTGTTTACTCTCATGAAAGCTAACATCAACACGCTCCCAAGCTACTTGAGTGAGACCTCTAATCATTTCCTCTTCACAAACCAGAAAGAAAATGCTCATAAGAAATAGGAGAAAAATTTGCACAGCAAAACACATAGAGTAACAGAACATGTTGACAAGCAAGAAAGGAAAAACACTATGAGTACGTCAATGATCTCATATATAGGGAAAGCAACATGAGTTTCCAAGAAAGATTTAACCATTGGGCACACTACGAAGAATCACAGCCTCACAGGAAGAGAACAGCTTTCCAAAAAATAAACTTAAAGAGAGACATTGACATTTTACCTGCACTATGAATCACTCTAGTACAAAAAATGCAAAAGGGAACACAGCATATTTGGAAGATGGTGTACAGTAGTGGTAGACTTTCATAAAGTATTAAAATCGTTATTAAGAAGTTTGAGGTACAAGATCAGGGGAAATTTTCTTATAATAATAGCAAATCCAGCTAAATAGCTTATTATTGGCTATGATGTGGGTAGGATCTTCATAGAATGGTAATGGCCTTATTTGCGATGGACTGGGATTTCCAAAAAAACCTGGCATCCATTATGTTTAGTTGGTGCAGACAGTACAGGTTGCATAGTGAAGCAAAGGCAGAAGGTGTTACGCTTAATTAGACAGTGTTTACAGTGGATTAACTGGAGGGTCTAAGATTGAGAGAAGCACGAGACACTGCAAGCATAACACCAGACTTCATATGAGCTTAAGAGCCATTGTATGAGCTTAACAATCGTCTTATAGCCACTTTGCAAAGTTGAATCTCAAGGAAGATCATGCCTAATCCAGATCAAAATTATGAACACTCTCAGCAAATTGAATCTAACATTATATAGTTCGCACCGCAAAAGAAAAGGTTCACAAACCTTCCAGGTCAGTTGCTTGCTTTTCAACCACAGAAGACGCCCCATCATGATTGTTTTCTGTAGCTTTGCGTTCAACATACACAACATGTGGGTATTTTCCGTCGACGACCAGAAGATTGGACTAGAGAAGGGAACAGGAAGAAAATAAGGTTGATTTTGGAAGAGATGCGATAGTATTAATTGTCACTTAACCAAAGAAGTGCATGAGGAAGAAACCACAACAACCTTTGGAAGCTCATGTTGACGGCGTATTGATGATGTTCTCCAACCAACCACATCTTAAATATCAGTTAATATAGAACAACCTCTTAAATAGTGGGGGGAAAAAGCACATTTTTTACACGAAATCATAGTGGAAGCTATCTTCAACTCAGAAAGGATACAATCATAATTTGCATTTGCATATGCTACACGACGCTTGAAGGAGCGTAAAGCTGATCTATAAATGTCACAAAGCATGCCATTAGCTTATAGATAGGAACAAAAATCCAGTCTTCTAAACGAGTGAGTGAAGCAGGGGAATTAATGGATACCAACATGAATTTAAGGTCGTCAGAGTCTTTAACCATCTGAAGGAGAAGGGGAGGTTTCCCTTCATCATTGTCAGTGAGGAAAAGATGCTTCCCAGACCTCCCAACAACCCAGTGTGCCGATTGAGAGACTCTTCTTTCCAAAAAAGGAAGACCACAGAGAATGGGGAGCTGTGAAAGCACATGCAACAGGACAAAATGTAAGAAAAGGGACGACTACCATAATCTTTTGAATTGGCAATTTAATATAGCTTTAGGAAATAATGCTGCATCATACAGAAGGACTACCCAGTTTAACATCCTCCTCATGATGTGAGCAAGTGGAAATGAAATGAAGTCTTGATACAAAAATTCACCCAAGCGGCATAGTTAGTCATAAGATTCATAGATAAATTTTTTCCCCTGATGTTCGCAGTTGTAGAGAATCCAGAAGTCACAAGTAAGGTAACTATAATTGTCATTAATAAGCATAACAAGGGATCACATTCACAAATCTAACCATCAAACCAGGATAAGAGAAATAAGAAACTGCCACAGACGCACACATACACATGCATAGAGGCACAGACAAGTATTGACCCTTGGAGAAAATCAATAGTTATAGAACCTAATATTGCTAATATGAAGCACAAAATGAGACAACCGAAAATGTAAGCATGATCACACCTGCTTATGTCCCCTCGAGCCAAGATGCGGTGTTGCAAATGTTATGAAGTTCATAGGTTCCAATCCAGCAACTCTAGCTTCAAAATGCTGCTCCAGATATTGTGTTGAATCCTTTAGATCACCTCCATTTAAGCAGTTCCCGGAAAGTCCTGCAGTTTCCACTCTGGGTAAAAGTTCATAGAGTCTCCCAATTGCATACCTGGCAACAAGGCCACCCAAGGAGTGAGCCACAAAGGAGATCTTATGCACCTCAGGCCAACGTTTCACAACATTCATCACCTGCATAAGAAACTAGTTACTGTTCACATAGGTACCTTTCACCTTTTTGGTAATTTATCAACAAGATATTCCCACAAAAATACTTAAGCATGTTCAAGCAGTGAATTTAAATAGCCAGTGCACGCCTAGAACCATGAGGACCAAAATGGGATTAAAAAAGTACCTCTCCGGCTAGCCTCTCACCCATCTGATCTACACCATCGAAAGTCAATTTCGAAGAATTACACTCACTACCTGCTCAAAAAAGATCATATAAGGAAAATTCCAGCACAGTTAAAACCGTATGCAAGTCAGAGAAGGCGGGGTGACAGATTTTGGAGTTCATAACAATAGTTGATAACCATTAATACTCCAACAATTACATGACCAACAAATTCTCAAAATGCTAAGAGCATAAACAAACAAATTAGCTGAAGAAAAGAATGGAAGTCCTAACAAGAGCATCCCAGGCCGATCCCAAAAAACAAAAAGAAGAGCATCCCAGCAAAAAAGAAAATAAATCCCCAAAAAGACAAACTGGGCTTAAAGTTTAATCAAACATGATAAATTTCTCAAATTCATCTTTGTTCTGCTATCACTGACCAGCTGGTGATTTAACAGATTTAGCCAAGTTTGATCAACCAAACCACTAGTGAGGGGATTAACAATACAACATCCCTCAATGAATTGTACAATAAACAGGATAAAGCTAGCTTGCATAGTGTGTATGCTACACAACATGCACTGCCATCATCCAGCTATCCCAAACGATACTGCCAAATTAGTAATTACAAAGCTAAGAGCCAACATGGAGAGTGATGTTCTCCCTAACTAGCGTCTAAATCTTTGATACCGTACAAAGCCTTGAAGATGACAGGTCACTGTCTCCAACATGAGAAAGGAAACACATTCACAACGTATGCAATGCATTTGATAAAAGTGCACCCAATTGGATTAGAACAGTTGCTTATTACATGAATTCAATGCCTTCAGTCAACCTAACAACCAAATTCATTCCACAATAAAACAAGTAAAAGAATTGGAAAGAACTCTTTGAAGCATGCATAACAAATACGGTGAGAACAAACCCAATGGAAAAGCTTATGAGAGGAATAAGTCATAGTTGACTTGGGAAATGAAAGGTCATCTTCATAAATTACCACTGGTAAGATTGTCTAATCTACGGATCAAAAAAAAAAAAAAAAAAGATTGTCTAATCTAAGCTCTGTCTAAGCCTGGCAAAACAGCCATTTGTAAAACCCAAAACTTACCAACACATTCACAAATAACACATTAGGGAAATTTAGTCTCACAGATCAAGTTTCAGACCAACAGTGCTCCTAAAAAGTGCAGTAGAAGGCCAAAAGAGTTGTTTGACACCGTATGTTATGGAAAAATTATTATTACGTTAACAACACAAGACAAATACCAGACTAGCACCCAATGAAAATATCCAGAATCACCCATTAGAAAGGAAAAGGGGCTATATGAAAACAAAAACTCTTACGGTGAACAATAACTTTGTCAGGAAGCCTCTTCACAAACTGCTCGGCAGCATATCTCCAATCTGCAGCACTGAATGCACAACAAAGGGTAAATAAATAGCAGGCTTTGCAGAAACACTTCTTAACAACGGGTCATACCGTGATAATGGAGGTGCTCCATACTAGCATGAACATTAATTTCATATTTGTTGAGAGGAAGAACTAGGATCCTAAGACAAGTACGGCGAAAAATGGTAGCGTACATCAAATCCAATCAGTAGTGTAGTAGTGAGTTCAATTGAGGAGAAGTTTGCACCACTACACAAGATAACTCATGACAAAGAAGACAATTTTTAAACAAACAATTAAATCAATGAAGCTGGAGGTTTAGAATTTCAACCAATGCAATGAACTCCAACTGAAGACAAAGGCTATAAAAAAGGAACTTCAGTTTTGGCAGATTTTTTGAGTTAACATATATAGCTAATAGAATTCAGTAAAGACAGAGATGACATTTGGAACGGAAATGTCCAAGAAAAAAGTGAGGCCAGACAGACAAGTGGAGAATTTTTTCCAGACACCATGCAATGAGAAAAACAGACTATTGGATCTCTCAAATTACTACAAATGGCCTTCAGTTACCAGCAAAATAAATTACCAAAAATTTTTCGTAACGATAATGGATATCTGTAAAACTATAGTTTAGAACATTGTGAACGCTTAACTCCGCAGGTGATAGAATGTTTGTGGGCCACAAAATGTTTTAATGGATAAAATATTGATAGCTTACCGAATTGCGAAAACAAGACTCTCCACCAGGCAGGGACGAAGCCAGGGCTTTGAGGTGGTCAAACAGCATAATAGCATCACTACTAGTTTACAGTTGATTTTATAGAAGGGTAGAGAGCTAGGGATGCATAGGAGGAGGTTTTAAAGATTGAAACGGTTAAATGGTGGAAACAGCTTAAATGTTCCATAATACCAGAATTATTTGCAATTTTAGATAAAATAGCAAAATGAAATAATTACATCCTAAAAGATTTACCCAAATTTTTTAGAATTTTCAATGAGAACTCAGAATTTTTTACACACTCAAAGAGGAGGGGAAGGCTTTTTGTGTTTTAATAAAGTGGGATATAGATTTCCCCCTACTGAATCTCTGTGCTTGATATTAGAACAAGTTTTCCTTATTTCCGTTCCTTTTCAGTGTATCCTACTTGAAAGAGGAATAAAGCATGATTTTTATTTAAAATTCATTAATAACAAGAGAAAAAGATAAAACAGATACTTCAACTATTTAAAAGAGTACATAAGAATTGAGGGACCTTAAATAAACATGGGGCTCATTACACAGATATTGTAGTACATATCGGGATATACCCAGGGGTAATCGAAGGCTTTAGGGTGACCGGGGCAACCCTTGGCCCCAGCATTGCTTCGTCCTTGGCACCAGGGTGTCCATCATAAAGTTCAAATGCATCTTTTATTGAACTATTCCATAGTAGAGTACAATTGATGAAACATAAAAAAGAATGGTTGTATCAAAATCGTAATGTGCTTGTTCATCATATATACAAGAAGTGCAGTGGTTTCTAGAAACTCAAAATGCCTCACAAATCACAATGCAATTTGCAGTGTACATACAAAACTTTCATAAAAAAAGAACAAGTCAATAGGCATAAGAAGAAAAGGAAGGGTTTTCGTCCTTTCTCCGTTTTCACTTATTCAATTATCAAAAACTCAATCACAATGCAATTATCTCCAAGAAAAAAGAGATAGTCTATTATGCTTAATATCTTTAGTTTGATTATCTGTATCTCTGCTCTTTATTCCACCACTTTTTTCTTCTCCAAATTGCCCGAGGTCTATGCTTTTTTGAATCCAATACCCGTATCAAATATTAAATAGAACAGGAATCTAACAAAGATACCTCCCGCCGATCCCATTAACCATGATCACAAGGTGCTCCGGTGGCACCTTGGCATCGGCAGCGGCCTTATCGAAGAAATCCACGCCACCATCCACAGACTCGACCTCCACCTTCTGCCCCTTCCTCCGAAGATCACTAAAGCACCCCCTGCTCAGCTTCCGGAGCACTTCCATCTTATAATCACTCTTTTGACACAACACCAATTTGCTCCGCCGTGGGCCCTGGTGGAGCCCAAACCCTAGATCGAGACGCGCCGCTGTAGCGGAAAGGGGGCGGTTAGGTAAGGGTTTGAGGGAGAAATTCGGCGGTCGGACTGGAGGTTTGGCCTCGGCGATCATGCGGAACTGATTGAGTGGAATAGTATCATGGAGGTTTCGGAGAGGAATAGGGCGAGAAAGTGTAAGGAGAAACTTTTTTGATGGAGAATGGGTCAGGGTTTTTAGAGGGCGAAAGAGCGGGTAAAAAAGGGTGAAGAAAACGACATGCGAGCGAAACTGACGATACTGTTGGGGAAGACGACAACGGTTGAACGTAGGATAGGACTTAGGAGTAATTCCCTGGGTTTTATACTTTGGTTTCTGTCCGGGGACGGGACCATTTTGGGCTCCATCGTTCGTTAATCCAGTAATCTGAGCCGTTCATATTATATAGGATTTGCCGAGTAGATGATAGTATTTGCAAACAATTAACTTGATTGAATCTCGCTAGGTATATCGAAAATTAAATTTTATTTTATAGAAAGATCTATGACCGTCTATTTTATAAAACAAAATTCAGTTTTTGATACATCTATCGATGTTTAATGAAATTGATTTTTTGCTTGGATGATTTGGAGTTTTACAAGATGAACGATTCAAATTACTGTAACAAATACACGGTGAAACCCACAATGATTGTAGCGGAAACCACGCAGCCGGAAAAAAAAATAATCCTCAATATCATAAGCACCGTTTCGGGTTGTAACCCGGGCTCTGGCTTCATTGTGGGTAAATTTCACTCACAGTCATGACGACAGATGACTTGAGTGTTTTTTTTTTAACCGACAGACAGAAATAACGATGGACTCCATGCGATTTCTATATTGATACTCCAAATCGATAATTTTCTGTCTAAATACGTTATGGAATAAGCCAAAAGTGACTTATATAAGAATTCAACATCTCTAACATATGAGAAGTGACGATAAACTCTATGCATGTGGTTTTTATATCTATTAATTCTAGTTGCCCTAGTTTCAAATTAAGGTAATTTTGTTTTTTTTTTTTTCTTTGTTCAACAATATAAAGTGGTTTGTTTAATTTTTGTGTATTTATCCTATGATCATGCATGTCTACGATATTAGCTCGTTAATCAGTAATAAGATTACTCTTAGTACGTACAATAGGCGTTTGATGATTTAGGATGTTGGACAGAAAATCAGTCATTGATTAGGTGTTAGTGGTAGTGGAGGGGAGGGGTTTAGAATGAAGAGGGAGACTTGAACTACACGGTACACCCAAGTGGATAAATGCCAAAAAAGCATAGAGCCGGCTCACTTTTATTACTAAAGAATTTTGTATCATTTCTTATTTTGTTTAAAAGAGGAAAGAAAAATATATAACCCTAATAAGAAAGTAATGCAGTACTAATTTCTTAACTACAAGGCTCCGTAGGAATATTGTGTAAAAATTGATTTCCCAAAAAAGTAAAGTGAGGTGAAATAAAAAAAAAAGAAATTTATTTTTCTATGTGTATTCTCTCTTGACAAGAAATCTTTAAAAAAAAATAAGAATTCTTTCATTTTGGTAAGATCTGTTTTGCAGGAAAATGTTTCTCAGTGAAAAAGTTGAAATTGTGAGTCTTATAACTTTTTTGGTAACTGAACACGCAACAAATTACGGGAAAATTAATTTTTTTTTAATCTTTTCCGTTCAACTGAATGGAGCCCAAGTGTCACCCTTACTGCTCTTAAGTCCTAATTAAATACGGGAAAAGTCAAACAAAAAACTAAACATCATAAACAACTTTGAGAGTTATTTTGCCTGATCCAATCAGATTTTGTGAGATTTGGTTGTCAGACATGGCAAATGAAAAACTTAAGGCTTAAAGCACAATTGAATTTTTTTTTTTTTTTTTTGACAAAAGTGAGAGGTTACTGTATTGACAAACCCCAATGGCATTTGCACAATAAAATTCATTACAGATAACTTAGACAAAGCCAAACTAATCATCTAACTGATACATAACGAGAAAGAACGAGGCGATTGATATCTTTTTTCCCCAGCCCAGGCATTGCCTGACGCACCTCTGCTTAGCAGAAAATTCATATATACTATAGCAGTCTAAAAAAGAGATACATTGCTAGCCAAGAAAAAAAGATAACAAGAACCCAAACAATCAGATGAACTTCGACCAGAAATGAACACACTAATGAATTTCTAGCAAATCACCAATAGATACATACTATTCTTCTTGATTCCGAACAGTAAGCAAATCGCCTAAAGGCGAACTTTATTAAAACTCCTATAAAGAGAGACAAAATTCCCCCAGATCTTACTCTAAATTCAGCCACCTAAAAACTATCGAACGAATCACATCCTTCACTGCCTCCATCGCTGCTGCCACATGGGCTCCGGCGACGGATTTCATGCGAACAAACGACTTCAGTGACGGTACTAGAGCCCGCCGAACAAAGTGGGTCAAATCTGAGAGATGAGAAAACGAAAAGGAAAAAAAAAACCATAGGAAACAGGGGGAAGAAAGAGGAGAGCAAATGGAGGAGGAGGAGCCCGGGGAGGAGGGAGAGGGGCGCTGGCAAAAAAACAAGGCGACTGTGGCTTCTCAAAATCGCTTTAAAGCTCTCAAAATCCTAGAAGAATAGTCACTGTGTTATGCTGCTCAAAGCCCAATTGATTGAACGGTGTTTTTGGTCGTAGGATCTGATCTACTTGTCAGCATGTCCTGCCGACGTCCGGGGCTTTTCCCATTTGTTTTTATGAGAAAAAAAACTATGAATAAGATCAAAGTCAACTTAAACTGTTAAACACATGATTCAAATACTCCATTTTGTAATCAGAGACACAGCCATTTTGCGAAAATACTCGCATAGGTGGACGGTCCCACACATACTGCATGATTGTGCAGGAAGGCAACTTAAATCGTATTTATTGTCGTTCTAAAATTATTTTGATAGTCACCGTTCTTCAGACAAGTTTTGTCGTCGTTCTAAAATTGTTTTGATAGTCACCCTTCTTCAGACAAGTTTTGGTAGTCAATTAACCCTCCCATATACATTTGTAATACCTTAATGTCCAAAACTTTTCTAAATTGTCCAAAGTATTGGAGTATATGAAAATGGTATGCAGTGCAAGGCTTAATAAAAAGAGATTAAATTCTTTCTGCTGGAAATTCCACGGTTTCAATTCCGCCACCCATCGTAGGTCTTACCATGCGTTCATTGTAATAATTTAACTCGTTCATTTTGTAGGCCCTGTAGAATAGTATATCTACATCACAAATTAAATTGATCGAACGTCGATAGATATATATCAAAAATTGAATTTTGGATTACTATAAAGTAGACGGTCGTCATGCACAGTCTAACTTTAAATTATTGATAGAATGAGACCGTCTATTTTATAAACCGTGGGATTTCCACGTGTGGTGGACAGAATTTAATCTCTAATAAAAAACAATGTTGAATAGCGTCATATGTAATTTTTTGATGAACAAGCTAATCCAAATTATATAATAAAACAAAGCACAAAGGACCGGAACTCTATCGGTCCGAAAAGAACAAGTACAAAAGCCGAGGGGGAAAAAAACAGTAACAGTAGTAAAAATAAGTGATCATATCCAAACAAACAAAATGCTCTTTTGCCAGTTGCGTCTAGTTTTAATTCATCACATTCTCTTGCTGTCACTTTTCTCTAAAAAACTGGTAAGTACGTTGAACTTGGATTTCTAACGAGGAGTAACCTCCTTCCGATCGACCGAAGGCTTAAGAGGATTATTAGCGTCACAGCATTAAGAAATTAGATCCAAGCCCAAGCTATCGATAATCATCGTCGATCGATCGATCCAACTGGAAAACAAGCGTAAAGAGGTAATTAAAGTGTATGTCCAACCAACTTATGAAGACGAGCTAGGTTGAAGGCATCACAATAGATAGGCAAATAGAAAGAGATTTTCCATATTGTAGTAAAATGTCAAACATTGCCACGAAAGAGGTAGCTGGTTATGATGATAGATACGAGGAAATTAGACAATCAATAAGGCCTCTGTCCAATGTAATTTCCAGGAGGGTCATAATTACAAGTCATGAAAATCCCCTTTCCATCATAACAAACAACCCTAGCACACCCAATTCTCGTCGTTGTCCTCCACACAATCTGTGTATAATGCTCACATTCCTGCCCGCCGGAACAGGAGTTTGACCCATAGTTGTACCACGGCCGCTCGGAAACCCACGCGTTGGCAGCCTGAACTGGGGTCCACCCGTTGCCGCTGCCCCAAAAGATGTTCTCCCCGTAAGGCCCTCCGGAATGCTTCAAAAGACAGTCCCCCCGTCTTTGGTTGGCGTACCATTGCGCGTACTGGGCTAATCTCCCATCCCATACCAATGGATGCAGTCCAAGGACAGCCCGTGCTGCATTCTGGGGAGCCATGATTTTGTTCACAAAATCATTTCGGCCAGCAATGGCATCGATGCTTGAGATTATAAGGAGGACGATGGTGATAGCGCCGGAGAACAGATTCATTGGGCCGGATTGAGAGAGACAGAGAGAGTTGTTTTTTGGCTGGGGAATTTGTGGGAGATTATGGTATTTGAAGACAACAGGACTTGGGGGTGGTTGGATTTTTGGGGTATGAAGTTTTTTCAACTATGGGGTGGCACCCATGTTCGTTAATGATTACCACATTTGTTGATGCAGAATGAAAATATCATATTGTGTAAGGAATAGAATATTTAGTTTTCAATATTTTGGTAGGAATCGTCGAATTAGGAATATAAGTATCTTAAACTAATTAGTTTCCTAATTCTCTAGTAGATTTAGTTTCCTTTTAATTTTATTTCTAATTTTATTGTTTTATTATTTTTATTTTCTAGTATGTAGGACTTTTTCTATTATAAATAAAGTTGTAAGCATTAGGGCTAAGGAAGTGATTATTGATATTGAATAAAAAGAATCTAGACAACATTTTCTCTAAACCCTGATTGATTGTTGCACATTCTATTTCTGTAGTTCATACGACTCCTTACATCATTTGTTTTATGGGGGTAACATAAAGAATTTAAAGTCTAACTAAGCTCTCCCTTTTGATTATCGATGTTGGTGTGATTTTTAAATTATTTTCTTCGATGGTGTAGAAATAGACTTTTATCAGATATCTTGTTTAAAATTTAGGAGAGAAACTTATATACGGCAGAACCATGAACAAGTTCTTAAAAATAGCAACCAATCGCGACCTTCCAAAATTGTTCTAAACGATCCATATTTTAACGAAACTTTTTCTTGGGACAAGTTTTTTTAAAACCCGGATCATCCAAAATACTTTGAATGGGTGAGATTCACCTCAATCCGTAATTAAACTCATTTTCACGGAAACCTCCGTAAAGAAGATATTCTCTTTCTTTAGATGGTAGTATATGTAGTAGTTAGGTGATATTGTTATAAGAAACTGTTTTGCTATTTTGTAACGTTGGAATTGATTATAATAACTTGGTTGTTGACCAAAATACTCACATAGATGAAGGGTCTCACACATAAAGAAATTGAATTTCTAATGAGGAGTAACCTCTTTCTGTGGGCACATTCCCCCGAAAATCGCACGATTTTGGTTTGCGGCCCTCTTTGGAAAATA
>BPLS01000232.1:0-20620 GCA_019656275.1 Rhododendron kiyosumense
ATCGTTTACCTACATATATATCTTGAAAACTCTATCACCTACATATATATCTTGATAAAAACTCTATCAGTAAATATGTTGCATCTGTTTCCCACAAAACTCTTCCACTCCCCCATCACAATCTTCTGTTTTCCAAAATCCTATGAATTACAGTAGTTTTCTTAAAGAACTAGTGAATCTGTTGCATCTACTTTGCGGTCCATTTTGTTAGCTACTTTAAAGGGGTTAGTGGTATGTCATCATGTTTTTTTTTTTTGGTAATTTTTAGATGCTAACATAGTTTAGAATCAGAAACCTAATCAAACCAGACCAGTGTAACGATTTGGTTGTGGTTTGGTTCCATATATATAATAGTCTTGTTATAGTTCTCAATTTTTTTGAACCGTTAGATATGGTTTGGCTCTTAAATTTTTATAAAATCGGCCCAATCCACACCATGTACACCCCTAACTTGTTTAATAAATGAACCTCAAACTTAAGTTCAACTAATTTATTAAATAAGTCAAGCCAAGCTAAACCAAACTTAAGTGAGCCGAGTTAAGAGTTGCTCGTGAGCAACTCGTCCGTATGCGGCCCTACACATGGACTTGGGTTGGAAATCCGAAAAAAAATGGAAACCCTGTGTGTGTATATATATATATATATATATATTTTTTTTTTGTTGAGAAAACCCGATTTTGGAGTTCGGACATCAATGCACGTGCGGTGCTCGTGCACCAAGGTCCACATCGTCCCAGTCCACTGGCTTAGCCCGTACCTCATGCCTCATGAAAGTTTTCCCTTTATTTTCCCAAACAGAATAAAGGAATAAAAAATAAATTTTGTAGGGTTTCAGCTTCACTCTCAAATCAAGATCCGTCCAAGAGAGAAAGAACTTTCTCCCATCACTCTCTCTCTCTCTCTCTCTCTCTCTCATTGTTTTGGGCATTTTGGGCATTTCGGTTTTCCCAATTCTTTGATGTTCTCAATTTCCTTTGTTGCTCGAAAACCCCCTTGTAAATTAATTTAGGGCACAGTCCGTCCTTGAGTCCTGGACTGTGATTATTCCTCCTTTTTTCCTCCCAACTTTTAATCACTCCCTCTTCCTTTTCCCATTTTTTCTAATCTGGGTTAGAATCATTTCACTCCTTTTCAGCTTCAAGAGGAAGTGAGCTTCGGTATTCGAGCACAAGATTACCCCTTCATGATGTGCTAGATCGTGATGATGATGAAAACGTACACCACCCGTCTTTTGACCAGAAAAAGAGACCAGATAAAAGCAAAAAAGCAGTCCACGAAGAAAAATTGCCCCCTTTGGTTGATTTCCGTTGTCAATGAGGTCAAGATACTGATGGAGATAGAAAGACTGTAAGCCTATTTCCTTCCTTTTCCACCCCTCCTTCTTCCTCCACACGCTTCATTTCCTGCATTTTAGTTGGTTGTTTCGTAGTGGTTTGAAAAGGGTTCCTTAGTTCTTGATTTCAAAAGGGTTCCTGAGTTGATTTCTGGAGATTCCTCAGTTCTTGATTTCAAAAGGGTTCTTCAGTTTTGGGGTTTTGACAACCTTTTTCTCTTTAAAAATGCCGATGTATCAACCATCTAGTCGTAGGAGGGATGGGGATTGGAAGAAAGAAGTGGGTGGTGGTGGCCAGGTTTTAGATCTGGAAACCGCCGTGAAAGATGGGATTTTGGGCGGCGGAGGCGGCGCTATCTCCACCGGAGGGAAGTTGGATCTGAAAACGATGATCGAACGGCTGGATTCGATAGAAGTCCCGTCGGTGTTCATTTGCCCGATTTCTTTGGAACCAATGCAAGATCCAGTGACCCTTTGTACTGGTCAGACCTATGAGAGGTCCAACATTCTCAAATGGTTCAGTTTGGGGCATTTGACTTGCCCCACTACAATGCAAGAGCTTTGGGACGATTCGGTTACGCCGAATAGTACTCTTAGCCATTTGATTTATAGTTGGTTTTCGCAGAAGTATACGGCAATGAAGAAGAAGTCAGAGGATGTGCAAGGGAGAGCTTTGGAGCTTATTGAGATATTGAAGAAAAAAGTGAAGGGTCAAGCTAGGGTTCAATCACTCATTGAGCTTAGAAAGATAGTCAATGCCCACGATTCGGTTAAGAAAACTGTGGCAGAGAGTGGTGGGATTGGGGTGATTTGTTCTTTGTTGGGTCCTTTTACTTCACATGCCGTTGGGTCCGAGGCAATTGGGATTCTTGTGAAGTTGGAGTTGGGTTCCGAATGGAAGAAGATTTTGGTGGAACCCGCGAAGGTTTCGCTAATGGTGGACATGTTGAATGAGGGATCGGTTGAGACGAAGATCAATTGCACGAATATGATCGAGATGTTGATGGAGGGGAAGGAATTCGAGTCTGAAGTTGTGTCAAGTTTGAGCCTTTTGGTTGGGTTATTGAGATTAGTCAAGGATAAGAGGTACCCAAACGGGGTATTATCCGGATTCAGATTGCTCAAGATGATTTGTTCATACGAAGGAGTGAGGAGTTCGGTTGTGAGCATTGGGGGAATCCCTCAAATAATTGAGCTTCTGCCCAATTTGAATTCTGAATGTTTGGAATTAGCTCTTTATGTACTTGAAGCCTTATCAAGCCTTCCAGAAGGCAAAATGGCATTGAAAGATTGTTCACATACAATTCCCAATGTGGTTAAGTTGTTGATGAGAGTTTCGGAGAATTGCACTGAATTAGCGCTTTCGATCTTGTGGGGGGTTTGTGAAATTTCCCCAGAAGAGTGTGCACCCATTGCCGTTGATGCAGGGCTAGCAGCTAAGCTCCTTTTGGTTATTCAGAGCGGGTGCAATCCGGTGTTGAAGCAGCGATCAGCTGAGCTATTGAAGTTGTGCAGTTTGAATTACACAACTACCATTTTCATTTCCAAGTGTAAACTCACAAGAACAATACAATGAAGCGAAGTTTTGGCATACTTGTTCATATGAAGAGCTTGTGGGATCCGGGACACCTGCGAGACGGTTGTTTAGCCCGTGGAAACATCGGCAGTATGAGACCGGTTATCACCGACTCGTGAACTTAGGTGTTCCCATGCAAAGTCAAATGGGTTCCTGAGGTACCCTTCATTTTTCCCTCCTGTGAATATTCAAGAATGCCAATTGTTGATCATTGGTTTCACATAATGCAAGTTTATGGGCTAATTGTTATTGCCAGTTGATTCAATAAGCCTATGTTAGTTTTAAGTCCGGATGAATCCACAATTTCCCCGACAAAGATACTGATTCGCGACATGTAACTGTGTTGGTTGAATCTGTAAATGAAATATGATCATTTTTGTGCAATGGATTTGTGTCTGATGTGGAATCTGAAGAACTCATATATGGGATACAGAAGTAGCAGCTAGGCTTGTATTTGGCAGTCAGTCGTAATTGTAGATAATGTGATTAAGTTCACTGTCCCATTGACCCAAACTTTCCCTCTCTATACTCTTAGTACTTCATTTTTGTTCATTGTTGGATGGATGATCGAGCTGAAATGCTTGGGACACGAATCTGGACGGAGATGTGTTCGAACACATCTGTCTCTGGCGATTCAGTTGAGTCCCACTTTGTAAATTTTGCATGTTTTTCGAACTCTTTCAGTAGCGAAGAGCTTAATATTTCCTAACACGGGGGTCAAAATGGGTAGTGCCTTTTTTCCAAATATTTCAGGCAGCCTCGTGGGGGTCAGCATTGTTGGGCCTGAATATTTATTATTTACAACCTAAGATATGAGAAATAAGATGACATGCTTTTTACTTATGCAGATTCTTTTCGTCAAGACAAAAGAATCACATGCATCAAGACAAAAGAATCACATGCAAAAATTTACACGAGTCCAACAAATATTCATGTAGATAGTCATGTCGGGATCGCAATGGGTCGGTTCTGCCTGTTTTTCTTGACAAAATTGTATAAAATCAAACCCTAGTGGATAATAACCGATCTGATCGGTTTAAGTGCTCACTGGTTACGAATGAGATTGGCATCCCTAGGGTCGTGCCCTCAAGTAGGCAGCAAAGGGATCCCATGGTGCGCTAGTGCACTACGAGGTGTAGTGCGCCTCGTTCAGTTCTATGACAACTCATCATCGGGATCTAAAACATTCCAATTTGTGTAGTTTTCTTGGTAGATCATCTAGAACGATCGATGATTGATGCGATTCTAAAGATAAACCATAAGATAAATCTATCTTGATCGTGTTCTTATCAATATCCGATTAACTCGATTTTTCGTGCCAAAAATACTGTTAAAAAAAACTCTACAAATGTTGAATTGGGAATTCATATCACGATAATAAGGCCACGTTTTCGCTAAAAGTTTTTTGGCAACAACCTGAGCCATTTTAGCATTTTATTCACACTAATCAACAAGTTATTGGTTAGTAGAAACAACTTCACATTTGGCAACAATTTATCGATTAATGGAAACAACTTTGATATTTTTCAACAACTTTGATATTTTTCAACAACTTATTATTCATTTTTGGAATGTCCCAAAATGATGTGCTTGTTTCAAAACTTTTCAATTTTGGATGTCTAGATTACCATATTACCCCTCATTTCACTCTCCCAAATTCAAATTTTGAACTTGATTTGAAAGAAAAGTGGAGCAAATTAATGACATGACAAGAAAGTTGACAAAAAGTCATAAATTACAAAAGGGTAAAATGGTAAAATTGACACAGTCAAATATAATTATGATCTTTTCTTAAATTACGTAAAAATCAAAATAGGCACAACAAATTTGAACGAAGAGAGTAGCGACCTGTTAAAAACAAATTCTTTCTCGAAGTTTATTGCCTACCAGAAACACTCCGAAAATACATTAGGGCATTGCTCAACCCCTTTTGACCAGCTTGTCCTGAAGTAGGGCACCACCACCACCTATGCTCTTTCCCTGCAACAAAATAGGAATGGGAATAGGAGTATTAGTCAAATCTCAAATTCCCATGTTCCCTACTTAACTGTGCAATAATTGCATTAAATAATTAAAAAAAAGAATCAATAATTAAACTGTACACACTTTCAGTCAAAAGCCCAAACAAAAAACCAGTCAAACTGCCCACCTGGCATTAGATGAAAAGCAACGCTCCACCTCTCTGCGGGTCCCCCCCGCCACGGGCTTCCCCTCTTTCCAACTATTTATTGCCCTTTAGGCTTTAACCTTTACTTTTAAATATACAATTGTTTAAACAATAAAATATGTACTCTCTAATTTTATCTTTTCCAAGCTGATAACAAAAAAAATCTTCATTTTTTTCAACACCCCTTTGCAAATTTTATTCTGTAGTGTGGTTATTTTCATCAAATTCTAAACCTAATACTTTTTCTGTATCTACTTGAAACCATCATTAGTCGTCACCTAACCCTCCTACCCCCGACTTTAATCCGTACGAAACCTACATATATTTTTGTTCTAGACATTTTCGTTGATAGTAGATGCATTTCATGGTTGTTTTTAGTGAAATTTTCTGTCATGGTATCATGGCATGTCATAGTATTAATTAATCTAATAGGTCAGATAAAAAGACGAATGCTTTAAGGGGGATACAAGTGATTATATGCACTTCTTTTATTTCAGTCTTTACTCAATATATCTTCTGTTATGGCGCAAATATGTTTTCTTTCATATAATCACTTTCTATTTTCATAGAAAAAAGCAAAAATAAAACTACCGAATTTATAGTGATTTTGGAGCAGCGGGCATGGTGGGAGAGTGGGAGTTGGGGCAACTTAACTATTGTTGTTATTGGAAAACATGAGTTAGAATTTTTCAAAGACGATAATACTTTAAAAATAAATCAGAATCATTTAGTGGTCGTGAACACTTTTGGGACAAAAGAGAACTAATACGCAGTCAAATAAAATCACTACATAATTAGTTATTACTTCTAGAAACTTTGAAAATTTCCCTCATTAAGGAAAAATATAGGGAATTGATTTGGTCACTCTATTTTTTGTTAATGACATTCTCATTCTCTCACAAAATAAATCATCTAATAAAGATACAAAGAGAAATTATATTAACAAAAAAGGAGAGTGGTAAAATCACTCCTCAAATCATAGCATGAAGTTATTTGAATAAGGCAGTGTAAAAGTCATTGCCAAAAAAAGAAAAACAAAAAAAGTATTTTTCTTAGTATTTTTCATTAAGAAAATTAGACTTTATAGGTGATTTTGGACACCGCAGCACGTGTGGTGCTCGGAGCACCAAGGGCCCAGTCTCCCAGTTTTTTCCACTTTATTTTTTCCAACACACAAAAATTAATTAAAAAAATCTATTAAATAACGAATTTCTGTAGACTGTAGGGTTTCATCTTCATCCCAAAAAACAAAGACCTGTCCACGAGAGGGATAGATAGCTTGGTCTCTCTCTCTCTCTCTCTCCTGGTTATGGGTTTCCCCATTCTTTGATCTCTTCAATTCTATTCTTGTCACCAAAATTCGTCGAAACTCCCTTGTAAACTTATTTGACAGTGATTATTTCTTCTTTCTCTCTCCTTTGATTACTCCTTTTCTCATCTGGGTCAGAATCATTTCACTCCTTTTCAGCTTCAAGAACAAGTAAAGCTTCGGTATTGGAGAAGAAGATTTTACACGTTCGTGATAATTGGAAATCTACACTTTGGATCTTTTGACCAGGGAAAAGAAAAAGAGATCAGATAAAGCCAAAAGCAGGTCGTCAAGAAGGGGAAAAATGCCCCCTTTGATCTGTATCGTTGATTTCAGTTGCCAATAAGGTCAAGATCCTGATATATAGAGATACAAAAGAGTGTAAGCGTCTTTCTTTTTCTTTTCCCCCATCTTTATTCCACCACACGTTTCGTTTCTTGTACTTTTCTTGATTGTTTCGGGGTGATTTCTAAAGGATTCCTCAGTTCTTGATTTCAAAAGGGTTCTTCAGTTTTGGGGTTTTTGATAATCTGTTTCTATTTAAAAATGCCGATGTATCAACCATCTAGTCGTAGGAGGGATGGGGAATGGAAGAAAGACGTGGGTGGGGGTGGCCAGGTTTTAGATCTGGAAACCGCCGTGAAAGATGGGATTTTGGGGGGCGGAGGTGGGGTGGTTGCCAAGGGGGAGAAATTGGATCTGAAAACGATGGTTGAACGGCTCGATTCGATAGAAGTCCCATCGGTGTTCATTTGCCCGATTTCCTTAGAACCAATGCAAGATCCAGTGACCCTTTGTACTGGTCAGACCTATGAGAGGTCTAACATCCTCAAATGGTTCAGTTTGGGGCATTTGACTTGCCCCACTACAATGCAAGAGCTTTGGGACGATTCGATTACCCCGAATAATACTCTGAGCCATTTGATTCATAGTTGGTTTTCGCAGAAGTATACGGCAATGAAGAAGAAGGCAGAGGATGTGCAGGGTAGGGGCTTGGAGATTTTGGAGATTTTGAAGAAAAAAGTTAAGGGTCAAGCTAGGGTTCAATCCCTTAAAGAGCTTAGGCAAATTGTCAGTAGCCATGATTCGGTTAAGCAAACAGTGGCGGAAAATGGTGGGATTGGGATGATTTGTTCTTTATTGGGTCCTTTTACTTCACATGCTGTTGGGTCTGAGGCAATCGGGATTCTTGTGAAGTTGGATTTGGATTCGGAATCAAAGAAGAATTTGGTGGAACCCGCGAAAGTATCACTAATGGTGGACATGTTGAACGAGGGATCGGTTGAGACGAAGATCAACTGCGCCAAAATGATTGAGATGTTGATGGAGGGGAAGGAATTGGAATCAAAAAGTTTTTCTAGTTTTAGCCTTTTGGTAGGGTTATTGAGATTAGTGAAGGATAAAAAACACCCAAACGGTGTACTAGCAGGATTCAGGTTGCTCAAGTTGGTAAGTTCTTATGAAGGGGTGAGGAGTTCAATTGTGAGCATTGGGGGAGTCCCTCAAATAGTTGAGCTTTTGCCCAATTTGAATTCTGAGTGTTTGGAATTTGCTCTTTATGTACTGGAAGCCTTATCAAGCCTTACAGAAGGAAAAATGTCTTTGAAAGATTGTCCCAACACAATCCCCAACATGGTAAGGTTGTTAATGAGGGTCTCAGAGAATTGCACTCAGTTGGCGCTTACGATCTTGTGGGGGGTTTGCGAAATTTCACCAGAAGAGTGTGCACCGATAGCTGTCGATGCAGGGCTAGCGGCTAAGCTTCTTTTGGTAATTCAGAGCGGTTGCAATCCGGTGTTGAAGCAACGGTCTGCTGAGCTATTGAAGTTGTGTAGTTTGAATTACACTACTACTCTTTTCATCTCCAAGTGCAAGCTTACGAGAACAATACAATGAAGGGAAATTTTTGGCATAGTTGTGCATATGAACTAATCATTTTTCCTGCTATTGTGGGAATGATGGGGTTGAAGAGAAGGGATCTAAGATGATTACTCAAAGCAACGTGAAATGGGTCCAGAGGTACACCCTTCTTTCACCTGTGAATATTCAAGAGTGTCAAATTTTGATCATTTGGTTTCACATAGGAAGCTTCATAATGTGAATTTCTGGGCTCATTTTTATTTCCAATGGATTCAATAAGCCAATGTGAGGTTGTGTTCCAATGGATCCACAAGTTTATTCATCAAAGATACCTTTCCGCGGCATGTCTTTGGGTTGTTTGAATCTGCAAATGATCTCGTTTTGAGCAATAGCATTGGGTTCGATGTGAAATCTCAAGAACTCATATGCATTAGAGCAGCAGCGGCAGCTAGACTTGAATTTGTCAATTGTAATTATAGTCAAATTTTGTAAGTTCCCTTTCCAACTGATCCCAATTTTCCCCTCCCCAATGCCTTCTCTCTGACGGTTTTGTGGGGGCTTCTCACTTATTAGTCCAATTTTGTTCATTGTTCAAAGGGGTGATTCACTGCTGAGTCCCACCATTGTAGACTTTGTGTATGTTTTTTTTGGGCTTGCAATAGAAAATCAACATAAGCAATGAGTACCTATTCCTTCATATACTTGATTGTCTATTTCCGTTTTCCATATTTTGCTTTTGTTTGCCAGAAGCCTCAAGTGTTGCTCTCTCTCTTTATGGCATTTGGACAATATGGCTTGCTCTCAAAAGAAGTATAGTTTCTCATCCTTTTCAACTTGAAAGATCGATGAACTTTATTTAGTCCACAGGCAATTACCTTACAGTATTCTTGAAGCAAATGAATGCCTGATGAAACTTCCTTGTTTTTTGGCTCAAGATTCTTAGGCTCCGTTTCGGAAACTTTCTTAAAAAATAAGTATTTATTTTGCCACTTCTCATTCAAAAATAAGAAGGGTCATTCCACAAAACTCAAACAAAAAATTTCTTTCACATTTTCAAACTAAAAAATAATGTAAATGAAAAAAAAATTCAATTTTTTTTTACACCATATTAAAGATCTCAATGAGATCTATCAAACAAGATCCATAGTGGTAGGAAAATTATTTGCGTAAACACATGATTTTTGAGCTTGAAATTCCCTTATACAAAAAATAAGACTGTTGCTATGATAATGGGTGCCGGAGGAGGTAAATCGTACCGGCGGCAGCGCCGGGCCGTCTCCGGCCATCAGACGTTCGATCCGAGCCGTCCAAAAATTCGAAAAAAAAAAAACCGAGGGGGCTTGCGAGAGAATTAACGGCATCCGAGGTGTGTATGGTGCTTGATCCAAGCACCTCTTTTCCGTGTATATATGATCAAGCACCCTACACGGAAAAGGGGTGCTCGGATCAAGCACCCTACACACCTCGGATGCCATTGATTCTCGCGTAGGCCCCCTCGTTTTTTTTTAATAGAATTTTTGGACGGCTCGGATCGGCCGTCCGGTGGCCAGAGACCGCCCGACGCGGCCACCGGTACGATTTTCCTCCCCAGCCGGTTGGTACCTATACAAATTCTTCCAAAACAAGTATCAACCTTCTTATTTTTTGGAATAAGCCTTTTTATTACACAGAAAATAAGCTCTTATCTTATTTGGTTTCCGGAACGGAGCCTTAGATTGAGCCAATGGGTCAAAATTGGGTAGCTGAGGATGAGTCTACAAATTACCCATCCAACCAATGCTGACGAAGAGCATTTGAATTAGTCGAGGTGCGCGTAAGCGGTCCGGACACCTGGTTATAAAAAAACATTTGAAATGGTTAATACCCGAACTATGTGAAAACAAAATGTAAAGTCTTTCTTTTCTATCAGGTATAATAAGCAAATCTTCTTGGATTCAAAAAAGATATAAGAAGCAAATCAAATCAAAACGAATTTTAAAGGGATCCGTTAAGATAGGTTATATAAATTACTTTATCCATTAAATTCAATCGGATATCCGGTGATTGAGCAAAAATCTATCAGGTAAATCGTGTTTTGTGATTAGGGGGTGTTCGGACAAATAAGCCACTTTGGCTTATTTTTTGTCGTTATTTAAAAATTTTTCGCATCACTCGGCTTATTATCAATTTTTTGGAGATTATTGCATCCTCACGAAGAGAGGAATCTAAAAAGTAAATTTTTTTGACCGAAATCCAATTTTTTTGAATAAAGACGAAACAAGTGGCTTATTGGCTTATTTTTATTTTTTTTGGATTTGTTTGGCTCATTTTTGGCGGGAAAGCCAATGACTTATTTAGAAGAACAAGGCCTAATTGTATATAAAACGAAGTAACTTGAGGATAGCAAACCTCGAGTTTGACCAAGTAAACATGAAGAAGCAAATAAAGAACCCACGGCTCCCCTTATTGAATACCCACGGGATAGCAATCGGATTGAGTTTTTTTCCATTTTTCTTTCTTTTTTTTATTTTTTTGGCGGGGTTTACAGATTCCTTTCTTTTGCTAATTTCATAGAGGTCAAAAATTTCAAACCTTGTGGTCACTCGAGGATTTTGTCCTGCCGTTAACTTAAAAGGCTCTGAAATTAGTTTCTGCGTGCACATGCTGGCCCGGATATTCAATTATAAAATAAAAATCTTTGGATATAGCAGTAAAAGAATGATGTAATTGAAGGAGGGTTAGAAATGGGATTTTAGATCTCAGTAAAAGGGTCTCTGTATTCCATGGATTTTGATGCAGAAAATTGCTGTTTAGAGGGGCAGTGGGAATCCACTTTTTCTTTCTTTTTGTCACAAATGAGTGCCCCACGTACACTGCCTTGGACCAGGAAAAAGGAAGCAGCAGGTAGAAGAAGAAGGGGGAAAAAAAGTTAGAAAAACAGAGCTAGGAAACATTGCCTTGCCTTAAAAGGAGAGTAGGGCACAAGTTTTTGTACTTTTGTTGGCATTGGCAATTTGGGATCTTTGACTGACCATCCCCCCCAAATTAACATTTGTTTTAAACTTGAGAGAAAAAACAGCTAAGCCTAGCTTTAAAGTTGAATCTGGTCAAATCTCCCTAGTTGTTTAGATGCGTTTGAATGGACTGACTGGCACACGGTCAACCTCTTTTTGTGCTAATTACAACTATAAAGAAAAATTATCGCAGTAAAGTGTATGATCAGTTGGAGTAAGTACTATGATGCGCTATGAGGTTGAACGAATACTTGATATAAGCAGAGCGGTAGAGGCCCATGATAGATTAATGTGAATATTGCGGACTGTTTCATAAGAAAATTAGTCATTGCTGCTATATGTTTTCTGGATGTCTTTTTTAAAAAAGTTGAATACAAAGAAAGAAATATCTAAAACCTAAGGTGGATGTGGACATATATCTATCTACAAAAGAGTCGCACATAACAATGTTAGTTGTGTCAATTTGGTAGCATGGCTGAATATCGAATTCAAACTGTTGATTTAATTAAATCCCCCTTTTTTTTTTTTTTTTGGAAAGTGATTTTCACACTTTCCTTTATATAATTCGGGCTTTACTTTTCATCTTTATCCACATTAATTTACTATTTTACTCTTTTTTGATATAATTTTTCACACACCCAAGTGCAACCTTGTAAATTCATGTGGATAAAGACAAAAAAATGGTACTATGGATTATAAAAAAGGGAGTATGAAAATCATTTCCCTTTTGTTTTTCCATGAAAATTAGATGAGTTGAGTAATCTTGCAAATTTGGCAAAGTCAAAAATTGCTCTCAAATTCAGAACTGATGACAACCTTTTCTTTTTCTGTGACAAAAACTTACAACATTGAACTCAAATGTGATCGCAAGTGGCCGGAGTGGTAGCCAAGTGATAGGCACCATGCACTCTCATGCATTTGACAAGGGTTCAAAATTTCAAATACTACTAGTGCCAAACTTTCGCCGAGGAAAAAAACCTTGAATGTGATTTAAAGAAATTCAATTAATTCTGGCTTGACAGTCAATATGGCGACGGGTAAACTTGCTCTCAGATGCTCTTACGTGGTGTCTGAATACTCTTTCCAGTTTCTAAGAACAGATGCAAAAATAATGAAAGACTCGAACAACTTTCTTAGGCCTGTGATGGGTTTCCATAGTATTAATGAGCACAACAAGACCCTGCTGCGTTGTTTGAACCAGTTGGCACTTTCATAGTTTCATGAAACAACTTCAATCTTAAGATGGATTTATTGCCTGCCTATGCAGATTTTGGGAGTTCTTAAATGCATGGGTAAATGAAGTTTGAATATGGCTTGGCAGTCAATATATGGCTGAAGTTGCTCTTGAGATGCTCTTACGTGTGTCTCAATATCTTTCATAAAAACGCATCCAAAAATAATGAATGACTCGATTGCCTGCCTATCTAGTGCCTATGTAGATTTTGGAAATTCTTAAATGCATGGGTAAATGAAGTTCAAATATGGCTTGGCACAGTCAATATAACTACGGGTGAAGTTGCTCTTTAGATGCTCCTACTTGGTGTCTCAATACATTTCATAAAACGCATTCGAAAATAATGAAGGACTCTGAATTACTTTCAATATGGTTTACAAATGAGACAAGTGTTTGAACTTTGAATAACACATGCAGTTGGCACTTTTATGGTACAACTTCTTAATGCCTGCGAATGTAATTTTGGAAATTCTTTAAAGGCATGGATAAATGACGACCAAATGCTTGACTTTGAGGATGCAGTGCTTCATCATTATAGAATAGCCAACCAAATTTACATGATAACTATATTTTCCATATAATATAAAATTCTTATTAAAAGTAGTAAAAAATGTAGTGGGGTGTTTCTTAGTATTAGTTTGGAAAAGATAATTAGAACAAGGTCTACCATATTAAGGTTCTGGATTATTATTGCTGTCTTATTTTTTGGGTATGAGTGTTTTATGTATATCAGTTTTTTAATTTATAACTCATGTGTCCAAGTCAACTTATGCACACTCGAATAATTCTTAGGGGCCAACCCCATCGCCCACTAGCGGGTGTCTCAATTGGAGACCAATCCTATCGCATACTTGCGGGTGTCCCAATTAAAATCAGAGCAAAACTCTATATATGTGGACAGGTCCCGAAAGAATTGATAGCACCTGAAAAGTTTCGAACCTGAAATCTTAAAAACGGAAGGAAACCCTGAATCCCAAACCTTATCACTGGGTCAACCCTAAGAGTTTTCTATTTGGTCAATGGGAAAAAAAAAGAAAAAAGAGGAGTGCTATGCTATTAATGTCTTGCTTCTGGCATACGTATTGCTTGGTCTTCTGGCTCTTATCTTCCATTATATTATTGCTGTCCCCATCCAAAAAATAATTCAACATTAGTACTAGTTTAAAACTCCTGGTTTCCCCAAAAGATTTACATTTATTTGTCAGAGAACCATAATGTGTGGACACGGTTTCATTGTAAAGGTACAAAGACCCAAGTCAAGGAGTCAAATGGAGATGGAGTTAATATAGGGCCAAGTCTTGAGATGCAAATTTAATGCAAAATCAGACCCATTTGGATTTGGCTAATATTTTTAGCTTTGCTTTAAAAGAGGGTAGGAGCTAGGTAGCTACAATGCTACATTGACCTTGAATTATTGAGCCATTTTTTTTAATCTATTGGATGCTTTTGTTAGCTTGTTAATGGTTTCAATGGATCAAGGATTTCAGATGTTGTATTTTTCCTTTTATCGATCTTGCTCTCACAAAAAAAAAACATCATCCAAACATGTCTCTTTTGTTGTCTTTAATTTTCAGAAATTTTGGTACTTTTGTATCCAATTTGTTGTGATTAAGACATGGTCTCAACGAGAAAAATCTGAAAAATATTATCAGAAATAACAAAAAGTTCAATAAAAATTAAAAAAAAAGATTTCAAAAAAGTCAGTTTTGGAGTTTTTTGTTTGTCTTTATCAAATTTCTTCAACTTTCATTTTTATTTTTCGAATTTCTTCAACTTTCATT
Source organism: Rhododendron kiyosumense (assembly GCA_019656275.1). Lineage (NCBI taxonomy): Eukaryota > Viridiplantae > Streptophyta > Magnoliopsida > Ericales > Ericaceae > Rhododendron > Rhododendron kiyosumense. The sequence continues at coordinate 14,254 of BPLS01000232.1, forward strand.
TTTATTTTTTTGATTCCGGTGGTTGAGACGAGTTCTTAATCTCAAGAATATGGAGAATTTCTTTTTATAAATATAAGAAATACTCATTGTCTGAAAATGTAATTAATCTTGAATTGGGGTGTTTGGGATAGAAAAGGCACAAACCTAAAGCTATTTTCAGATCTGCAACAGCAGCAATTTCACTATCTTTTTCTTCAGAGGGAATCAAAAAATAAAAATAAAATCTTTCTCAATGAGGCACAAACAGTTTGGGGAACTGAAAAATCTTTGGGAATTGGTTATGATGGTGATGAAGGGGAGCTCATATGGAGGAAATTGATGAAGAATGTTACAGAGCTATGTTGGCTGAGGAGGGACTGAGGTAGAGGTGTTGGTCTAGTGCTTTGGTTGCCTCTAGGAGGTAGGGTGGTTTAGGGGTGTTTCATCACTAGCCTCTTGCGAACTTTGTTTTTCGGGTTCTGAGCGGCATATGATTGTCGGGTTATAAGGGTACGTACCTTTTGTTGGGATGTTCACTTCTTAATGTGATGCCTTCATGTCTCGAGTTCTTTTAATCTCTTGTAATTTTTTGAGATTAATTAAATTTCCTTTTTCGCCGTTAAAAAAAAATAATTCTCAGTATGAATTGTGTACATGGTAGATTATGCAAAGACCACTTTAGTAAACTCTATCACCTGCAGAACGTATAGTAAGGGACACTCCGGCCAGTGGTGTTTGGTGGGAAATGTCCTGACCAGATGACCGTCAACAAGGGACAGCTAACTTAGCCATTAAAGTAGTGTAACATATTGAACGATTCAGATGTTTCACGACATCACATGATAATCAAAATTCAATTCGCATTTTACTACATAAAGAAATATCGAAGGTTCCACGAAGCATTTCGTTGGTCTTTCGGATTACTCACTTTAGACAGATGTTGCTTTATTAAAAGAAGTCAATGTTTATTAAAAGAAGTCAATGTCGTTAAAGCAGTTGACGGAAAAAAGATATACTTGACATTAAAAGAAAAAGGGTACCAAATTTTAAAAATCCACTCAGCACATGTCTTCACAATTTACATACTCTCTTTTTTTCTTCAAAATTTTCCAATAATCATAAAAAAATACTAGAAAATATGGTTGGAAATAATTTAAACGAAAATCTCAATAAGGGAGAGAGAGAGAGAGAGAGAGAGAGAGAGAGAGAGAGAGAGAGAGAGAGAGAGAGACTCAAATAGAATAGGCTATACTTAGCAGGCTGTGCGGGCCTGATATTGTATTTTCCCGGGCCTAGGACCATACCAAGAAACCAGGCTGGAAAATCGTCCAGCCCAATGGAAACCAGATGGGTCCATCGAATCATCGCTCGGCCTTCTCCAACAATATGTTTGGAGGGCCCACTACATGCAGGCCCATTAATTTTGTTATATTGGGTATAGACTCTAGAGTTTGAGGAATAGAGATTATTCGTACAGACCCATAGCCATGCCATGAACACGCACATACAAGAACGAGGTTGAACTTCGTATTTTGGATGATGAGGTTGAAGAACTTGGCATCTTGAACACGTGCGATTAAAGGACCAAGAACACGACACCGATGAATATCTCTTCTGCCCTCTTGAATGCGTGAGGTTTGAAGGGCACTGACGACGATGGCGTTTTGGAAAATTAGTACCTCACACCTCGAGGACACGAGTCTTGAGGTTCATGGCATGACTTGCTGTCCTGAACGGCTGCACCAATATTTCATGTTTGATCGGTCCAATTTCCACAAGACGTTTTTTTTTTTTTTGTCAATCGGTATTGTTTATGTAGTTATGTAGATATATGTAGATCGAGATACAGTAATTCATGAGTTGGTCGTTGAGACAATCTCTGTCTTGTAGATTGTGAAACTCTTTTGAATTGGGGACTCGGGCCTACGATGGGACCAATCAAGGGTTCTCTTACGTGATAGTTCCTTACGTGATCTCTCATTTTACACAAAATAAAACTTCTCACGAGTCTTCTTTAATGATTCAAAACGTTTATCTTATAGATTCTACGTGTAGATTATACATTGAAAAATGAAATTGCGCTGCAGATTGCTCGAACAACGGCATATAGCGACCAAAGTGACTGCAGGCCCATTCCTCTCAACTCAAGTCATATATATTTTTTGAACGAACTCTCAAGTCAATTAACCACAATTATTTAAGAGACTGTTTTCTTTTCTCCGGAAAAGAACCTCAACGAACCAAAGCATTGAACATAAAACAATCATCTTCCTTGTTTCATAAACCGAGAAAAACCAGCAACCATATACCAAGTAGGATGCAAACGAATCGGGCTCGTGAGCATCTCATGGCTCGGCTCAACTCATTTAGTAAACAAGTCGAGCTCGAGCTTGAGTTTTAGGCTCATTTAGTAAATGAGCCGAGGTTGAACACTACAAAACTCAACTCTGCTAGGCTCGTTTGCTAGGGGTTTTGCTAACAACGAATCAAAAAAAAAAAAAAGACAGCATAACAAGCGTATGTGAATCCAAATATAACAACTACAGAGGCGAGAAGTGAGAAGAAAAACGACCAACAAATAAGTAGAAGAAAATGGATAGTGTATATGGTCTGAAAATCCCCACACAGCCTAAAAAGTTACACTCAAGTGTAAAGCACAAATCAAATTTTTGGTGGTGTTTTGAAGGATTATTGCACCATAATTAGCCCAATATCGAATTTCTGGCCGGCGAGGTTGGGAGGTTGAGCGAACAAGCCATCCGGTTTAACGAACCCTTGATCCTCTTCCAATCCCCCAAGGATAGCATCCAAATTATCAAAAGCGTCATCCGGATGTAACCCGCAATTGTCTTCCAACCCCCCAAGGGAAGTATCCAAATCAGCCAAGAAGGCTGACACAACACTAACTAAAGTTAATCAGATTTTCCCTTTTCATTATTTGCATGCTATGCATCAATTAATAGTGTTTCCTTGAACGCAGATATTTTCCTGTACACTTACCTTACCAGCAATTATTTTTGGGATGAGCGAAGTCATGGAGGTATGATACACGATACTGTGAGCTCATCCCTTACGGCCCGATTGAGCGGCTCGGATCGTCGCAATTCGATCGGGATTTGTTAGGCTCGTCACACACACATGCACAATATACGAGTATAAACAATAAGCTGTTGTTTTTTTTATCACAGTATAGAATAGGGTTTTACAACATAAAATATTTATACCTACTCTATTCTAACCTATGTGAGGAAAGTAACTCATCCCAAAAGGCCTGTTTCCCCAAAGAAACCTTCCACCCCAGAAGAGGTAAGTCAATATATACTGCACATCTTTTCATGTGTCTCTTGTGCTCATCTTCTCGTTTTTTCCATTGTGTGAACTGTTATTTATAGTTTAGTTGCAAAATGTGTAATTATTTATATTCACTTTTGTGTAAAACTCTCATATTGATGTTTCAACCTAAGTTTTCCAAACTGTTTATCAGCTGGTAATAATAACACAGTCAAAATTTAAATCACCTTAATAGTATCTGTGCTCTGTTTTATGTTGTGGCCCACGTCGCTGTAGTGGATGATCATGTAATTTTGCAGAATTAGTGAACATAATGTTTCTGGAGTATTAATTGTCTCATATGATTCTGGACTATAGTTTCTACAGTGTTGATACAACAGGTAAGGTCAGGGTAAATTTGATAAGAAGTATACAGAAAACAAAAAACCAAATAAGGAGAAAATTATGAAGTAAAACCCAAGACAACTATCCTGAAAGCTTCACATAGCGCCAGCTTTGCACAAGACTCTTTCTCCTCATCTCACGTTGATTTCCATTTATCTTGCCCAGCCTTACAATAACAGCAGCAGCAGCAGAAGTGACATGTAGATGCTTAGCACTAAACTCCCGCCGAAAGTGTTCCATAAAAGCAAAAAAATGCATGTTTCTTTTTCCCACATTGTCCTTTATAATGTTTTCCCTTCTGTACATCATCATTTATCAAACAGGGAAGCCTCTTATTTCCTTCTCCTTTTGAGACCCAATTTAATTTTTGTGCATATTTCTATACTTCCTTCATTGATAGTCCAGAGTATCGGTATGCACAATTGTGCCTTATATTCAATGCGTAATAAAAATAGTTTGATTGTGGTATGATATGGTCAACAACAATAACAGAACTCATGTAGTCCCCAATAATTGGGGGAATGGGCGGGAAGGATTGGAGACAGACCTAACATTTGGCAATATGCACAAAGTGGTTGATCTCAAAATACTACTGAAACAGTGGCTCCTATACTTATTTTGTTGCAGAATTATGCCCCCAAATCAAAACCAAATGGCATCAGAGAGGGCAGGCCTAAAGACCCAGTTCATAGTGCTTCGGAGGAGTAGTTTAATAACTAGTCTTTTTTTATGAGAACTTATTACTAGTAACTAGTCCATTTTGAGTAAAAAAATTTTGTTGGATAAAAACCTATTCCTCGATGAATAGTTCTGGGTTTGAATTTTGAACTCCAACTGACAACCAGCAATTATACATTCAGGGACCCATTGGAACAAAGTTGCAAACACGCAAGTTAAAAATAAAAGAGATTTTTTTTGAAAGGCAATATTTAAGAGATTGTGATATTCCACATCACTGAAAAGCATTGCCTTATTAGTATATGTTATCCCCATATGACCATATGAAGATATGGAGACAACTTACCTGTTTATCTGGAAATGTGACATCTCTTATTATGTAACAGTTGGATTCAAGCTTATCTGAAAATGACACAAATGGACATGAACCACCAAGTGCATACAAGAAAAAAGAGAGAGGAGCAATAGCCAGTTGGTTTAAAAAAAAGGGACACATTTAATGGCCACAACCGCTCCTCTCTCACATATGTATGAGACCCATTCTACAATTAAATGTGTGGGACCGACACATATGTGAGAGAAGAGTGATCGGTAAGAGTGTACGTAACATTGTTGGACAAAAAATTAGGATTATACCATTCTCCCTCTTGAAAATACTTGTTGTCTAGGCGTTGGAAAGCAGGATATCTCACCTCAGCTGGTCGAGTCTCGTCATTGAGAATCGGTTGATCAGAAAAAGCGATCGAGGCATGATATGGGAGGAAGCCATCCGTGGATCATGAGGTTTGCAAAAGTTTAGTCGATTGAACGCATACGTCGTCGTGTTCTGAGCTTAACATCAGATCATTTTCATCAACAGAGGAAGCGAGCAGAGTTATGGGATCGGCACCCTCCTCCTTTTTTCTTGGTTCTTGCTTGTAAATCTTACATAAAACCCAATCCAACTGCAAGAAAAATAGTCAAGTAAGTTCTACATGAAAAAACAAAGCCATATTTTATGAATATGAAAAGGGTTTGGATCCTTTCAAGTCCAAGGTTTGGACTTCACCGGACAGTCTACATGATCTGAACCATACACTAGTATAACTATTTGTCACGACCCAAATTTGAAGGGTAAAATCCGTGACATGGCCAGTGATTCTTTTTTTAAAAAAAAATCACCACAGGCCTTGACATCAACAACCATAAAATTTTATTTTAAAAACTCCCAGGTCTATAAATCAAAATATATTGCAACAGAACTTATGAGCGTCTGAATCCGATACAAACTTTGAACTACAGTACGTAAAATACATCAATGCGGCCAACACACACGTGCCACTTATCATCGCATCCTTTTATTACTTAGCCATAACTACTGGAATCTTCCACATACAATGGTAACCTTCTTTAATTCTGAATACCTGAAAAGGTTTTATGAGAACACAAAACCAATTCAGTAAGTTACGATATACTGGGGTTACATAAGAAAACATGGGATAATTTGAATAAAACATACAGAGCATAATCTCAATCACCATAAAGCGTGGCATCAACATAAAACCTGACATAATCAAAATAACTCATTCCATAGGCATAAAATCAACAATATTTTTAACAACTTCCAGATTCGAATCCATAATGGGCATAACATCGGCAGTAGCATGGGGAGCGACCCCAGCAAAACAAGGGAAAATGATATCAATTCCAAAGGGATACCTGGCAGTATCCATCGATAGGCGCCAAGAGCAACTCACTGCCCATAATAACTCACTGCCCACAAATAACTCGCTGCCCAGATGTTGCCACAAACTTTTCATTTCCATTTCAAAATCAATCCCATGTTCCTTTTAAAATTCCTTTTCGCAAAAAGTTGTGCTTAATATGCACTATGTACAAAACGTCTATTTTTAATATATTCGAACATAACATTTTATAAAAACAAACAAACAATCCGAAAGAATTATGTAGCCAGAGTATATTCGTAACTCATCTTGCGATCCGTCCAACCTGACTTATGATCCACTACTTCACATGACTCGTACCTACTCATAAA
>BPLS01000232.1:35620-57186 GCA_019656275.1 Rhododendron kiyosumense
CTCTCTCTCTCTCTCTCTCTCTCTCTCTCTCTCTCTCTCTCTCTCTCTCTCTCCCCTTTGATAATAATACTTCTTAGATGGAGAAGGCATGTGGGGTAAGCCATGATGAGAGAGATTTGGGTCTCATCATTGTCGTCTTTGGCCAATGTTTTTCTCCCTACACACATTACTTTATTCTCGTTAATATCCTCTCCATTATTACACGCAACTTCATCATATATTGTATGTCTCTAATAACCTCTTTTCTGTGATTTTTACAGAATATTACTCCACGAGCAAATGGCCTACGTCATTTTGTACTAGTTCCACAATGTTTTCTTGCGGCGAGTTTGCCCTTTTGTTGCACCAATATTTTACTAGTTTTTTTTTTTTTTTAATCTTAATAGATTTGATGAGTAGCAAATTAAATCTCGAGGCCACTAGAGATTTAGTCGAATATTTACTTCAGTGTGTCAGAATTAAATGAGGTGGGTGTATGTTGTCCCGAACATAAGTTTGTAAAAAAATAAAAAATAAAAAGCGGCAAGTGATAGTATTGCTCTACACAATGCGTGACAGCAAATTACAATCATGAATCCAAATCTTGCTCTTGACTATTTGATCATTCAGAACCGTCGCACCTTGGTGTGGGAGCTACACACACTTTGCGGTGAAACCTACATCAATGCATGGAGAAGCCTACACTTGTGGAAGGTCACGTAGGATTTTTTAAAATTAATTTGGAAAACATAGTTTATTTATGTTTGTGAAAATCCGGATTGGTTATAAGAGTGCAATAAAGGTTAAGGAGTGGACTAGATACCCCACCGATATTTAGAGCATTTACACTAATGATAGTCAAAATACCTATTAAAAGAGGTAGAAAATTTATTTTACCTATCCACTTTTTTGTCCCACAGTACAACAATATGGATTTGGTTTTTTAGATCTCGATGAGATTTATCAAACCCTGCAAATAAAAATTAAAAAATTATTTTTGTAAATCTATTATTTTTAAAACTTGAAAATAAATCATTATTTTTTAAATACTTATTTTAAAATATGGAACGTTGCCTAACGGGAAGAGAAGAAAGGAGAAGGCCTCCTCCACCGACGATTCCATCCGTCCATTCTATAGTCCGTCCAATCATGGATTCAGATACACATTTCTGGTCTACAATTTATTAGCATGCTTGTAATTCAAATTAATTACATAATTTTTTTAGCCTTCAAGCAGTCCCCTACTCAGAAATCTTCTTAAAAAATAAGTAGTTTATTTCACATTTTTAAATTAAAAAATAATGTAAATAAAAAATAATTTTTCAATTTTTTTGCGTCATATAAAAGATCTCGGTGAGATCTTTCAAACAAGATCCATATTGCCATATTGCATATTTTTAGATTTCAATAAATCTATAATTTTTAAGCTTAAAATTACCTACTTAAAAAATGAGAACTTTTTTTCCGTTCGAAAAATGCACCCACGTGCAACAATCAATTTCTTACCATTTTTACATGAGTGTTGCTAATGCCAAAACTGTTTTTTGTTTGTGCCAAAATTGTAATGCATAAAACCTTTGTACTATATGCAAAGTAAAAGACTTTTATGCACTAGAGTTTTAGCATAAACAAAAATAATTTTGACATTATCATTTCCCTCTTTTTGCTTACTTTATCTTGTTTTAAAGTATATTTGGCTGTGGAATGTGTAAATCCTCAAGAGCATTGGTGGAAGAATACGGCTTGTCTTCGGTCCACATTTGGACGGTTGAAGTGCGGTTGGAGTGTTCATAATCGTCGGATGATGTTTTTAACAGTTGTGATCTAAAAAAAACTTTTCCGGAGAAACTTTCAACTTTTTCCCAGAAAAGTTTATTAAAATTTGAACTGTTGAATACAAAAATGAACAGCTGTGATTAGAATACAGGGACTTTCTGCCGTCTAACTACAGAGAATCCGCCACCTTGGTGGAAATAATTAGCCTCGCCTCCTAATCATTCTGCATCTTATTTCAGAAAAGTTTTAAAAGCCTAAAGACAACTTAAAAATAGCTCCACCACTTTCTTTCTCTGTGTCTCGCTGCTTTGGAATATCACCCAATTCATGGCAGCTACCACATCAACCAGCTGCACCAGCACAACCTTCCTCAACCTTAGATCCAATCCGGTCGAGCCGAGGGTCCGGTCCTCACGAGGCCATGGCTCGCCGGGTTGCGGAAAACTTGATGGCATGGCCATGTGGCTCGCCAATGGTGTTGCGAGCGCGTTCTTCGCGTCCTTAGAACGGTGTTCTTGCATCCGTATCGCCACCGAGGACGACGGCGACGATGCCAACGACTTGCCGCTGATATTCAACGTCGACGGGAACCACCGCCATGACGTCGGTTCCGGCAGCCAGAGGAGGAGGGCAGCTGGCAAAGGAAAGAAGGGAGGGGCTTCCCTTGAAGATTACTAAATGGAATGGATTTGCATTTTTATGTTCTGTTTTGGTAAGCTGTATTATCATATTGAGGTCATTTGGAATTGTGTGAGTTTGCTGCTTTTATGGGGAAAAAATGGATGATTATGGGTTATGTTTACTGTCTTTCTTTGTATGCTTCCACTTGCAAATTAACTTCAAACAATTCCAAATTGTACTTGCTTTTTGTTGTGGGCTGAAGATGAGTTGCTTGGGGCTTTTTGTTGGGTGATGAGTTGTTTAGATTGTTCATTCTATTCTGAATAATTTGCATCAATGTTAGAGGAAGATTCTGATAAATCAAGAACTTGATCATCTTCATAAATGTATACATATATCAGCATCCAGCTCAATGGACCGATCGAGTAATTTGGAGATCAATTCCAACTATCCACTAGCAAGGGCCAATTAAAGCCGATGAAAACTTCTTCCGATATTGATAGCACGTATTGAGAGCCATATCTCAGATCAAATTATTCTTGAAGCCTCTAATTCTCAGGTGATCAGTACTACCACGCGATTACCTCAGGGGTTAGAACTTGATCATCTTTGATCAACATGCGTAACTGATCCAAAGTCTAACTTACCACACTTGTGGTGCTAATTTGAAACTACTTACTATTGTGATTTAGGTCCCGTTCTGTCAAAAATCTTATTTTTAAATATTTATTTTTCGTTTTACGAGACAAGTCATTTCAAATTGGATCAATACGCTAGGTTAGGTTTAGTGGCGTTTGGTTGTTAGGTTTGAAGACTTGAATGTTGAACCAACCAGTGTACGTACAAGCTACTCCAAAAACATTACTTGAAAATGTAGCAAAAGTAAAAGGCATGGACTAAAGGCACTTTGGTTAGTTAAAAAATTTGATACTTTTTTGGTGATTTTAAATGATGCTGTCCTTCTGGTTATCATAGTGACCACTAGCACATGCTGCTTTTAACTTTTTTGATTTGCTCTTCTAAAAGACAGTCAACAGTAAGGAATCCTAAGAAATGCAAAGCACTAATCAACTAAAGCAAATGCCAATGGGAAGAAGTAGGTTCCTTACATTGTGCCTTGATTTGTGTTTGCACCCATCTTATAATAGGGAAGTGTAAAGATACACACTCTTTTTTCTTTTTTATAATTTGGATGTCTAGATCAACTAAGCGCACATCGACTAGTTCCGGAAGATACGACACACTCTTATTTGAGTGTTTATTACAAGCACCACTTGAAACTTTTAAACCACGATGTATGTCGAAGAATTCATAAGATGCACTTACGTACAAATTCATAAGATTTGCGTAACTTTTTATAATAGTAAAATAAAAAATTATTTCATATACAAATTAAGATGTTTTGAAGTTATGAAAGATGCCATCAATTCAAAGCAATTCAAGATCGATGTTTAACTAGCGATGTATACTATCTATACTAGCATTTTCATGACTTTATAATAGTTTGAAAGAATACAATGCATGCTATCATTCTTAAGAAGAAGAAAAGATAAAGAATGAAGTGGTATTTATGAAACGGTGAGGTAAATTCTTGCATCTGAAACAGCAACATTTGTGTCAACTATCGAAAGTTATTCAGGGAGTACTATGAGGGTCTAACTCATGTACCTCTTTAGGATTTCATCGTGTATTTTCTATAGAGAGAGTGACTTGGCCTCCAAGCATCTCCGCAATCGTTGCTCTCGTAACGGCCTTGTGTGCATGACATCTGTCGAGCGCCATGTCGGTCTCCGCCATATGGCCAAGCAGTGCCATCCTTACTTCAACTGGGCCTAGACTGGATCAGATTATTCTTAAGTGTTGGCCCTGGTCCAACGTCATTTGGCCCAATGGTCAGTCATGCGCTATTCCAGGGGATGGGCTCAAAGCACTAGCTAGGCCTTGCTTGTCGCAACTCAGACGGCTCAAGCTAATTACTCTTTTCGGCCCAATAACACAGGCAAATGATTGGGCCCACGGGATGGGCCCAATGCTTGCTCGTCATATATAATTTGTGTTTTGCGTTTAGGGACTAAAAACAATGTAAAAAGCTGACTTTTGAGACTTCATCTCAAATTTTTTTGGTTGCTTACGAAACTGAATTAAAAAATTTCATAAATTAACCTTGAAAACTTGAACACATAAAATAGAATTGATTGCTAATACTTTGGATTGCTAACTAAAAAACCTTCTAATACAATTTCTGATTTTAGATCGAATTATTAAGCTTTTTTTTATTCCTCTTGTCAATGCGATCAAATTAAGAAAATCATTCTAGACCTCTAGAAAATTCGATCAAACACTGTAGACCGCTACTTCTCTCAGACGATGAAGCGAGGCTAATTACCATAAGGTTTCGAGGGAATCGCTCGCTATTTTGACATAGAGGGTGTTTCCACAAGGTTGATGAAGATGCCCTCAAAAAAAATAGTAGTCAAATTAGAAGAATAGTAAAATGTAGTCAAAACTGAGTCTTAATGACAACATGCTACAAATCTATTTATGATGTTCACATGCCCTAACCTTGCCCCGGATCCGGCCCAATCCAATGCTAGGGTACCAAACGGGCCGAAACCAAGGGGTATTTCCGGAAGTCAAACAATTTCGAAATCACAAATAAACGCGTAAAACCCGCCCAGTATTCCGATTTGAAACCAAAAGACAGACTGCAGCTTTCTTCTTTGTGTGAGAGAGACTCTCTGTGTGTGTATGTGTGTGTGTGTGTGTGTGTGTGTGTGTGTGAGAGAGAGAGAGAGAGAGAGAGAGAGAGATGGAGAAGATATGCGTAGCGGTGAGAGTGAGACCGCCTGTGAGCGAAGAAACCTCGAATGGAACATTCTGGAAGATCGAAGATAATCGTCGCATTTCTCTTCACAGGTCCCTGAGCACTCCCATCTCTGGAGCTTCTTACGCTTTCGGTATCCTCTCTCTCTCTCTCTCTCTCTCTACATACGCACATACTAAACGCCCGGCACACGCGATGTGTGTGCACATTGAGTTACATATATTAGAAAAAAGAGTAAAATCTTGAATTAAGGTTAGTATGAAATCTGAGGTGTGAAGTAGAAAAAAAAAGAGGGAGAAAGAAATTTAGAGTGTCGATTTTTCAGGCAATGACTTTGTTTGGTTTGGATTTTGAAGGAGGTTTTTGGGCGATGAGTGGAGGATAGATAGAGAAATTAGAGTAATAATTGGGAAGAAAACTTATCGGGGACCGTGCGCAGGGAGAAATGGTTGGATTTCTAGACCCAAATCGAACCCAGTATGTTTGGAGCCATGTATGTGAGCCACGTGCTTCAAACTGCTCTGGATGCAGTTGTGTTTGGAGTTATGTTCCTAGCATTGCTCTTTTTTATTAGCGGTTTGGTTAGGTCATTGAAGGGGTAAGTTTGAGGAAAAAAGGTACAAGTCAGCTTCAGAATTGATGTTCACACCAAAAACTTTTGTTGTGCGGCCAAAAAAATAAACTTTTATTGTAGTGATAGATGTGTATATGTTTATGTATATGCAGTGGATGATTTTGTTTGTTGAGATGGATGTGTGTGCAAATCATGTTATCTATTAAAAACTAGAAAAATCTTGAATTGAGGTTAATATGAAATCTGATGTGTGACAGTAGAAAAAAGAGGGGAGAAACAATTTTGGAGTGTCGATTCTTTAACAAAAAGTCTAAGAACACAACTCTGTGTGAAGCCGTCCAATGTATGTGAGTCATGTGCTTCAAATTGCTCTGGATGCAGTTGTGTATGGAGTTTTGTTTTCCTAGCATTGTTCTTTTTTTATTAGCAGTTTGTGTAGGTGGTTGAAGGGGTAGTTGTTGGAGGAAAAAAGTACTGAGTCAGCCTCAAAACCAACGTTCACACCAAAGACTTTTGTTGTGATGCCAACAAATTCAACCTGTATAGTAGTAATAGATGCATATATGTGTAATGCAGTGGATGAGTTGTTTGTTGACATGGATGGGTTGCAGATTATGTGTTTGATCAGGACTGCAGAAATGAAATGGTTTACGAGCTCCTTACAAAGGAGATCATTCATGCCGCCGTTGAGGGTTTCAATGGTATGCTTCCTTTGTTTTGTTTTTGTTTTTTTCAATTTCCCTAATTGTTTTTTGAAGGTGCTTATTTGTTTTTCTTAGCTGGAATAATTTGAGCTGGAAATGGATGTAACTTGTAAGTGATAAAACAAGTAACCAACCATGATAATATCTAGTAACCAACCAAGATAATAGATACATCACAGGTATTAATGTGTTTTGAAGAATAAGTTCATGAAGTTTTTATTTTGTTTTTCATTTTACATACTTATTTTGGAAATTTCGATTGTACCTTCTAGATTTCTTATTTTTTGCTAATCGACCTTTCTTTTGATGTCAAGAAGGTTCTTTTATGCTTTCGTTTATCTTGTTGGTCCAATTAGTGTTGGTTTAATTGCTGTGAAATCTCAGCATAAGAACGGAAATAAATTTTGAGTTGTATGTTTTGGTTTTTGATAGGCCTCCCCACTAAGGAACTAAGAATGGAAATAAGTTTTGTTCAAGCTGTTATATAATTTTAGTTTTTTTTATTTTCCTTTGTTCATATGAAAAATAGAATTAGCTATATGCCACTAACATATAAGAAGAAAAGCATTTTTTTTAAGGGAATCATTGCAATGTATGCAGGGACTGCATTTGCATATGGGCAAACCAGCAGTGGCAAGACTTTTACGATGAATGGTTCCGAAAGTGACCCAGGAATTATTCACCGGGCAGTGAAAGATATATTTACCAAAATTCAGATGGTAATTTCTTATTTCAATTGCCTTATTTTTTGTAATGGTCACTTCTATTGGCCAGTAGGATTATGCATGTTACAATCACTACTGCTATTTATTTTCAATGTAATGTTCCTGGAATTCTTACGGTGTTTATGTACTAGTTCTTTTGTGTTATTGTTCCCAGACAAATGACCGGGAATTTCTGATTCGAGTTTCCTACATGGAAATATATAATGAAGAAATCAACGATCTTTTTGCTGTGGAGAACCAGAAACTTCAAATTCATGAGAGTTTAGAGGTTTGTTATGGACAGAAAAAGTTGGATACTTTTGTAAGCTTTTTGAAGAGGTGATAAAACATGACATTTCTTGTTTTCCAGCGTGGAATTTTTGTTGCAGGCCTTAGGGAAGAAATAGTTAATAGTGCTGAACAAGTTCTAAAGCTCATCCAATCCGGAGAAGGTTTGATCCTCCATTGGATTAAGTTCTTTAGGCATACTTTCCGATCTGATGCTGATATACTCTTTTGTCATGGCTTCTTACAGTTAACCGGCACTTCGGTGAGACAAACATGAATGTTCGAAGTAGTAGATCTCACACAATATTTAGGATGGTATGTCCTTGATGTTTTCGTGGAAATGCTGCTCGAGTTTGAAACTGTTTCGTCATGTCATTTACTCAGATGGTCATAGTTATATGTACCAGGTAATTGAAAGCAAGGGAAAGGATACCAGTCTTGGTGATTATTCAAGTTCAGATGATGCAATTCGTGTTTCAGTATTGGTTCGTATTTCTTTGCTGGTCTTCTACAGATACTAAAGTTGGATAATATTCCACGCGTGTTATGAATCTATGGTCCTTATTTTTTGCTTAGATTGGTATATTTATTATCCATCCTTCATATGCCGCTAATTTTTTTATGTTCTTTTTTTGTTGGATGTAGAACTTGGTAGATTTAGCTGGTTCTGAACGGATTGCTAAAACTGGTGCTGGCGGAGTTCGTTTGAAGGAAGGGAAACACATCAATAAGAGCTTAATGATTCTTGGCAATGTGATTAACAAACTAAGTGAAGGTGCAAAACAAAGGTATTTGCCTCTTCGGTATTAAGCATTCTCATACGAGAGCCAGGTCTAAGTGAATCGAAATATTAATGCAGGGGACACATTCCTTATCGGGATAGTAAACTCACTCGCATACTTCAACCTGCTCTTGGTGGCAATGCCAAAACATCTATTATTTGCACTGTTGCACCAGAAGAGGTAGCTATTCCTGTATCATATATTCGTATGCTTATGTTGTATCTTACAAGAAGTTCACGTAACAACTTGATTTGGAATTCTGTATTGTCCAGGTTCACATAGAGGAAACAAAAGGAACCCTCCAGTTTGCCAGCAGGGCCAAAAGAATAACAAATTGTGTTCAAGTGAATGAGGTCTGTTTGTTATTTTGTTTACTAACATTTTACCTCTAGTTCAACCTAGTAGGATTATGATACTTTAACATATACTCAGATATGTGATACTGTAGCTGGCATGTTTTTGTCTGATTAACAATTTACTGTAATCTAGTTGTTGAAGTTGAAAAAAGTATGGACTATGGACCCAGTGGAGCTAGTAGGCCTAGAGTTTGAAGTTTTTGAGATGCAGTGCTTGTTAAACATTCTTTTTTTTTTTGCTCGGCAGCTTGTTAAACATTCTTAAGATCATGGATATTGGTTACTGTTAATGCCTTATTTAGACATTTACTTTTCTTTGATTGATACTTTACAGTGGGGGAGTTATAATTTAAATGAGTTGGAACCAAATAGGCATTCCATTCAAAAGCAGCTTACTGTTGATCGGATGGTCATTGTTGTCTAAATTTCCAGTTTTGGCGTGTGACATCAGTATGTTTTTGTTGTTGTGACATAGTGGTTGCTAACTACAAAGTGTGAAGCGAAGTCCCCCATTGCTTGGGTACCAAAGTAATATGAAGAATATAAGCGTGAGGGTGCCCTCACTTCAATAGCTAGCTTTTGGGGTTGAGTTCCAACCAAGACCGTGTAACACAAAGTTGGCCCTTGAGCTAGTTGATAACTATAATGTGGCATCAACTTCAATTGATTTGAAAATATTCCTAGTTATTCAATAGAGGTAATGGGTTTTTGTCAGAGGTTTAAAAGTTGGAGGATCTAACCAGTCTAAGTTATTGCATTATGATAACATTGTAATTTCCTTTGTGTTTTGATCACCAAATTGATAACGTAGAACTCTATGAGGGAAAGAACTAAACATATCTGGATATGGGCCTTGGGAGCCGTCACTCCTTGCATGGCATCATTTTTTGGCTGCAGATAGTTGTCACATAATGATTGATCATATCCTCTACAGTAGTAGTTATTGTTTTGGAGTTGATTCCTTGCTCCTTCCAAAAATTATGGCTAATTTGAGGTGAATTTGTTGTAGATTTTGACAGATGCTGCTTTGTTGAAGCGCCAAAAACTAGAGATAGAGGAGTTACGCAGTAAACTTCAGGTGACGATTGTTTTTCTGTTTTTTCTTTGCCTACTACCGACAGGCAAACAACCGATTAAAATTCCGAGAACATCTTTTTCAGGGGTCTAGGGCCGAGGTGTTGGAACAGGAAATCTTGAAATTGCGGAATGACATGCTCAAGGTCAGTTCTTTTCTCTGTTTATTTTGTTTGTCTATCTTCTATTGCACTGAGCATTGTTACTATTGCTCTTTTGTAATGCCATTTGTTCACCATTTTCTCTTTATCAGTATGAGCTAGAGCATGAGAAGCTTGCCATGGAACTGGAGGAGGAGAGGAAATCACACAAAGAACGAGATCAATGCATTAAGGAGCAACAAATGAAACTTGACAATTTCAGTAGTCTTGTCACCTTGTCGGACTCTGATAGAAAGTCTAGCCAGGTATAGACAACCCAATACCATCTGTTTGAACTGCAAGTCTTTGCTAAGTTAAAGATGTTGTCTAATTAACCATTGTTCTCTTTTTTTCGTAAGTCTAAAGATAGAAAAGAATACGTAACATCCTTCTAAGCAGAATTTTATAGATATTGGGTCATTTTAGAGTAAAGAGTCACCCAAGTGTTTTCCTGGCCCAAACAATTCATTTTCTCCTTTCTCACTTTCCTTAAGTATTCTGTAAGTTTGTAGTAACTACATAATTATCAAAAGGCCTTTTATTTAACATGTTTTTGGATCAGTACATCAATTTCAAGAATTTAAGGTAGGTATAACATGTCTGCGAGTTGTGGGCTTGTTTTTTAGAAATCCTGAAAGGGTCTGATTGATTATCACAAAGCTAGTCTTGCTAAAATAATGAGATTGGTGAGATTTGAGCATTTGATATAAACGGTAGGATATGATCCGTTCCACCCTGGGTGATGCAGAAATTGTGATTCTTCTTCTTATTTTCCATGAAATAGAAAATGTGTGTTACCGTTTTCTACAAGGTGCTACAAATTCTGCCTTATTCTGTGAGTTCAGTGTAGCTCATTGAGGTATATTATGGTAGCAGGGCCAGGAATTTTCAAAACAGAGCCTCAAGGAAGATGCTTTTAGTACCCCTTGCTTTAAGGCAGTTCCTAATGCCTTCGTCATGAAAAGGTCAAATTATTGTCAGCAACCTGAGTATAGTCCTCTTCCGGATACATTTAGTAATGTTGCTGATGAAGACACCTGGTTAAAAATGAACAAAGGATATAAAGCAGACCTTGATTCACTTCACATGACTCCTGCAAGGAAAGTTCAATCCTTCCCTGACGGCGACATCACTCCAGTAAGTTTATTTCATGCATCCATCGAACTCTTTATGTTTTCAAGTTGCAATTATGACTCGTTATTATAAATAATTAAATAAATCACTCTGCCATATAAGTTAATACGAACCTTTTAGCACTACTAGTGACTAGCAAAAAATTACTTATTTCTGTATAGGCATGGCGAAGGATGGGAAAAGACATTTAAATTAAATATTTCTGCATGTTTGCAACCTTTGGGACGGTTGCATGTAATTTTTCTCTTTTAGGTCTTTTTTAGTTTTAGGAAAAATGCACTGCGTTTACAACAGTTGTGATTTTAATGTGATTACGTCTGTGTATAGGAATACAAAGGAGAACGCTTTCCGAAAACTAAAAAATCGGAAAGCATTCGTCCAATGCGAAAACTTTCTTCAATGAATTCTGGACTTTCTCTTGGATAGAGAAAAAAAGAGAGCCCGAGAGGATTCGGATTCAGATTTTGATGAATAGTCTTGCGCGTGGACAGTGCGAGGAAAGGCGGTAAGAAACGTTGGAACTGACCTGGCCATGGAAGCACTTTGCTCTATCTAAGGGAAAGAAAGAAAACGTAATATGAACTCTTTATTATCCTTAGATGACTAGCAATCAGTTCAATTGATGCCTAAGTAAATAGTCTTCTTATTGAATGTCAATTGACTCAATACATTATGTGAAGGGCTCATTATTATGGCTTTCAGGGTTGCTCAATTGGGAATTACAAGCAAGAGATACAAAATCTCAAGAGACTATTGGAAATTGAAAGAAAAGAAAAAGATGAACTCAAGGTTAGTATTCTACCACTACTATACGCATTTGCTGATTTCCTTAAAATGCATGATTCCAATAGTCGCACTAGAAACAATATACAGTCCAAGGCAATGTTTTAGTGATCTTATTATTACTGTCACTTCTGAATAGATGCTTTAACTAATGATGAATACAACAGCTTTAGTGCTATAAAAGCTTAGGAATCCTCTTTTTACTCCAATTATGGTAGCATGTGCAATCTTTTATCGTAAGAACAATGCTCGCAATGCCGATAGTATTTCATAATTAGGAGGTTTCTGTCACATTTCTTTTTCACCTAGTTGTTGTGTGTGCTCCTTCATTGCCTATAAGGCCACAATGACATACTCAAGCTCTTGACCTGTTATCAGTTTTCTTATTTGCTACTAGTAAATAAAATAAGCAACCATAGTGATTCAAAATAGACAATCTTCCTAACCTTCTGGTTAAGCTCTCGTGGCTATTGTGTATTCCAGAGAAATCATGCTGAACAAAAACTGCTGAATGAATGTTTAATGGGGGAGATATCTGAAATTCAACAAGAGGCACAGCTAGTTCGAGAAATTCCTAGACAACTGCTCGAGTCTGTAGCAAATTGTAAAGATATGTATAGTGATGTTTTGTGGACTTTGCAGGTTTGTACTTCATTTTTGCCTCTTTCAACTTTACTATTAGAAAGTTCAATATTTGAGGTTAAGTTGTTAACTATATGTTCTTTTGACACCTGAACAGAGTTTTGTGACTGATGAGAAATCTTCAGCCTCAAAGTTACTCTCTAGCACAAGTGAGATTGGTACAAGTCTGTTCTCAACTTTGGAAACTCACTTCTCCAAGGCTATAGAAGGCCAGAGAACCTCCACAGGAAATAATATTCTCGTTGAAGAACAAAGCAAAATGCTTTGTGAGAGAGTGAACAGCACAATTAAGTCCTTGGTACTATCAGAATCACCAAAGAATGAGGATAAATTGTCGAGAAGTCTACTATGCAACTGGGACTATAAGGTAGCTGTCTCACCATTGTCAAAATGCCACTGGTCAGTTTTAATATTGTCACTAATTCTGATGTTGGGATATCACTACCTAATCTTCTTATGATATCCCTATTTCTTTTGCTGTATGCTATGCCCCTCCATTGAGGTTGAATATTGATTGAAATAAGCAACACATGTTCCTGATATTGCAAATAATCTGTGGATATATTTTTGTTTGTTTTCTCGCAAAGAATTGATAGGAATTCATTTTCAGCTCTTCTTAGTTCATTTGACTATTGTGTCCTACTTTATAAATGAAAATTGATTTCTTCTTCATATGTTCACTATGTAGTCATCTGCTGGTGTTGACGTTCTGATATCCCATTTTGACTAGCTTCATTGGGGGCTGCATGCCTTTTGATGTTTTCCATGTAATACTTTGCTGGACCTAATTTCAAGTTCCGTTGCATATGTGAGACTACAGAGTAACAGTTTTTAGATTTTCTCAAAGAATTCATTGTTTTTACTCTGTGAACAGCAAAATACTGTAGTAGTTTGGCTATAGTCCGTGTGGTAGTGCATATGTTCCCATTGGATTAAGCCATGCAAGCAGAAAGTGTGCTTGAAATTTACATCCAATAGTTGTCAGATGCACGAAAATGAGGTCTGTAACATTCCCGATTAGTGACTTATGATTGTTAATGGTTGGTATTAACTATTAAGTACTCTTTCCTGCTTTAAAAATTAGTTTTAACTTTTAAGTCCTATATGGCTATGCACATCATACACACAACATTGGGTGGCAGTTTATACATGTAGTGAATTGTGTTAGTAAATGAATGGATTAAGTGGCTACATCAGAAAGAACACTGGTTTGAAATTAGATAGGTACGAACTATGGAGACAGTGGAGTGAACAAACTAATAATGTTTGAGTTAGCTTCTGGCTGCTTGAAATTATAGAACCTAGCATGTGTTCAGCTCAAATTCCTGCAGTAGTTGTTGGTATGTCTCTCTCCCATTTTAAAATTTAGTTTTTAAATGCTTAGGACTGCACTTTGGGAGAAGAAACTACTTGTTTGCAGGAGAAGCTGAGTAAGGATCTCAGTAAAATCACGGAAAAGTACCAGAGCTTGGAGAAAGAGTTGAATGTCAATACTCATCTTCTCAAGCTTTCCAAGGAAAGATATCATACCTTGGAAAGGGAATTCCATCTTTTGAATGAAGAACGTGACACTTTGCTCCAAACAGTCTCCTGTTCATCAAAAAGCCTTGCACAGGTTAGTGAAGAAAAGGATAGAATTTCGCAGGATTTGAACTCTGAAGTGCAGAGAAGAAAACATCTTGAAGAAGAGATGAAGCAGTTTGGCATTGCTTTCGCACGTCGCCAGAAATCACTCGTGTCTCTCCAAAGTGAGTTCAAATCCAAATTTGAGAAATTAAAATCACAAAATCCAATTTCAATACCCAAATCTCTTGGGTATTGATTAGAATAGTTGTACTCTATGTAATGAAATCCAGTAACATATTTGACATTACTTTTTTTTTTCGTCCCTTTGGGAACCGAAATACTAGGGATATGCTAATCCTCATTGCCATGTATTTATGTTGACTTACTTTTTTACTCAATCATAGACTTAGTTCTTGACACCTTCATATTTCTTCAGATTTTATCTGTTTAGTAGTGGAAGATGATTCTATTACAATTTACAGGGAATCCCTAGGGCATTTGGCCGTTTCCAAGTTTTTAGTGGGAAAGTTGACTCTTGGTGGAGCTCACCATACATCTTAGTTCACCAGTGAGCTTAAATTTACATAGCACCCCTTGCCTTCCAGGGGAGGAAATATTGTAACTCACTATAGCCAAATTTGCAGAAGGGTAGAGAATTGACAAAATAGTACGTGTCTGTGACTCTGTTCACGTAGTTCATACCTATTCATGTGGTAATTGTTTTCTTCTTGTGTGTAGATACGTGTAGGATGTGAAAAAGAAAAGCGGTGAGATACATCTTGTCGGAAAGATAATTGTCAATCGCGAATATTATTGTTGGCATTAATCTTGACATCCCCAACCCCAAGTCCCAACATCATCAAGCAAACCAATAACAAGGAATGGTATTGAAAGAGAAAGCAACAACAGCATATTTCACATAGCAAACTATAGGGACATTGAGAATTAGAGCTCCCTATCTCTGTCTGATTTCAAGTTAGGAAGCTTAGAGATCCTAACCATACTGTCATCTCTCACACTTACAGAGTGCTTACATGAAAGAAAGTTCATATTCTTCCTTAACCGAAATCTGCCACCATCTTTCCCTTCTATACTGCCCTTAGTACACTCCCTATAAGCATTAAGAAAAGGATCGTCTTGCTTCCTAATCCCTCTCCTAGAAGAACTCCTCGTCGAGAGTTGAAACACAGGAGGGAGAGGGACTGGAAGCTCATGAAAAGAAGCCCTAGCACTTTCCGGCAGGCAAGGCGGTGGCGGTAGCTTCTGCCCAAACTGCCCCACATCCGCCGAGCAGTCCCAGTGGGCGGCCACCTTGCTTACTCCAGGCCTCTTCTCCCATGAGAAGGGCACTGCCCCTTGTGAAGGAACCTTATTATGACTCATTCTGCTTTTCTGTTTCTTGGTGAAGTTATGAGCCAAGTTTAAAGGCTTATAGGGGACTTGGCACTTTGGGTTCATATATTTTGTGTTCTCTAACTGCAATTCTTTGATAAGAACAAGCAAAGGAAACGTGAAGGGAGAGGCTGGTGATAGCTTTTAAACAGAAATAACAATAGATAAGATAAGGAATGGGGGAAAAGGTGAGAGGAAGACTTGTTTTTTTTTTTTCTTTCTATCTTGATTCTTGTGGCAACGTCATGAGAAATGTAGAAAAGTATGCAAATCAGGCCAGTTGGTTATGTGACGACATTATTGTAATTGATGTTTTAGAATGATCAGAATGAGAACAACGCAACCGATCTCCCAATCTAGGAAAAATCTTTCAGAAAAGATCTCGAGAAGTAGGGCCGATGAACGAAAGAGAATAAGCCAAACATTTTGTTCTCTTCCATTTTCAAAAAATCTCCCATAAATTCCTCCTATTTCTAACATTTTTCTCTCTATCTCTCTTCACTTATTACCCCTACAATTTTTCAAAATACAAACCAAACAAAGCATTTGTTATTCAAGTTTGGTTTGAAAACAGGTTCTAAAAAATATGTTCAAGTCGAGCTTGTTTACGAGGCGAGCGGATCTCAAATAAACTTTAATTGAGTCGACCACGAGCTGATTTTGAGTAGTTTGGCAAAATCAGACGGACTAAATAATAGTACTAGCAACAAATAGGGAATATGACGGCCACCACTCATGTGAGTAGTGGGTGTGTGTTTGGGTGTGAATTTGGGTGTGGTACTAGCACCACTGGTTCGAGGAAATTGTGCAATGATTAGAGTATGCCAAGACAAAGGGCCTCTTTGGTATCATCAGCTTTCCTCTGGTTTTGAGGCAAGATTTTTTGTACTGAAAATCCTGTGCCGAGAGATTTTCTGGTTGTTAAATTTAAAACATATAAAAAAATCACATGCTCAATTCAACGACCGGAAAATCTTTTGACACAGGTTTTCTCGGGACATAAGAGTTCGGATTTTCTGTACACATTTTTCAAATATCGCATAATTTTTTGTTATCAAAAGTTATCGAATTTATTAAGATGAAAAATGCTTTAACCAACCAATATCCCTGATGGCTAGTTTTAAGACACTGTAAATCTAATTCTATATACCATATGAGTCGTAATAGATGGCCAGACTTGGACTGTTTTCTTTTAAAGACAAGTATGATTTGGCGATTTGGACAAGTATAAGGTGTTCCGGTTTCTCTAAAAGAAATTTTTAGAAAAAAAATGTAATTTCAAGTTCAAAAATCACGTGTTTATGCAATAATTTTATTACTAATATAGATATTGTTTGATAGATTTCATTGAGATCTTTTAAACGGTGTAAAAAAAATTAAAAATTTATTTTTTATTTTCATTATATTTGAATTTGAAATTATATTCTTTTTGAAAAAGAAGGTTTAAAAAGAAAGCGGAACGGCACCTAATTTGGCCATTGGGGTCAGATCTTTATTTTTTTTTTCCAACAAACCAAATCATCCCATATTTTATACATAAAACACAATACAATAAAAGTGGACATTACTGATCCGAAAATACATAAAATAACAAACAAAAACAAAATACAACAAACAAAACAAAACAAAAAGAAAAGCTGCCTGAAACCAAGATGCCAGAGTTGGACCCGTCGATCACACTCGTGAAGGGGGGTTGAAGTGGCTAGGTATGGACACAGAGCAAAATCTCTTGGATGGACCCACCGCACTAACTTAAGCTCGTTTCTACCGCAGATTGAAAGGCTAAAGCCACTATAGACACCGCCATCGTCGCTGTTAAACTTGTTCCAAGAAATCAGATCTAGCCCTTGTTTACACCACATATTTACCGCCTATCGATGATCGACCGGAAGGTGACGATTATGAGAATGCTTCCTATTTTATTGTTTCGTATTTATAATATATCTAGTTTTTATTTCTTTGTATTTTAATAAAGTGCAGGACACTTGGCACGCTCCTACACATTTAGAAGTTAAAAGGACACTTATCATCATCTTACACACTTTGAAGAAGTTGAAGAGAAGTTATTTGGACAATTGGAAGCAAATTAGAAGAATGAGAAATAGTGAAAAGTTAAGAAATTATTTTCTGCACATCTTTGTTTTCCTATAAATAATCTTTTGAGCAAGACAAGAGAACCTATTAGTAAAATTGCATGTCAAAACCATTGCATCAGAACCCATTAATCACTGACCGACAGTGTTTTGCCATTACTTTCACCGCTGTTCTTACTTCTTAGGTTCGAGATCTTCTGGACAACACTCCTCGCAGAATGGAAATAATGAAAAGGGCTCAAATTCCAGTTTTTTTTTTTTTTTTTCCACCCCATATCAGAACAAGTACTAGTATAAATCACAACTAACATTTAAAAAAAAATAAAAAATCAGTGGATGATGTATTCTCAAGCAGTCAAATCCACAAGTTGGAAGATACACCAGTTTCACACTGAGGAGAAGCTTCGCAACTAGTATTTGTCGGTCTATGAAGAAGAACACAGTTGCATTTGCATTTGGAGTGATGTTTTTATAATTGTGTTCTTAACGTGCCTTTTTTTTTTTTCACAATAAGAGTTCTTTTTTACTCCAACAAAGAAGAGTTTTAGTCGATATCTTTATCAAGTTCTCTTTTAATGAAAATAATCATAGAACAAAAAAAAATAAAAAAAAAGTCTCCCAATTTGTTAAAAAGCAGTTTTGAGATGCTTCATAGTTTTTTTTTTGGCAAATTTCACTCAGACCCCCTGAGGTATCTGACAATGATAGAAAGTATCCCTCAGTTTTTAAAAATGACAGAAACCTCCCTTATTTTAGAATTTGGGTTTCATTCCGTTAGTTCCGTTAGTTAAATGGACGGAAAACGTACGGAAATGTACGGAAAATGAAATCTTTAATTTTATTTAGTTCTAGAGTTATCTTAAGGCTCTTATTGAAAGTCCTAGCGTAAAAAATTAATTATGACCCTATAGGATAAAATGATCAGAAAAATAAGATTTTCGCACCAATTCAAACGGATTAAAAATTGGAGCCCTTAAGTATCTTCTTTTCATTTGGTTCTATGACTCTCTCAGGGCTCTCATTGAAAGCCTTGGGGCCAAACCATTTAGGATAAAATGATAAAAAAATGAAAATCTTCGCACCGATTCAAACGAATTAAAAATTGGAACACTTAAGTACTTGCTCTTCATTTGGTTCTATGATTTTCTTAAAGCTCTCATTGAAAATCCTAAAGCGAAAAATTAATTATGACCCTTTAGAATAAAATAATCAGAAAAATACGATTTTCGCACCAATTCAAACGGATTGAAAATTTGAGCACTTAAGTATCTCCTATTCGTTTAGTTTTACGGCTATCTTAGGGCTCTCATTGAAAATCTTAAAACAAAAATTAATTATTGCACTTTAAGATAAAATAATCAAAAAAATAAGATCTTTGTACCGATTCAAATAGATTGAAAATTGGAGCACTTAAGTATTTGCTCTTCATTAAAAGCTCTAAAATCAAGTGAAAAGCAAAATTTTTAAATGCTCCAAATTTTAATTCGTTTGAATCGGTGTGAAGATTTTATTTTTTTAATTATTTATCCTAAATGATTATAATTAATTTTTAACTCTAGGACATTTAATGAGAGCCCTAAGATAGGTGTAGAAGTAAATAAAATTGAAGATTTCATTTTCAATACATTTCCGTACATTTTCCGTTCATTTAACTAAATGAACTAACGGAATGAAACCCAAATTGTAAAATAAGGGAGGTTTCTATCATTTTTGAAAACTAATGGGTACTTTCTGTCATTGTCAGATACCTCAGGGGGTCTGAGTGAAATTTGCCTTTTTTTTTTTTGAGAGATTTTGACCATGAGGACATAAGACATAAGGCTGCATAATTTTTAAGGGAAAATGGCAGTTCAGGATGTGTTTTGATAATTAATACCTCTTATGGCCCGTTTGGATGGAGGATTTGTTTTTGGTAGATATGTAATAAGGGTGAATTTGAGAGTGGATATGTAATGGAGGGTGATATGTTAAGAACGGTGGTCCCACCTATTAAGAATGGTGGATTTGTAATGAGGTGTTTGGATAATTTTTTGAGAAGATGGATTTGGAGGGTGGATATGATGTGATTAGATGTTAAATAACTGAATTACCCCTACTCTGATTTTTGATTCTCAAAATTGGTTTTATTTCAAATTAATTACAATAACTTGATTTTTTCATTAATTTAAGGATAAAATAATCTCATTTTAGAATACAAATGTTGTAAACATTTTTTTTATTAGAAAAACTAATATTTTCCGAAAAAATTAAAAAACCCCCCACCAACTCCTCACCATTGCCGCTGCCAGACTACCTGTTCCCTTCCATTTTCCAAAAAACCCCATTTTGGGAATTGCTCGTCACTTTCCAGAAACCATTTTCATTTTCCAGAAACCATTTCCTCTTCCTCTCACTTCACTCCCCACCACTACCTCTTCCCCTTCAAATTTCCAGAAATCCCACCCACGGTCTCCAGATCCGACCCCCAAGCGTACGTCTCCCGTCCGCCGCCGGTCATTCCTGATCAGCTGAGTTTTTCGGTTGTAAGATCTCTCTCTCTCTCTCTTCTTCTTCTTCTTCTTCTTCTTCTTCTTCGTAAAATACTGTGTGTCGGTGAGGGTGGATTTGGAGGGGTAAAGAGTCCCAAATCCCCCGGATTTGCTAACGACAGGGGTAAACCTCCGCTTGGCAAATCCACCCAAAACACTGCTGGGAGTGGATTTGTAGTCCCAACAGTGTTTTAATCCACCCTCCCAAAAATGCAACCAAAGACCGGATATGAGTGGGACGAGGAGATGAAATCCGGGTGGCTCCATATCCGGCCTCCAAATGCGGCATCCAAACTGGGCGTTACTATGAAAGAAAAAGCTCAACCCTCTTGTACAGTGAATTGCAGTGCACTGTGCACCTGCTAGAAATCTACGAAAGACAGATCTAGCTGCTGTGATTTTCGGATGCAAGCATAATACAATCAGAGAATGTTATTCTGAACTTTTGTTTGGTATGTGTCCTGCAGTCATCTACTTAGACGTTTTCCTCAATATCCAGATTTTTATTTTTATTTTGATGTTTAAAGTCAGGTCGTTTTTAATTTCTTGCATAGGTTTGCCATCTCCTCATTTTGCTTACATGAAGAATATCAGTCCTGGCTTGCCACTTTTCTTATTCAACTACAGTGATAGGAAGCTTTATGGTATCTTTGAGGCTGCAAGCCATGGACAAATGATTATCGATGCATATGGGTGGACTAGTGATGGTGCAAAGTACTCACCATGTCCTGCACAGGTATAGAGACTTGATCACTCCCTCCTCCCCATATTATTTGTCCAGTTTTGGTAGCCGTGCCTTTAATCACAAATGACATATTTTCGTGAATAATTTATATGTTTTCCAGCTCTTAGAAGAACTAATTTGAGTGGTGGAAAACATATTAAAAATTTGGATTCAAAAATCTGTTATCAGCCAAACTGATTAAAGGCATAACTTTCAGAAATGGACAAACAATATGGCGAAGAGGGGGTATTGTACTATTTTTGCACTTGCTTTTGGATTTGTTCCAGGATTCTATGGGTGTTGTATGTTAACTTACGCTCAGATGCTTTGATTCAAGGTTCGAGTCCGAATTCAGACCCAATGCCAACCCTTGCTTGAAGATCAGTTTAGACCGGTTATTGCTTACAACTACTATGAGCAGAGGCTTTTTTGGTTCAAGTTAGACCGAGCTCAGACCAGAAATTTGATATCCATGTTTTTATTTGCACCAGTAGATACGAGTGTCTCTCTCCCACGGAACATGCCTAGGTGTAATACTCTCGCCAATTCTTTACCAACTTCTGGTGGGAGACATGTCCTTGATCAAGTTGAGGCCCCATTTTCAGAGGCAGTTTCTGTTCATTCAAATCAATCTGATGTGCAACGGGGGCTGGTCAAATACAAATTCTTTGGTTATAGGCAATTCAAACACTTCCCATCCACAGAAAACGTGGAGTTCGTTGTTCCAAAATTCGACAACTTCTCAAACAACGAAGGAAGATCAAGATTTAGGGGCACAAGCTCCTGAGTCGAACTTCCCCCATTCAGATTAGTCTAACATGGAATGCGATTCTTTATCTGTCCCTCCTTGGTTGGAAGGAGAAATCCTGAACTATGAAGCTC
>BPLS01000232.1:57586-92894 GCA_019656275.1 Rhododendron kiyosumense
GGAAATTTTATTTTATTGCAAGAATGAATATTTATTACTATAACTTCCATATTTTTCTACAAAACTTTCATCTTAATCAAACGGATGTGGGAAAAAAATACATTTTCTTTTACTTCACTTTCCATTATATTTTTCTCACTAATCAAACGGACCCTAGAAGAAAAAGCTCTAGAATCGACTGAAAATTTGAGAGGGAGAGATGGCCAATTTGATCGGCATCAGCAAACTCTCTGATGAGATACTCCAGGAGATTGTGGATGAGATTTCATATGTCAAGTCGCTTTTCATGACATCTGGTCTCGAGCCGCTTTGCTTGCATCGTCGGCAACGTTCAGAAGGTGTGTGTTACTCTCCCATGCTTTCAACGGGATCCCACATACGATCTCTCGCTATGGAGGTGTATGAGGAGTTATTGGAGAGCATCATCGACAAAGCGGTGAGGCCGTACCCCATCCCTCCCCATCATGGGTCAGCCGACTTGCCTCCTGCCGGTATCTCGTTTTCTCTCCGTCTTCCGATTTGTCTCTAAATTAGGAATAATTAGGCATCTCACGATCAAGGTCCCGTCTTTCGTAGATGACACAAACCATTTACTCTTTAAAAATGGGCCATCCATTTTGGGATGGCCTTATATACAAAGCATCTGTGCAATGTAGAAGAATGGTAACCTCAACGAATTCCATGGGAGGCTATCGCCAAAGATGCAGCTCTGAGGTTGGATTTATTGGTTCAACAATCGCTCCACCATCCGCACTTGCAGTCATTCCCGATGATTGATACCCGGGGAAGTCCTCGGAGATCAATTATTGTGAACGATTGCAAGTGCGGATGGTGGAGCGACTGTTGAACCAATAAATCCAACCTCAGAGCTGCATCTTTGATGACAGCCTCCCATGGAATTCGTCCGAGGTTACCATTCTTCTGTATTGCACAGATGTTTTGTATAAGGTCATCCCCAAAATGGATAGCCCATTTAAAGAGCAATTGGTTCGTGTCATCTACGAAAGGCGGGACCTCGATTGTGAGATGCCTAATTCTTTCCAATTTAGAGACAAATCTGAGGACGGAGAGAAAGCGAGATACCGGCAGGAGGCAGGTCGGCTGACCCATGATGGGAAGGATGGGTTACGGCCTCACCGCTTTGTCGATGATGCTCTCCAATAAATCCTCATACACCTCCATAGCGAGAGATCGTATGTGGGATCCCGTTGAAAGCATGGGAGAGTAACACACACCTTCTGAACGTTGCCGACGATGCAAGCAAAGCGGCTCGAGACCAGATGTCATGAAAAGCGACTTGACATATGAAATCTCATCCACGATCTCCTGGAGTATCTCATCAGAGAGTTTGCTGATGCCGATCAAATTGGCCATCTCTCCCTCTCAAATTTTCAGTCGATTCTAGAGCTTTTTCTTCTAGGGTCCGTTTGATTAGTGAGAAAAATATAATGGAAAGTGAAGTAAAAGAAAATGTATTTTTTTCCCACATCCGTTTGATTAAGATGAAAGTTTTGTAGAAAAATATGGAAGTTATAGTAATAAATATTCATTCTTGCAATAAAATAAAATTTCCCTGCACTTTTTGTGAAAAAAAGAGAGTAAAGACTTCCTCGCTTTAGAGGATTGTACGAGAAAGTTTATTTTCTATCATTTTCTAGGACATTCTTGCTAAGTGAACACTAAAAAAGCATTTTTTTTTCTCCTTTTTCTTGCACTTTCTGCCATTATCTCGCTAATCAAACGAAGATCCACATGAGAAGTTTTAAGTTATTTTCATTATGAGATATAATTTGTTTGTTTTAAGGTCTCTTTATGTTGTTGAATTTTCTCTAGTGGTGCTTTACAGTTTGATAATGTGTTCTGGAGTTTAGGCTTAGAGTATACTACAAGTATGTGACTTGTATGCAGTTGCTTTTTGGTGATGAATATTGTCTCAAGAGAACTGGACTTTGGTGTGCTTTTCTGAGTCCTGGCTCAGACCATGGGAAACTATTAGTCATTTGTATGGTTCCTTTGCTATTTACAAGTTATTCAAGAGTTGATGTTTGTGGTTTATTTGAGTCTTGTTTGTCTATAGCTGGATTGTCATGTGGTCTGAGAGTTTTTTTCTCCTTGCAGTCTTGTTTTGGGTGTTTCAAGATTGTTCAGCAAGTGCTATATGCCTATTTATACATGTTGGAGAGATAGAGGCCTTGTCATACTAAAAGTTTTCCGTTAGTTGCTTTAAACTATATGCCTATTATTAACTACTACTGTTTAGCGACAGTTTGAGTCTCACTTTTTGTGGACAGGAGAGACCTGGATTGACACCGGATTTTTTGTTTCTTCTACTTATTTTGGTTCTTTCCTTTTTTTCACCTCTCCATTTTGCTGGCCTCCATAGCGATCTATTTATCCTGCAGTATCTGTCAAGCAGTTTCCTTTTTATTTGTATGTGTGTCGTGAGCATCGTGGAAGACTTTTTATCCTCTTGCATATGCAGATGCTTGTTGCCCCTTGCTTATAGTAGCACTCAAGAGAGTATGCAAGTTTCTTAGAACTACCATATATTTGTAGATTGTAAATGAGTTATTGAAACTAGTTTTTATGTCCTCCTTTTGCATATGTTGCAGATCTTTAGTGGCATAGAGAGGTAGATGCATTATTGGCATAGAGAGGTAGATGCATTATTCGTCTTGTGTGTCCAAGTTGTTCATTTCCTTGGTGGTGTTGCCACTGACAATTTTACCGTCAATTTTCAATATTTGTTCAACACATTAGTAGAATCAACATTTTTGACATATTGCGAGGCTGTTGTTTACATTTGCTGTTTACTCTTCCTTGACAACGATGCCAGTGTCCCTTTCCCTTTTAGTGTTGTAATTGTTACTCAAATCTCTAAGATTTCTCCTTTTTCTGATAAAAAAAACAAAACAAAAAACCTAAAGTGTCTACCCCCTTTCCTATTTGCCAGGTGCATGGACTGTTTTGTGTGTTTACGGGCTGGTTCAAGTCTAAATAGTGCATGTAACATGCATAAAAGTTTGAGTTCTTACTATGGATTCAGGATTCCTGTATGTTTTAATTCGAGGCTACTACGTATTTGAATACATGTATAGACGTGCGTATTTTTTTCAGATAATTGCGGTTTTAGTAGGTGAAGTGCTCCTGTAGTATTTTTTTGATTTCGCATCCTCTTTATCATGGTGAAGTTTCAAAATTCAGTAATGCTCAAGTATTGTCATCATCCCTTGAAAAACCAAGCACTCACCTGTCTGTTGCGAGTGTCGTGACTACCCAATATGAGCTTTCTGTTGGCATGAACGATCAAGTAACTAAGTAGTAAGTACTCAGGTTTCAGCTAAATTCATGGCACAAGACGTCAACTCATTTGCAGGTTTTGGATTTTGTAGTACCGATGGATGTTTTCCGTCGATGCTTTTGCGAGATTTCTTGCGTGACGGTGTTATTCAAATCAGGTTTTGCTGGGTTGATTGTGGACATCTGCCATTGAAATTAATCAAATTTTCGCTGTGCCCTTGGATTAGTAAGGACTTGACTAGTTCCATTCTCTAGGAACCTAGTGCTATTATTGTATTGTGTTGTATAAATATTTCACGTAATGAGAAATCATTCTAATTTTGAGTTTTCTCACAAATCACCGTTTTATCATGGTATTAGAGCGATTCGATCTATCTTGTTCCATGTTGATCTTCTTCAACCTTCAGCATTGTCGATCAATCTAGGCTCCAGCGACAGGCCTTTTTCAATCCGATATGTTACAACATCTTCGCCAGCGACAACCTCCGACGAGACCTTTTAACTGAGTTCGATCATATTCGCCGGACCCTTTTAACTATGCAATGGGAATCACAGTTGCACTTTTGTTACTCCCTCCATTTTAAATTGGTCGCTCCCAATGAAAAATTGTGCAATCTTCGGGTTGAAAATAAAGTACTTTCAATTTTCAGGCATTTTTTTTTGAAGTTTCTATAGACCAAATTAAAAGTACTTCGTGTGATCTTCAATATGGTGCAAATAAATTAAAAGAAATTATGTGCCGACGAATGTTATTTTTCGATCTTAAATTGCAAGGTTTTTCATAGGGGCCAGCTAATATCTAAATGAATATTATTACTAATGCATGGGATTAACCGCATGGGCTAACATAGAAATTTGTAGCTTGAAATTTTTTCTTAATTCATATGTATCCCAAGTTTCGACTAATTTTTGAAACCAATTAAAGAAGGAGCAAAAACCCTAATTTTTGGGTTTCTCAAAACGAAATCGAAAAGCCGAAGGGATGGAGAAATCGAAAACAACTAAAACCCTAACACAGAGAGAGAGCGCGCGCCGTTCGTTGTTCGTCGCAGGGACTGCAGCTCGTTCTTTTTCTTCTTCATCGTCATTCTGACTTCTCTCTGTTCTCTCTCTTCTCTGGTCTGAGGTCGCGTGAACTTGACTGAACGGGGGTGATTTGTTTTAACCCGTTTTCATACCCGCGTGAGCGGGCGACCCGCATCTGGTATTATTTGGAGTACCTGGTAACGACCCGCGTGTTCCATTTAAAACGTGAGCCCTTGGATTAGATCCAAGGGCTGGGAGTGAAGTCCGGCATGGAGCAGATTTTCCGGGATCCCTTACGCGAACCGGAGTGTATAAATGTGTCAAGCCTTAAACCTCCCCAAAACCTTTTTGTTAAACCTAGCAGCTCGGCTACCATCTTGTTTTGAGTTCCTAATGGCGATTAACCAAAGTTCTCGTCTTGAATTTGAGCTCGAGAGGTTCCTCTCTCGGTGTCCCAAACTTGCTTCTGTTTCACGACTCAATGCGCTCTTACAACAGGTATTGGGTCTTATCACTAAGCTATTCTTTGGATATATTTATTTAGCAAGACTTCGTTTTTATATGGTTTGGAAATACTGTATTCGCCTCATTGTAAGATATTTATTTTGCAAGACTTTGTTGTTATGGTATGGAAATTTTGAATGCGCAGGGACACTCGTTGACAGAGGAAGAAGTGGTGAATTCATTGGCAGAGCTTTTTCTGAACCCGAACTATACAATCCCATTATTGGGGTGTTTTCGTTTTATAGCTCGGAAGATTGTGGACAGGGCTGTGGCGTTGCTTCGTCTGGTGCCTGATTTAACACTTGATTCTGATGTACCCACGGTGGAATCTGAAAAAAATGAAATCCTCAGAGAAACTGGAAACTTGGATGATGTGGTTGGAGTTATTGACGTGTATATTAGAAGTGGGAGGACTTTAGTTCTTCATGAGCTTGCTTGCCTGGCCTTTTGTCGAGCTCTGGATTTAGCACCTTTTTTATTGGGGTAGGTGTGCTTTTTTGTGACGTGTTTTGAATTATTTTGCAAAGAAGAGGTTGATGTGATTTACTTCAGGAGTGTTTCAATGTCTTACATGCATAAAAATAATGCACAACCCATTCCCGTAATTACGTTCATTAACCGATGTTTATTGTTTATGTTTTGCAGTTCTGTGTTGAGCTATTTTAAATTTGCTCCTCCTCCTTTTGAACGGATTATGCAGAGAAAATATATTTCTGAGTTATTCGTTAAGGTATCATGGTTGTGTTTTTACCCTGATTGTGCTTAGAATGAATTTTCTCTTGCCTACCTGTACAAAAGAAATGCCTTTTTTCTTATCAATGCCTTATTTTGCCCCTTTGTTTTCTATTTTAAATGTGCTGGCTAATGGCATATGGTTATTGTCTTCACTGTGTGACTGAAGTCTTAAGTTTTTTTTTTTTTTTTTTTGACAAGTAAGTCTTAAGTTTTTATTTGATCTTAAGTTTTTATTTGATCTTGTTCAAGTTATTTGCTTCTGCAGGTAGTTTCTTATTGCAACTGCTTCTGTTTCTGTTGTTTGTCCAATTCAGTTCCCCTCTCTGAACGGGGGAAGTGGTTTTGGATCGTTGCCACTAATTAATAACCCTTTTGTTTTCAGACTGGAACACAGTATTTATTAAATGTTATCCGAGCATCATACCGCCTCCTCTTGACACGACCTGAAGTTTTTGCTGCACTTTGGGATTGGTACTGTTTTTTAGACCTCGTGCCTGAATCTGCAGATCTTGAGCCTCGTGACAATGCCAAGTTGTATGAGAATGTTTCAGACATGAAATGGTGTGGGATACAGATCCTATCAGTAGTTCTCAAAATAAGTGACAGAGCAACCAACAACATTGGCCTCGGGCCGAAAGATGCTTTTGCATGTTTACTGCGGTTGGCCTCCCTTTGCGTTCTTTCTAAATTGAAATTATATACTTTCAAGCTTCATGGGTTCAAGAATATGTTGAGGAATTGTTGAGGGAAATATACCTTGGAATACATTTACCTTGCCATCAACAAATCCTTTAGCAAATCTTGATGCGAACTACATTCTCAGTGATTTGCAGTGTTTCTTTTTCTTTTTTTAAGCTTTTGTTATGCCATTTGCAGCTGGCAGGAATTCTGTCAGGATGTGTCATTAGAGAAAGCTGGCTGGTATATTGAACCACTTTCGCATGAGGGGTCCCCTTCTTTTGATGGAAACCTTGGTGTCAGTCAGGAAAATAGACTTTGGACTTCTACTTCTGCTTTTGCAGCCCCTTCCTCTTCAATGTTTCTTGACCTTGAGCCATCACATAGGAATAGAAGGTCGGCTTCAAGGTACATGTTCCTGACTTTGAATGGTCATTTTTATACTTCTGTTGAGTTATGCAGCTTGTAGTCTGCTGTTAATGGGTGTTTTATACGGATGACAAAGTGGCGAGCCCGTGACAGTGTCTTTGTAGACGGGTGGTGTGGGTTAGATTGGTTAATCACTCACCACCACCCATCTTGAAATAATAAAAGAATACTAATATTTTCGTGTACCATATTTTCTACTTTTAATTTGGCATCATATTATGTTATCTGTATCTTGGCTCTTTAAACATATTCAGGACTGTGACATCCACTCGACACCCTTTTATCTTGACGTCTACCATGAAGAAAAGTTTTGAGATGGTTCAGTTAGCAGTTGACCAAAAGTGGCCTGTTCTTCTTTATGGTCCTCCTGGTGCAGGGAAAACAAAATTAATTAATGAATTAGCTTGGGATAGTGGAAGTCCTGGTACGTACTTCTACCTTGGTTTAGTTATCATGTATTTGACAGTATTAGATTTTCTTTTGGGCTTATGGTGGCTGGAATTTTTCCCAAATCCTCTCCCAAGAACTTGTTAATTGCCAGTAGTTGGGAGAGGGAGAGAATCCTCAGTTACTCTCTCTTTTCAATTTTATCAGTATTGCTTCTCTCTTAACCTCCACTAAAGCTAGTTTTTGTTTTTTTTTGATATACTGTGTAGCGGTGGACCTAGGTATGATGATGCATGGCGTGTAGGCGGTTTAATAATTTTTCCTCATAAGAAACATGCACTTCTCCCAAAAGTGATTTGGATCACCTCTTTTTCTGTTGTCAGCTGTTTTGGGGTTCGGTGGGCTAACTTATCTAGTTGTCTTAGTAGCATGTCTGGGTTGTTCAAAGACAAGGAAGTTGGAGATATTGACTTTGTGGTGATTGTGGTGCTGGGACTTGTGGAGAAGATTCATAATAGGGAGCACTTTATTTTTTTATATACAATCTCAAGAGGCTGTATTCTCATTCTCCTTAAAGTGGGCCAGTGGGGTGTTAATATCAAAAACCACATTAGTAGACCGTGGGGCTGGGATCTGAAATTTCCAGTTTTGGTGTTTGGTAGTCTACATAACGTGTCAAGAAATCATCAGTGGTTTTTGATTGGTTATTTCTTCTGTACATTTGTACCTTATCTGTGTAATAATGTGGTATTTGATTGGTTATCATCTAGTTTAAAGGCATGTGTTTTGAATGCTTATTGGGTTAACTGTATTATTTGTTGCGTTTCTGCAAATGTTCCGTGTTGCATTGATTTGACCGTCTCCATTGATTTTCATGGTACAATGGTACCCATCAGCCCTGATTTGATGTTTATTTGGTCACTTATTACGTTTTTTCACTTTGTATTGAAGTTTTATCTATTCACATGGATGAGCAAATTGATGGCAAAACATTGATCGGAAGTTATGTCTGTTCGGAGAAACCTGGTGAATTTAGATGGCAGCCTGGTTCTCTTACTCAGGTATGTCCTCCATAGAAGAAATTCTTTTTTCTGCTGATAATGTTTGTTGTAGTCTTAATTTATTGTTTTCACTACTTCTAGGCTATTATCAATGGACTTTGGTTTGTTTTTGAGGATATCGATAAAGCTCCGTCTGATGTGCAATCCATCTTGTTGCCTTTATTGGAGGGTGCAAGTTCATTCTTAACTGGCCATGGGGAGGTATTTACCTATATATCTCTCTCAAAGTATTCTATTTGCACTTTTTTGGCCGAGCTTCATTTGTCCATACATGTTATTTGTTTCTTGTTCTTGAGCAGGATGAATAGCCTCAAATTATTGTTTGAGCTTTATCCCCTTATGTTGTTTCCATGTGAATATTCCAGTTCTCTTGAAATTGTTGTTTACATTGGCTCTTGTTATGAGGTGGTGTTCTACGAGGGTTCATGAGTCTTCTTGCTAATTAAAATGAGGTTTCTCCAATTTACATGATATCAATACTGTAGAAACTTTATATCCATCTCAAAGCCAATTGGCAATGAGTGGAGAGGTTCCAAATGTTATTAAGTGATCACCCATTCCACTCTCAAGCAATGTGGGAATATATTTTCTTAACATCCCCCTCAAGTGCAGCCGCGTTTGAGGTCTGTCACGTGTGGCCACTTTTGGGTTCTATCATCGTGCAGCCTTTTTGCTGGTCTGTCATCGTGGGGTGTGGATTGTGAATTTTATAAAATGTGAGGTGGAACGGGCCCCGCTCTGATACCATGTAGAAACTTTATATCCATCTCAAAGCCAATTGTCAATGAGTGGAGAGGTCCCAAATGTTATTAAGTGATCACTCATTCTACTCCCAAGCAATGTGGGACTCTATTTTCTTAACAAATACTATAAAGCAATTAAGTAACATTACAGAAGTTAAAAAACAAAGTATTGAAGACATCTTTTTTCAAACACCGTTCAAAATTCTGTTATTTTTCCATTTGGAGTTGTACTAATAAGACTTGAACTAAAGAAGTTGTAAGTTTTTTGAGGCTCTGACCTTTGTGTGATTTGGCTACAGCCCTTTTGTGCTTCCTCTCTGCCCCTTTTCCCTTCTGATTCTGTGTTACTCTGTTTTTGGCACAAGTGTTTCTTCATCTGCCCTCTGTTTGTATTTATTCATATGTAGCATTCTTCCACTGCAAATCTGCTTGTTTGGAAAGACTGAAAGACCGTACATTAGCAGGTGATAAGGGTGGCAGAAAGCTTTCGACTATTTGCCACGGTGTCAAGTTCAAAGTTTGATATTTCACAAGCTACAGAAGGTAAAAGCAATTGAACTTCGGCAGGCTTCCGTTTTGGAGACCTTACTATATTTTCATTTAGTGATTTCATTAAACATGATCGAACTCTCCTTGTACTTTCACACTGACACATACCCTCTGCTTTTATACGATGGCTTGTTGCTACATTGGGCAATCACAACTATTGATTAACTATGTAAACCATAAATTTCATTCGCAGAGGAAGTCAAATCTCGATATGCATATTTATATATTTATTTTTTGATGATTATAATGTCCGTGTCTGTGTGTGAGAGAGAGTTTGAGGGGGGGGGTGGGTGGTGTTGGAAGGGGAGAGGTCGTTGGCTGTTGGTAAACGATTGTTGTGAACTTCTGACTAATCTAAAGGTTTCTACTTTACTCAAGCATCTAGTGTTAGATATTTTGACATACTTAGGTACTGGTCATTGAACAGTTGGTCGGAGTGCTGTTGGTGCTCTTTGGAGGAGAGTGATGATTGGACCCCCATGTGGTGATGACTTGAGAAGCATAGTGAAAGCGCGCTATCCAGATTTGGAGTCACTGGATGAGAGACTCATTGGTAGGGGAGGTCTATACGGTTTTAGTTTTCAACTTGTGTCAGCTTGAGTTTTTTTCCTTTGACATCTATTGATTATTCTGGCAGAGACTTTTGAAAGGGTTAATCAGCTCACAAGATTTCAGTTTGGAATTTCTGCTTCTTCCGGCACTCTCAGCAGATTCTCCCTAAGGTGGTTAACTGTGTTCACCTTTTCTGCAGATGTACTCAGCTGTATAGAGTGTATTGCCTATATTAATTGACTTTATCGCTGCACAGTTTATGAGTTCTGCAACTTATATAATAGTTCTATTTATCCCTTTACAACTGCAGGGATCTGATGAAATGGTGCAAGAGGATTGATGCTCTAGGTTTTAGTGTCAGCGGGGATGATCTGCCAACTTATGTGTGTAGCTGTATTTATCAAGAGGTTTGGAACAGTTGTCCCTACTCTTTTGTGGGATCTTCTTATGCTTGCTTTTTTGTGACTGGGAAGTAGCAGTTAATTTTGTATTTCCTAATTGTTCCTTAGGCTGTAGATATTTTTGCATCTTTCACAACTTCAGTGGATAATCGGCTGAATATCATGAAATGCATCGCGAAGATGTGGGCTCTGCCGATGTCTGCGTCAGAGACTTTGTATCCTGTTAACAAACCATTGATCCAGGTTTTCAAGATTTCCACATGCAACATCTTACCTGTTGGCTGTATTTGGATAAAGGATTTGTGGAGTGAGGTGTGGAGGGGGGGAAAAGGTATGGGAAACAAACCTTGAACTTGTGAAGGAAAATCTAACATGTTGTCTTTTCCGTCACCAATCCCTCCGCATCTCCCAATCAAATCCTTGATCCAAACACAACCTTATGATGGCATCCTATCATTGTTCCTCATAGTAGCAACTTACTTGCAGGAGCTCCGCTCAGATTTACATATTGGACGAATTAGCCTCCAATGCGCTCAAAAAGCAGTGAGAGCATGCAATCGATTTTGTCTGTTTGTGTATTGATGATATCTTTTTATCTTCTCTGCTAATACGATTTAACTTTGGTGTTTGCAGTTCCATTATGAAAGAAAACCTTTTGTTGAAATTCGAAGTGCAATACATGTTCTTGAGAGGATAGCTTGCTCTGTTAAGCTAAGTGAGCCTGTTCTTTTGGTGGGTGAAACTGGTACTGGGAAAACCACTCTTGTGCAGAGTCTGGCCTTGAGACTGGGTCAGAAACTTACTGTCTTGGTATGTTCATCACATATCTATGAACCTTTGAATCATTAATTCTTTGTGTCTTCATGATTTACCTATTTGTTTTGGACCAGAATTTAAGCCAGCAAAGTGACGTTGCTGATTTGTTAGGAGGATTTAAACCTATGAATGCCCAATTTGTGTGCATTCCTCTTTATAAGGAGTTCGATAATCTTTTCACCAGTACATTTCCTAAAAAGGTACTTGTTGGTTTTTCTATGGTTTTGTGCTTTTCAGTTTCACTTCTCAACTTCTTCAGTTGGAATAACTGAGTCGTGTTATTGGTTGTCGCTATTCAGGATAATGAGGATTTTCTTTTTCATCTAAAGAAATTTGTGAGCGATAAGAACTGGAAGATGTTATTACGTGGATTTCAAAAGGGTGTCCGAAAGATACTTGAAACACCAAGATATGAGCCTGGTACCAAGCGAAAAAGACCTTTGGGAGAAGAACTACTGAAAGCTTGGGAAGATTTTTCTTTGAAACTTGAAACTGCTCGTGCACAAATCAATGATTCGGCTGGAATGATATTTTCATTTGTAGAGGGAGCTTTTGTGACTGCCCTTAGAAATGGGGAGTGGATTTTGCTTGATGAGGTGAATTTGGCGCCTCCGGAGACATTGCAGAGAGTTATTGGTGTTCTTGAAGATGAGAACAGTTCACTCTGTTTAGCAGAAAGAGGTGATATTGATTATGTCCATAGACATCCCAACTTCCACCTATTTGCTTGCATGAATCCTGCCACTGATGCTGGAAAGAGAGATTTGCCCTACTCATTGCGGAGCAGATTCACGGAATACTTTGTTGATGACGTGTTAGATGACGAAGATTTAGTGATGTTTATAAATCAATTTATGGATGACGGTCGTTCTGATGTTGAAACTGTTAAGCAAATAGTCCGTTTCTATAAATCTGCTAAGAAGGAATCTGAAGAAAGGCTGCAGGATGGGGCCAATCAGAAGCCCCAATACAGTTTAAGGTCTCTTTACCGTGCACTAGAATACACAAAGAAGGCAAGAAGAAAGTTCGGATTTCTGAAAGCCCTCTATGATGGATTTTGTATGTTTTTCCTGACTTTATTGGATGGGGCTAGTGCTAAAATAATGAACCAAATGATTTCATCAGTTTTGTTGGGAGGAAATATACCGCCACATGTCCCTTTCAATACTTACTTGATAGTTGGGGATAAGTCCAGGTTGGATAATTTGTCAGCGAACTATGTCCTGACTAGGAGCGTGAAGGAGCACTTAAAAAACCTGGCGCGTGCTATATTTGTTGGAAGATATCCTGTTCTTCTACAGGGGCCCACGTCTAGTGGGAAGACTAGCCTTGTTCAGTATCTTGCTGAAATAACTGGTCATGAGTTTGTTCGGATCAATAACCATGAACACACAGACCTTCAAGAATATATTGGTTCTTACATCACTGATGCTGGTGGAAGGTTGACATTCCATGAAGGCGTATTGGTTAAGGCTGTTCGGAAAGGGTACTGGATAGTTCTAGATGAGCTTAACCTGGCTCCATCTGATGTGCTGGAAGCATTGAACAGGTTGCTGGATGACAATAGGGAACTATTTATACCTGAATTACACGAAACTATTCGTGCACATCCTGGTTTTATGCTGTTTGCTACTCAAAATCCGCCTACTTTTTATGGTGGACGTAAAATGCTTTCCCGAGCATTTCGAAACCGGTTTGTGGAAGTGCATGTTGATGAAATACCTGAAGGAGAGTTGAGTGAAATATTGGAGAAGAGGTGCAAGATTCCCGAAAGTTATGCCAAGAAAATGGTTGAAGTTATGAAGGAGTTGCAGTTCCGTAGACAGAGTAGTAAAGTTTTTGCTGGGAAACATGGGTTTATAACCCCACGTGACTTGTTTCGGTGGGCCAATCGGTTCCGGACATTCGGGAATTCATACGAAGATTTAGCCCGTGATGGTTATTTTTTGTTGGCAGAGAGGCTGAGAGATGAGTCTGAGAAAATTGTTGTTCAAGAAGTGCTGGAGAGGCAGCTCCATGTTAAACTTACCACTGAGAGTCTGTACCAGAAGGTTTATATACTATCTGTCTATCTCTATGCATTTCACTCATTAACTGCATGCACTGCTCACCTATAGTATTTGGGCCACCAGGTTGAATGATGCCACCTGGAATTTTTGGAGTTGCACTAACATCTGAAGCAAATGTCAGCCATTATAAGTATTTTGTCGTTGACTATTTGCGATACATTTGGTACTTGAGTCCACCTAACCAGGCGTTGTCATATGGTAAATTGACATGCAAAATTTTCTTTGGAATAACATAATATGGTACAATGTTTATGGAGATAAACGGTGCCCACTATCCTCCTAAAGCTGACTCTTTTACTTTGCCGTTGTATATGTGGATCTTGAGTTGTCTTCATGCATTCTCTTCTGTTGTTTTATTTGACTGATTGCTAATGGATAGCGTATCCAAGTGTTCATGATCTCTTACACACGCATTCTACTTTTTAGGTCCACATAGGCATTGTGTTCACAATTTATAGAAACAGTGTGTGGTGAAGGGGCATAAATCCACTATTCTTAGCACCTGTTCTTGAATGTCTTGTATAACATGAACCACCAGTGGACATTGGGTTAGTTTTGTTTGTTAATTGGTTTAATTAAAGTATGTGGAAGCTGCTTTGGAGGTAGATTGTTGGTTGAATTGCAGTATGCTTCGGAAATTGCTTGCAGTAGACATAGCTGCATTTGAAAAATCTCCTCGTTCAGTTTGGTTGAATAGTGCTCATTCTGTAATTCAGGATCCAGCAGTGAGAGACAAGATCTTAAGCCTATGCTACGGCTCCGAAAAGTATGAATTTATCTCATAATTGTGCTTATTGCGCTGAGTTCGGTGCGTAACCTTCTGAAATTTTTCCACCTCTTTTCCTGTTTGTAGCATTGCCTTGACTGAGAGTATGTGGAGGTTACACTTTCTTATCGAACGCTGTTACAAGATGCGCGAACCTGTCCTCCTTGTTGGTGAAACGGGTGGTGGGAAGACAACTGTCTGCCAGTTACTTAGCATCATGTTAGGTTCCACATTACACATTTTGAATTGCCATCAATACACGGAGACATCGGACTTTCTTGGGGTTTGTGGCCTTTTAATCTAATTTTGACTTATCTTGCTAAGTTTCTGTCTCTTTTCTTGTTGTAGAGGAGAAGTTTCACTTTGCGAACGCCCATAGTAATTTTCTATCATTGACTATTAAACAGGGTTTTTTTCCTGTACGAGAGAGATCAATTATTGCTTCTGAGTTTAAAAATCTATGCAAGCAAGTAATGCTGTCGAAGGCTTTTGTTAACTTTCCTGGCGCTGCTGTATGTTTCTTTTATCCAGCTCTTTATTACTTGTGTTTTTTGTATGGTAACCCATAAGCTGATTGTCATGCTGATTGTTTTTGCCCGCAGAAAATATCTGCAGACATCGGTGAAGCTTCAACGACTATTGATCAGCTGGATGTAGTTATAAATAGTTACAGAGATGGTCTTGTTTCCCATCCTAAGATTACTCTAGAAGATCTTGATTCAATTGAAAAACTGAAACTGCACCTATCTCAGCTGCAACAGAAGTGGCAGACCATTTTCATGTGGCAAGATGGACCACTTGTACAAGCAATGAAGAATGGTGACCTCTTGCTTGTGGATGAGATTTCTTTGGCGGATGATAGTGTGCTCGAAAGACTAAATAGTGTCTTGGAGCCAGAGAGGAAATTGGTCGGTATCTTTTTCAGGAGATCTGGTTTCTTGATATGGTTTGATAGTTTGATATCAATTTCATATCTGCTTGAGTTAGCACCCGGTCCTTTTCATCGTAGTTATATGATTTTACCTATGTGATTTGATGATGTGTTTGTCTGCTTTTGATGATTGCCTGGACTTAAAACATGAAGTATGTAATATTCCATATATCTGGGACACATGCCTTACTTTTTACAGGTTAATTTTTCTTGCATTTCCGGACCTTCACTGGTCCTCTTGCCATTCAATGCAATCAGTTTTGGATGAATTACCATCTCATCCTCAATACATCTTTTGCGAGTCTTGTGAATAAGCTATACGTGCGGAGGACATTTACCAGAATTTCTGATCATTTCATTTTAAAGGCTGTCCAAAATACTTAAGTGATGGGAAGAAATTTTGTTCGCGTGTATGAAAAAAATAAAAAAAAGTCCCTTTCTGGGGTTTCTATTATGTTGACCTTGTCAGCATGCTGACAATCGACTCAAGATTTTCCGCCCGTTTTCGGCAAATGGTCACCACTTGCTTGTTTTCCTCGTGATAAG
Organism: Rhododendron kiyosumense; assembly: GCA_019656275.1. Taxonomy (NCBI): domain Eukaryota; kingdom Viridiplantae; phylum Streptophyta; class Magnoliopsida; order Ericales; family Ericaceae; genus Rhododendron; species Rhododendron kiyosumense. Next base: position 73,080 of record BPLS01000232.1, read on the forward strand.
TGATGTGTATGCAGTTTTCACCCAGTCACTTTATGTTTGGTTTGATGTTTTGTGGTTTTTTCCAGAATTTCAGTTTCATTTTTTCCTGCAGTCTTTGGCTGAGAAAGGAGGTCTTGATCTTGAGAAACTGACTGCTCATCCTGACTTTATGATTCTTGCAACAATGAATCCTGGTGGAGATTATGGGAAGAAGGAACTATCTCCTGCCCTGTGCAATCGATTTTCGGAGATATGGGTTCCTCCTGTCAATGACCTAAAGGAGCTGAGAACTATAGCTCTACAGAGGTATGTGAAAGTGAAACCTCAAAAGCAAATTTGGATGTAGCTTAATGTGCTAACGTGTTCTTCTCTAATATTCCCAATAATGTTGCAGAATTTCGGAACCGGGCCGATCTTATGTTGTTGATTCTATGCTAAATTTTTGGCAGGTATAGTTTGCTGTATTTCTCATGGAGTTTTTTTTTTCCCTGTAGCAAATGAACTCTTCAAATATAAGAGATTAATAGAGAGGATATTTTTATGATTAATTGTGTATGATAGAGATTAACAATAAGTTACTGGTTTCAACTCCGGTGGATGGAAAAAACATCATTCCTTGATTGTGCTTTGAAGCGTGTTTCTTTTTGGCTAAGTTAGGTGTAAATAGGCTTTCTATTTTGCCTCGCCTTTTTTCAGTCCGAAACCAAGTGGTGCAAGGAAGATGTCTTTCTTTATGAGTCTCCAGTAAGCTTTAGAATCAGTATTACAATTCTTATCTCTTACACCTTGGCCGTAAAAATCTTGCAAGTACCATAGATTATTTTGGCATCAGCATTTTAGCTTGTGGTGTCATTTCTTTTACAGATTCTAACATTGGGCTTACCTGGTCTCTTATGCAAATGTAAACCACTTTGGGCTTCTTTTACTTTTGACCTTGTTGGCTTGTTCGTTTTCTGCTAACCCTTGAACAACAACTGACGCCATTGTATGACTATGCTTCTCTTGGTTTTTTTTTTCCTGCCTTCCAGTGGTTCAATCAGTTACAAACAGGAAGAACTCTAACTGTCAGAGATCTTTTGTCCTGGTTAGCATTTATTGATGCAACTGTGGGGAATTTACCACCTGAAGATGCCCTAATACATGGGGCTTTCCTTGTTTTGCTTGATGGAATAAGTTTAGGTATGTTAGCATTTTCTTTTCAGAGTCTGTATTTCCTGATATTGTTTATTTGCACCTTGTATAGGATTGTTTTGTTTGAAACTTTTTGTTAGTCTTTTTGCTAAGGTATAAAAATACTTTCATAACTTTGTTTACCTGCTAAAAACCTTCTGCTATTTGTTCCTGTTCCGGATAATGACAATGAACAAGTCAATATTTTTTACTTCCGGTGGTTGCTTTTCAATTCCTTTCTTGATTGCATACTTTTTCTTCTGCAATCCTTTGCAGGTTCAGGTATTTCTAAAGGCCATGCTGGAGAGCTGAGGGAAAGATGTATGTCCTTTCTTCTGGAACAACTAAAGGTGTGGTTGCTTAATCTCATCAAGCGTGGGTTCACTGTTTACGAACTTGTTGACTAAAACGTTTTGCGGTCATTCACTGACCTTTTTCAGTTTTGACACTGTCATTCTTGAATCAGAGGAAGTTTTTTCTTCCTGCTTCGTAGGGAGAAAAGTTCGACACAAGTAATAGTACCCCCAAGTTATTGCTTAGTTTAAATGCATCTAGGCTTCGAATAGTGTACCACTGAGTAGTTTGGACATTTGACCACATCTATTAGGGAGAGAGGTCTCTGCCTCGCACTAAACTTTGAAGATCAGAGGGAATTGATTACTGGAATGAGTTTGGCAAACCTTGTAATTTTTAAACAGAATGGATCATAATGTTGGAATAATACCACCTGTTGATTACATGTTGAACAAGATACTGAGAAATGCTTGTTCTGTACTGCAGCAGATGTCCAGTTCTAGTTTGGATTGCTCGAACCTTTCCGTAATGGCAAATTATGGTTGGAGTGATGTTAGAAGTTCTGCTGATACTTCATGTGATGATAATATGCAATGTGACAATCTCTTTGGAATCCACCCTTTCTACATTGCTAACGGTGAGTATTGTACTTGCCCTTAACTTCAACGAAACTAGAGGTGAAAATTTTTTGGATTTTTGTTGTCCTTAAAAAATGAATTCAAATGGTTTCTTCTGATTCTGATTTGGGGAGTTGTTGATCACAGCATTGTGTGTACTCACGTAGGGTCGTACTAATCTACTAAAACATCTTGCTCGACTATGTTGTACAACTAGGCATCTTCAACAACTATGGAAATGTTGGTTTGGCATTAGTAATTCTTATTTTTCGATCAACACACAAAATTGTTTTATCAGAACCAAAAAGGACAACTACTAGGTAGACTACCTCTCGAATTTTGTCCAGTTTTGATTTGTTTTGGCATCATCTAGATTGAAACTGGGAAAGCCTCTTAGATGGTTTGATGGACACATTTTGAGGGTTCTTACTTGAGTACTTTAACTTTGGACATTCCCGTATGAAATTGTTACAGTCATGGTTTTACCTGCAGGAGCTTGTGCAGTTCACGTCAGACTTTTCACTTACAAGACTTCAATTATGCTTAGACATTAATGTATATCTTTTAGATTGTTTGGTTGATGTTTTGTTCTTCAGTTCCGCATTGGCGCTCTCAAAATTTGAAATATGTGTTGACGTGTGTGTGAGAAGAATGAAACCTTACAAATGGTGACGCCGTTTTAAACAATGAAACCTTACAAATGTTGATGCCATTTTAAGCTCTAACTTCAACACAAACTATTGACATCTTGTACTCTTGTTCCATTTGGATTGTGGACATTCCGTCATGTACTTGTGCTTGTGGTTGTTTATTTTTGAAGGTTATCATTTGTTAGGTGATTCATTGTGTTGGTATTCAGGTGATGATGTTGTCGAGAAAGGGCAATTTGAGTTTGTGGCGCCAACAACTAACAGAAATACCTTGCGGGTACTGCGTGCTTTGCAGCTTCCAAAGCCTGGTATTCTTTGTTTCGAGCTGTTTCTTTCAATTGTAGTTTTCAAATATGTGGGAATACCTTCTAGTCCCTACATGCATGTCAAGTGCACACGTTTGCTCACCCTCTGGAAAAAAGTGTAAAATCACTCTTTGACATCTTAAAGTGTGACAATTCTTTCTAGTTTTGTTGGAGGGAAGTCCAGGCGTAGGAAAAACAAGCTTAATTGAAGCCATTGGCAAATTTTCTGGGCATGCTGTTGTACGGATAAACTTATCTGAGCAGGTCATGATCGTTTATTTTCTGTTCCTTAACATTTAATGCTGCACACAGTTTCTTTACTTACTTTGTATCTGTGCTTATTCATTCGCTGAACAGACTGACATAATGGATTTGTTGGGGTCAGACTTGCCTGTTGATAGTGATGAAGGAATGCAGTTTGCATGGCATGATGGAATTCTTTTGCAGGTTGAAAATGTTTTGTATTGGCGGTCCTTTATTTTCTAATGGAGTTGGGGTTTCACTTACCTATGTTGTTATTTGGTTGCTTCAGGCTCTAAAGAAGGGATCTTGGGTTCTGCTGGATGAACTTAATCTTGCTCCTCAATCTGTTTTAGAGGTACTGTCTGGTTGCTGTTATTGTTGTCCTGGAAATATTTGTGAATAGACCTTTCTGACCACGTATATAATTCATCTTCTAACAAACTTATCCACATTAGGGTTTAAATGCAATATTGGATCATCGAGCCGAGGTTTTCATCCCGGAGTTGGGTGTTACTTTTAAGTGCTCACCATCTTTCAGAATTTTTGCTTGTCAAAACCCCTCCGCTCAGGGTGGAGGTCGTAAAGGGCTGCCCAAGTCCTTTCTTAACCGTTTTCTGAAGGTACAATTGTCTTGTTTTCTTTGCGACCTTTAGGTCTTGATGACCACATACTTTCCATATGTGTAATGAAGAGAAGTAGTCTTACAATTGATTTCAGGTTTATGTGGATGAGTTGACTGATGGTGACTATGAATTCATCTGTCGTTCACTCTACCCCTCAATTCCGGAATCTTTGCTTCGCCGCCTGATTTTATTTAATAAGAGACTGCACGAAGATACCATGTTGCACCTTAAATTTGCTCAAGAGGGTTCCCCTTGGGAGTTTAATCTTCGTGATGTGATTCGTTCGTGCCAGATTATACAAGGTTGTTATTTCTCCTTTCTTGCCTTTGGAAAAAAGCAAACATTCTTGAAAAACAAAGGATGGCTCCTTAATTTGCTTGGCTTTGTGTTTAGGTGCACCTGAAGGATCAAAACATGACTGCTTCCTTAATATCATATATGTCCTAAGAATGCGTACAACAGCTGACCGCAGAAAGGTCATCCAACTTTATGAGGAAGTTTTCGGACGCAAGGCAGTTTTGAATCCCTACCCATGTTTGCAACTCAATCCTCGGTATTTGGTTATTGGAAACACTTGTATCGATCGCTATCGTTATCAGTCTTCTAAATCATCTAATAGTGAGCTTAAAATTTTGCCCGGATTACGTCACAGTCTTGAGGCTGCTGCACTTTGTGTGCAGCATGAGTGGTTGAGCATATTGGTTGGTCCTTCATCTTCTGGTAAGACTTCATTGATAAGGTTGCTCGCGCAGCTTACTGGCAATGTACTAAATGAAATAAGTCTTTCATCTGCATCTGATATTACTGATTTACTTGGATCCTTTGAGCAATATAATGCCTTCCGCCATTTTCAGTTGGCTGTCGCTCGAGTTGAGTTTTATGTAAGTGAGTACTGCAGTCTGCAACTGGAATCTTCGGGAAAGGAATTTCTAAAGAGAAGAAAAGAACTGATGACCCGATGGCTTGCCTTCTTATCAAGCATTGGTTGTGGTCCTACTACAAGTCCAACTTTGAACACTGATCATTGGAGGGCAAGGACCTTTGGTTCTGTTCCTTTGTTAGTTGAGATCATTGAAAATCTAAAGTCAGACCTCGCAGCAAACAGATTACCAATATCCTGGTCATGCAAGGATCTGGATAGAACTTTGAAGACAATCACAAAGTTGCACAGGGATTACCAAAGAAGGGCATCTTCGGCAAAATTTGAATGGGTGACCGGAGTACTTGTAAAGGCTATAGAAAACGGTGAATGGATTGTTCTAGAGAATGCAAATCTTTGCAATCCCACAGTATGTAGAGTTTTTTTTCCCTGTTGGCTTCTGTAGTTATCTTGTTGGTTCTTTGACCATTTTGGTATTGACTTGTAAAGATTCGGATTTTTACTGTTGCCCCTTTTATTGTGAATGCAGGTTCTTGATAGGATCAACTCTTTGGTTGAGCCACATGGATCAATCACAGTCAATGAATGTGGAAGTGTGGACGGCAAGCCATTAGTTCTCCATCCCCATCCCAAGTTTCGGATGTTTCTCACAGTTGACCCTAGATATGGTGAAGTATCGCGGGCAATGCGAAATAGAGGTGTTGAAATATATATGATGCAGCCATGTTGGATGCTTGATGGTGGAAGTAGTGACAGTTGTGATGATAGTGAACTTAAAGATGTGAAAAGGTTTCTCATTCTCTCTGGTGTCCCTGTACCTGGGATGGTTGATTCAATGGCCAAAGCCCACATCTATGCTAAGGTTGAAGGATCGCGCCTTGATGTTAAGATTACATATCTTGAGCTCGGACGGTGGTTGCAATTGTTTCACCAGCTTCTCACAAATGGTAATTGGCCTGTCTGGAGCCTGCACATAAGTTGGGAGCATACTTATCTATCATCTCTGGGAGAGGCTGAGGGAAAGGATATTGTTACTTATGCAATTTGTTCTTATTTATCTATAGGTGAACTTTACAAACCTGAATCACCTCAAGGATATTCATTGTGTTTACCGGGAGGATGGCCAACACCTTTGAAATTAAGAGATTATGTGTGGTACTCAAAAGAAGCTTCTGTCAAACAAAATTGCATGTATCTTGAGTTTTGGGGGGCTTGGGATCGGAGCCCAGTAGAAAAGGCCCTAAGTGCGACCGGATCTATGGGTTCTTACTTGCTGGATGCAAAAATATTGCATATTATGATGTTCCCGAACTACGTCAATGAGATAACTGCTCATTATGGGGGCCTAACCGAAAATAATTTGGCACTTGTCGGGAAAAAACTCATGTTTGCTGCCAACTGGACAGTTGAACAGGCCACTGAAAATGACATCGAGCTATACCTACTCTGGTTTCGTTGGTTTGCTTCTCGGCTTCATCCTTTTGGCAACTTCTTTTGTAGTTTTTATGATCTATTGAAAAAGGAACTCAAGCATCCAATATGGAACTGTATAGTGCGTTGCCGTCGTGAGCTTATGTCACGTCATGAACTAAATTTGGAATCCAGACCAATACCAATGCTGTCCACAGAATTGGCTGACTTATTTCTGTCAAATGATTCACCAAAATCCTCCAGAGAACTTCTCCTTAAAGCAATCTGCTGTGTACCCCTATTGAGGATTAGCTTTCGACAATGGCATGTTGAGAGTGAGCATGACTTAAGTGAAAAAAACTCGTGTCTTGTACCTGTTTTGAGATCTTTAAGAAGAGTGGAAGAGAGTCTCCTTGATATACTAGTTGACTCTCCTTCTTTTGATATGCTTTATCAAATTTACTCGGACCTCCTTGAAGACCACATATCACTTTGGAAAGGTACCATGTCATCTGAGTTTGAGATGTCACTAATTTCTTGGCGTTCTTTGACCAAGAATGTAGGGAAATTGCATGCTTTCTGCCCTAGAGAAGTTGAACAGTTCCAGGTTAGCTAGTTTGTTCACCCCCTCTATCTCTTTTCTTTGTAAATTTGTAGTCCATACTTCAAGTTGAAATCATACAAAATATGTGGAATATAGGTGGAAGGGAAGAATTTAGGTAGAGTTTCATCTTGGAGTTTCCATTCTCAAAAGTCCTTGCTATGGGTTCATGGAGGTCATCCATTTCTTCCTTATTCTGCTGATCTGTATCAGAAGCAGCAACAACTTTTAAATTTCTGTGAAGTAACTTGGCCAAGAAATACAAAATTGCGGATGGGAGGTTAGTATTTTGTGTGTCGTTTGGAATGCTTCACTTTTGTTATTTCTTATTGACCTTCCCCATGTTGGTGTTTTAATTCAAAATTTTACATAGCTTTGCACAATCGTCTTGTTGAGGCTGCTGTATCATCAATTCCTGTACTTCGCCACCTTGCAATGGAAGGTATAATCCTCCCATTAGTTTCGAAAACTACTCTCACCCTTGAGTCATTGTACTTTTGATATTTTTTACTAACAAATCTTTGTGCTTATTGTGATGAACATGGAAATTTTGGAGTTTTAAAGAGATAATAGGGTTTCAAGGCTAAAAGGCGACTGTTTTTTAGTCTCTGGATAGTGATTCTGGAATAGTAATAATTTTGGATTTTTGAGTAGTAATGCTTATTTTGCGGTGGGTGCAGGGTGGGAGGAACTGAAAGTGTCCTCTTCCCTCTATTCCTAACTGAACATCATCTATATTGACTTCCAAATTCATGATGCAATGTGGTATTTTGTTATGATTGTTTACCTTTTGTGATAGCAGTCGGCATGTCATCATATATTACGGGTGAAGATCACGATGACGAGCTCAATGTTGTTCAGCAGTTGGAGGAGATGTATCAGGTTTGTCTTCATGTGGCATGGGAACTATTTTTCATTCCTGCTGGTTTATCTGAGCTTTTTAATGGCAACATATCTTGTTTCTTTCCAGATGCTTTTGACAAGGTTTGAATGTGAAAAGAAAAAGTTGGAGGACGCTGTCATGAGCACTAAACATGCACATCCTGTTGCAAATTTAGCTGCTTGTTGCAATTTTCCCCCTGATTTGTTGTGTAGAAGGTCTGGATTTGATAGTTGGCAAGACACTCTTCCTATAATTGACAACAATAGTTTTGACTTGGATATGGAGCTACTTCAAGAGCTATCACAGATTGTTCTGGTTGAGGCAGACGAATTAGAACCAGTAAGATCGCTTATTCCTATATATCAATTTGTGTCTCTAGTTGTGTACTGAGTCATCGTGATTTTGTTAAGAAATTTATTGCATGCACTTTAATAGTAATGAGTATGTTGTGAAGATTCCCCAGCATCGTGTGGTGGACAACCTGTGCTTTGTCCTGATTTTCTGTGGTTACCTTGCCGATGCTACTTTTTCTGTTCTGAAAGAAAAAGATATTCTTCTAGATGCTTGAAGCAAAAAGACTAAAGTCCAAACGTGAATAAAGTTTTAGGTTTTAGTGTTGTAGGAATACCTTATTGTTGTCAAGGTGATTAAAACTCTGGAAGGTTGTCCTAGGCTTCTATTCCTTTCATAATGGAGCACACCTAGAGCTTTGTGTGCATTTTGTTTTTTGAATTTAATAAACGTATGCAGTGTAAATTGTGAAATTAAAAGAGCCAGGGTTAATTAGCAAAGCCATCGACTGGATTCTGTAAGCTTGTTCAATTGTGTGGTGCACAAATATAGCAGGAGTTAGCCTCGCTATCTTTAGTTCTTCCCGTTGTTGATGATTAGTATCTTCATTGCTTCTCTTCTGTGTTGTTACAGGCTTTGTCTAATATCTTTGACCTTTTGAAACCAACCTTGGACTTGTCATTGGGTTTGTCATCAAGACCTCCGACTGATTTCTTGCCACATCGAAAAATCTTATGGACTCTTGACGCACTGACATCAGTCAATGCAGGTATATAAAACCCTCTGTGAATTTAGGCATATAGATTTTTAGGTGTTTACAACAATTGGTTACACTCTTGTGTTGCAGAAAACGCAAAAATTTCTTGTTATGTCCTCGAAACTTGGTTTAGTTGGCACTCCTTTTTATGGACCATTCAGGCTGAGTTGGCTAAGGTACATGTGCTAGTGTCATTATCGAAATTTTGCTAGTTAGCAAATTCGTATTCTAATAACCAGACTTCCATTGATTGTGTCCTTCCAAATTGCAGAACATTGCGAGAATGGATGGTAATGCAGTTTCACTGCCTAATATGCTTTTCCAGCCTGTGAGAATGGCAACAGTTGACCAACTTCTGTAAGAAAATAGTTTCTAGATGTTGACGGTTGATTACTTGTGCTTCAATTTGCTTTAATTCTCACTTTTGCGTGATTGACTAAACATCAAGTTATAAGTCATTGGATAACTTCTAGGGGTACTTTATGGTGTGAAATATTTTGGACAAGGGCTGAAGCATTCACCTAGGTATTGGTAGCTTATAAACCATCCCTATCTGTGGATTATGGTGGCTTTGTCTAATGGCTTTATTCATACTGAACTATCTGCAATATGTTTATCTTTGGCGGTTTTATGTTATGTCACCATGAAGTTTTAAAAGAATAGAGGTTGGACTATTCATGCCATGTTCTGCTGATATAATGTGGTCATATTGAACACCAAATCATGTAGACAGCATTTTGTCTACTCGTGTACTTTGGTTTCAGATTTAGATTGACTTTGCTCGTAATAATCAGAGACACTTCACTTTTCACGAAGTGAAAGCGTCCAACTTCTGGGGGTTCATATATCTTTTTTCTCACTCAAACAGGCAAACTACATTACCTATCAAGGACTATGCGACATACTGCCTAAAAATTAGAGCTGCTTCAAGTACTTTGTGGCAAAGTTGTCCAGCAGTCACTAATGTGCAAACTTTTCTTTTATCCACGGCTCGGTCTCTCTTACAGCAGGTAGCGTTTTTTTCTGCACTGATGCAAATAGTAATATTTTGAATCATTTTTCTGATATTCTTCTGCTTGCAGACAATATATGCACACAGAAAATCATTTAGTGCTGATAAGTATGCTGCCATCAAATCTATTCTTTCTTCCTTCCAGAAAAATATGGCCACGGTATGCAATAGTTTTGAAAGCTTCTACATTTAGGAAAAAGTTGCAAATTATCAGAAACTTCTACGATAAGCGTGTAGCTTTTTTTTATTATTATTTTTTTAATATTTTACAGCAGGATAACATAGAGGTTGTGCTTTCCCTGCTTACATCATCGAGTCACCACGGATTCACCTCCATGGTGCATTCTGTCATTGAACCATTGCTTGGAGAACTGTATCTTCAATGCTCATCTTCTGGTCAGTATGCTGTTTGTTAAAATTATTTTTTGCGGAATGGACATAGTTTTAGATTTTTTCTTGACTAGTTCTGAATTATCTGTTTCCGATAGTTAATATTTTGACTTTGTTAATCTGTTCTTTAGACCGCACATATAAATTGGGATGTGCATGGTTAAGACTTGGGGGCTTACGTTATCGTCTCTTGATTGCCTTTGATGATCTGGATCCTGCTATGAAGTACTCTTGCAAGTACTTGAAGTTGGTTGAAAAAGTTGCTTTGCTTCAACTTGAAAAAGAGGTATTTTCCTCACCTGTAAACTTTTCTGTTTCATGTCAGCATGTGATCTGTTAGTCTAGTCTAGTCTTGTATTTATGGGTATGCGATGAAAATTAGAATTGCCTCCTCCTTTTCAAGTAGAGTTAAACTGAATACATTTGTGCTTTTACATGCATTATTTGAGACTGTTATCAAGGTTTAGAAGTGAAGATCAAAACACTCTTAATTGAGAAGTCAAGGTGTCAAATTTTGATTGATTATAATCTGCACTCTATAGGAACCTTTTATTTGTTGATTTGTTTCTTTGCCAAATGGTGCTATTTCTTATGTTTTTGTCTATGGAGCTTCATTTAGTAATTGCAGGCTCCTGCATAATTATTTAGTTATGTGTATCTATGCAACATGTGAATGTTATTCTCATACCGCTTGACATGTAAAGAAAAACAGAAAAGTAAAGAACACACAGGATATGTTTAAGCTGAATATGTTATTCTCATACTGCTTGACATGTAAAGAAAAATAGAAAAGTAAAGAACAAACAGGATATGTTTAAGCTGAATTTTAAGGTGCATATAGATGCATCAGATTGCTATATCTCAATTTTAATTAGCTTAACTTCTTGTAGAGTTTTTTGATTTATGAGTTCTACAATGTTTCAGTCAAGCTTTTAAGACATGCATCAATTTTAGTCAAGGGTGTCTGTGCAGTTGCATCTGAGCAAAATGATATGATTATGAATAGCGGTAATAATTGAAATGTCTTAAGATGTTGATAATGCCTACCATGTCCTCTCTTACAGATACGAGATGAGAGTGCTTATTTAGCTGGATGTCTATCATGGGGAAAGCCCGGCGAACAAAGAATGAAATTTGGAAGCCTCAAAGCTGAGTGTAAAAGGCTTGAACATAAGGTTCTGCTGCTTCTATGCCCACTTTCCTCTGTCTTTAAATGTGCTGTTTCTCTTCAAGTTATTTTCTGTACCAGTAGTTCGGGATTCTCTTTTCTCTTTTCATCTACTGGATTTTTATACAACTTCGGAGCCCTGTTAACCATTAGTTCAGTACTCTCGGGAGGATTGACTACTCAATTATGGATTGTGATATCTCATGCTCTCTAACAAATAACTGGATACGTTTCAACTTTAACAAATATCAGAAGCAGAATTGACGGGCTTGCGATTTTCATATGTTACTCTTGTGAATTGTTACACATCATTCCGATTTTATGATACTCAAATATGCATGAGGGTCAATTTTTTATTTGTAAGATTTTGCCTTGCTTTTTGATGATGAATTCTGCAGTACTATACTGTATTTCCTTGATGCCTGTTGTAGCTTTAATTTGTATTTTGTTTTTATTATCTCCTTCTGTATCCGCCCTGTTTTGTCTCCATATTTCATCTTGATGAAGTTCTTTCTTGCAGGATTCGACCTTCCTAATGATCTTTGTTGACTATTGCAGATTATTTTTCGTTCTAATCCTGGAAAGTTTGCAAAGCTAAAATACGAATGTGAAGAGTTTCTTCAAAGGTTTGGAACTTCAAATGATCTGATAAAAGGTGTTGGGAGTGTGGACAAACAACATATTAGTAACCAAGTGTACAACTGGCAGGTAAAAGATTTGTTGTTTTCTCGCAGACAACTATTTTTGTTTTTATGTTAGGTAATAGTATTTTTAACGTCATAAGTTGTCCACCTAGTGATGTACTCGCCTATTTTCCTTATCTTTGATGTTTCAGGAAACAGCTTCCTGTTTTATTGATCTGTTATCAAACGAATATGCTGCCTATGTTGATGTTATTCAACCAGTTCAGGTTGCAGTATATGAAATGAAACTGGGTTTATCGCTGCTTCTGTCAAGTACCATGCAGAAAAAAGTTCTCTATGGAATGGGACAGGATGATATGGACAGAGTTCAGGTACTGTACATCATTTTGGCGGTGTTTCCCCCCCCCCTGCTGCTGTTCTTATTCAAGGAGTCTAAACAAATCTCGTAGTTGCTAAATTGGAAAACTACGTGGCAGGAGACAATTTATTCCTTCATGAGATTTCCTAGGGGATTCACATCGGAAGCTGTGTCTGTCAAGATCAATAGTGGGGTGGCCAGGTTTCCTTGCTGTGATGTAGATTTCCCTATCGAAATAAGGAGAATGGATATGGATTTGCTGGAAAATTTGTCTACTTCAGCAACAGATGATAGATCAGATCAGATGGTCTGTGACTATAGTTTAAAACCTACGTATAGGATTTGATTGAACTCAATTAGCATTTGTCTTCTGAGTTGCATAGCTGTTCTAGTTCTCCATGTTACTTGACTTGAATTGTGAAATGTATTTTTCATGTTTCTTTATTGATAACAGGTTTCAGACTTACAACTGAAACTTGCCATACATCACAACATTCTTCTCCGTGCTGCACATTGTATTTCTGAGGTCCAATTACTGGATAATGCTTCTTTTGCAGTAAGAATCCACCCTTGTAATCATTTCAAATGAATTATGCCTATAAAGGTACATACATCAAGGCTTTAAGCTAATCTTTTGTTTGTCAATCAGCTCTTGGACAAGATATTTGATGAGTTTGCTAGTCTCTGGATGAATATGAAAGTTAGAGTGAGGACAAAACAAGAGCACGAAGCTCAGCAATTCAAGTTCAAACCTCGTGATTTATCAAGTCTAGTTGGTTCCTTACCAAATGAGACCCTATCAGAATGGCAGGATTGGCTTTTGAAGGAAGAAGTCGCCGTTAAGGTAATGATTCTGTTGAGCATGTCTTCTCTCTCTCCCAGACCCTCTCCCCCTTCTTGTGTGTAGAAGACATTGTTCTCACAAAGCACTTTCATCCATATAGAATTCTGAAGAGGAAGATGATGCTCTGGAGGAGGAGTGGAACTTAATGAAGGACTCCATCATGAACAATATGGTGCATGTTCACAACCAATTATTTGGGTCCATGGATCTCATTCAAACTGTATGTTCTCTAAAATCGTTTCAGTTGTGGTACAAAAAAGACTGAATTTGAGGCGAATATTTAATACCTAGTCTTGTTATTTCACGTCTTTATCTTGATTTGAAAATTTACCATTAACTGCTTTTTCTCCGATTTGTGATATTCAAAGCAGCCTAGAGTTTTCAAGGTCTCTGAAGAGGAACGGTTGTCTTCCTTCACTGAGTCATACAGGCTAGGAGTGAGAATGATTAGACGTAAGCAATATTAAACAGTTTTTCAACTTTTTTGACTTTGAAGTTTGAAGTAACTCGCTGGTAATTTGTTTATTCAATATCACATCCCTCGTGCTATCTTTTTGTTACTTATTCCAGGTTTAGAGGGATCATTATCATCTGATTTGGATGTTAAGCTTGCGCCTGAATATTTATTCTGCCTTTGTTTGGAGCATGAACAGAAGTTCAATTTATCTCATCAATCAGCTCATGCATACAACTTCTACAAGGTTTTCAAAGCTTTTGTTATCCCCATTTTCTTTTTCCATTTTTACTCGTGGTTCTTACCTTCTTTTTATTAACTTTATGTGAAGGATCCAAATGCTCCTGTGATGGCTAAGATGGTGGAGCGGGTTATAATTCTTCAAGAGCGAATTGTTTTTCTTTTAAATGAATGGGATGATCATCCTGCTCTTCAGAAAATCTTGGATGTGATTGAAATGATCTTGGCTATTCCTTTAACCACCCCAGTAGCTAAGGTAGTATATATTAGTTCATGATTTCTGGTTTTCCAACTGATTTCCTTTTATCGTAGTGGGTGTTAGACTCGTAAATTAATCTCTAGTGCAACAAATAACTTGAAGAATACAAGGGTAAAATGCCTATAATGATTAATTGGTTTATTCAGATTAGATGCTCTCTGATGAAACTGGTTTAAATAATTTGGTACTTATTGCTGCACCTGGAAATGTGCTTTCTTTGTAGGCTCTTTCTGGTTTGCAGTTCCTGCTTAATAGAATCCGGGTGCTACAGGAAACTGTTTCAAAATTTCCTCTCTCTGGTAAGAAATTGAACTGCGGTTCTCATGACCTGGCTTTGCTGTCTTTACTGATTTCCTCTTCTTTTACTCTCCCATTTCTTTTGAGTGATAGGTGAACTGAAACCAATTTTTCACTTGGTATCCTCGTGGCAAAAGTTGGAGTTTGAGTGTTGGCCTGCCTTGCTTGATGAAGTTCAAACTCAATTTGAGATCAATGCCGGGAATGTATGTTGTTTGGGTTTTACTTTTATTTTTATGTACGAGTATGGTTCAAGGCATAGTATTTTTAGTCCTTACTGACGCAATTCATCAGAAAGTTGCAGGGACTGGCGGAGGCAATAAGAGTCCAGTGGGGGCCCATGACCCCACTGGAATTTTCTTTTTTTGCCTTTTGATTAGTTTATGTAAATTTTATTCGGATTGTAATCAAATTCTCAGCATAGCACATGCACTCCATCAAGATTTAACCTCCAAACACTACATGTTCACAATTATATTTTGGCATTGGATGTTCACAAAATGCATGCCATGCCCCATTCTTACCTTTCCTTCTTTATGTATTTATTTTCTCCAATCTAAGATGAATCTAGGATCCTAATTATAAACTACAATTTTGAAACCATTTTGAATTAATAAACCAAACCATACCAGGCTTTGTTTCCCAATCATTGGGGTCGGCTACATGAATTCTCTTTCCCCATAGACGAATAATTTAATCAATTTGATTGTGATTAATCATGAAAATAGTTAGATTTGTTTGAAACATACATATTATATTTATCTTTTCTTCAAAGCCACTTGATAAAAGTGTAACTTAAGTGTAATAGTTATACTATCTAATCAATCATGAAGAAAAAACTTCAACATTAACAATGCAACTTGTGTGAGATGACTTGAAGCTTTGAAGCCATGCCAGCAGTATGGTTAATTTACTCAAGTACTATGATAAGGCATAGTGAAACTGACTAGTTCATGCTTACACATTAGTAATTTAGTATCATACCCTCTTGATACCAAACTGAGCCTTATGTCTCAATCAATTGGGGTCGCCTACATGAATCCTTTTTTTTTCTTCACTTAGACTTAGTATACTCATATCCTTGCACAGTACAATAGCTAATGTCAATTTGGGTCGTCCAATCCGTGTAGCATCACTACCCAAAACTATCATATCAACTCACTCACCTATTGCATCTACAGTGTACAGTAAATATGTCCAAACCACCTTAGTCTATTTTCTCTCAACTTCTCCTCTATAGGTGCTATACCCACCATACCCTCTCGATGAACATGTTTCAGCAGAATGATCTGGTTCAACATAGTCTTGAGGATTGGGTGGGATATAAGCTCCTGAATGCGCCTTTTGTAACTTAAACTGGCAAGCGCCAAATAATCATGCTGCTGTATTCTTGTTTCTTCTATTGTACTGGTAATAGATTAGTCCCATTTGCGTAACTAACTACATATTTCTATCTTCATGCAGCTGTGGTTTCCTTTATATTCAGTTCTTCAAAATAGTCATCCTACTGATGTTGCTGAGTATGACAGATCTACTATCCAAAGGCAAGTAGGGATTTAGCTTCAGTTTTAGTTTGATAGAATTGATCATCTTTCAAAAGGTAAACCATAACTTAACCTGCAGTTTGAAGGAATTCATTCAAACATCCAGTGTTGGTGAATTCAGAAAACGGCTTCAACTTCTTTATGCATTCCATGGCCAAATCAGCACTGGAATATGTAGAGGGTCTTATTTAAGGTACGGGTTTCTGAATGAAAGTATACAAGTATCTATGTAGTTAGTAAACCCTATGAAGACAACTTCCAGATGTATATCATGTTCTTTAATTGGAACATGCTTTAATGTCTTTAGTTGGGAGTGTCTCGTAAGATGTACCTTTGTCAAAATTATATGTGAAGGCCTTCATTATTCTTCTTTTAGCCAATGACTAGTTTTTCTTTTGCAGTCCTCGCCATATGGAAAATATGAAGGTTTTATACAATCTCTTTGGCTTCTATGTGCAATATTATCCAAAGTGAGTCTGTCAATGTTTGAGCTTCAAAAGAAATTTTTCCCAATTGGAAACGTTCTGATTTATTTTGTTGCTGGTATTTTGTTCAGGATATTGGAGTACTTGGAAGATAAAAGAAAAGGTGTTATGATGAAGTTGAAAGAATTTTCGAAGCTAGGTCGCTGGGAGATTTTGCCATGCTATGTTTCTGTAGAGAAGTCAAAACACACCAGGCAGAAAGTTAAAGATCTCATAGAAAAGTACACTGTAAGTATAGTATTTAGTATGTCTCATTCTCGTCATTCTGCAATTGCATACATGTCCGTAGTTTCTATGTTGTATTAGTTCTTACAATTATGCTGTGTTTGGATGGGTTTTTGAGATTTTTTGAGTTTGATTTTGGGGTAATGAGTGGAGAGGGAAATAAGGTAATGATTGGAGATAGGGGTAATGAGTGGAGAGAAATAGAAAGAGAAATGAGAATAATGATTGGAGAGTGGAGAGAGAAATGAGAGTAATGATTGAAAGGAGGGGTAATGAGTGTATTTTGAGTTGGAATTTTTTTTTTTCAAAAAGGAAACCAAACAAAGCATTAGAGATGGCAATCTTCAACCCAACCCATGAACCCGCCTATATCCGCCTACTTATAAACGACCCAATTCGCCCATAATGTATCATGGGTTATACGGGTTCAACCCATATGTCAGTGGGTCTACATGGGTTGGAGCATGGGAGAGCAAATACACGATGCCTTCACTAACTCCTCATAAAATGGACTTTCCAACAAACGAACAAAGCTCCCCGCTGGTACCCCCCCCCCTTCCTCTCTCTCTCTCTGCATATAACTATATGGGATACTAGTTGCTGAGAATAAATCAACCTATAAACTCTAATGATTAATTTTGCATAAACAGACAAGAATATTATCTTCAAATGGGAATAAATCAACAGTTCAATTCAACAAGATTAGGCAACAATGAATCAGGAAATGAAGATTGGCCAATTGTTGGATCGAAACTGATGGAATTTACCAGTTACAAACAACTATTACTGAGAGGTCAGAACAAAAGATCTTCCCTGATCAAGTTTGCATGGGAAAGATAAATAATCCCAGAAGCCAATTTGGTATATTATAAGCTACAAGGGCAGTGGATTGTGGGGAATGGTGATTTTGGGGGAATCGATTTTATGTTGAGATTGTATAATCTAGTCTCTGCTTGAGGAGGAGACAGTAACTGTAGGGGGATGGAGTATTTGAAGGAGCTGTACTGCTGTAGGGGACCACTCTAGTAGGATTTTTCATGTTTTTTACTATTTCAATTGAATTTGATGAGTAGTTTTGGTACAGTTGGGAATAATTCGTAAATTGCAACAGGTTTTATACCCTTTTATTCAGTTTTATGAGCAATGTGCAACGGCACAGAATCTGGGGGAAAAAAAACCGTGTTGGGTGAGGTCGGGTTGGGTTTGACTTGACTCATGTTCAACCCGTCCAAAGTCAACCCATCTATTATTGATTCATATTTAACCCATAACCCATATCAACCCGCCCAAACCCAACCCAAGGTCCCAAACCGCCCATTTGCCACCTCTACTTACAATAAATTTACGGATGTTTTCTTCTTGTCAACATGAAAGTTTCAGTACTTGGCCGGCCTAGCTGCTTGCAGATTAAAGACTGGTTATTTACCTTTGTCTATTGATTTAATATGTACAGGGTTCGCTGCAACATCCCATATTGGATATTATCAACCAAGAAGCACCGCAAAGAGGGTTAAAACTGCCATCTGCAGTGGAAGGTCCTCAACCCCTCAATGAGTCTTCTGACAAGAATAGGGAGATGCTGAAGGTTGCATGTGACCAGACACTATTCAGAGATAAGGACAGGTATCTTCATCTGTTTCCATTACGCATCTTGGAAACCAACCCAAATCAAACAGAACTTAAAGTCCCAATTGGGGTTGGCTAAATGAGTCCGTTTTTCCCATTGAGCTATGTGAGGGCATTGCGTTCCATGATAAAGGCATAGATCCTTTCGAACTACCACCTCTAATTTCCTCTATTATGAATTTTGGAGTAGTATTAAATCTGTTCCTCAATTGTTGCTTGTTTTCTCCTCTGTAGGGCTACATGGTTTTCAGATTGGAAAAGGAAAGTGGATTGTGTTTTGCAAAAGTTGCTCCTTGAGAAGACACCTGAGTTTGACCTCTTATATTCCTCCGGTAAGGATGTTGAAGGCTTTCTCCCCAATTCTCTGTTTATCTTTGACTTCGGATTTCCCTGGGACTTCCTTTTCTGCAGTTATTCCTGTATCTGAAGTCATTACAAATCATTGTGCAGTGGTTGGAAGTACTATCAGCCAATTCTTAGCTGCCCGGTCTACTAGCAATGTGTACCAAGAAGAACACAAGGAAGTCTGGTCTACCATTGGAAATATTTGTGGAACTGCAATTGATAGTAAAGAGATTTGGAAGGATGAAACCAAGAGCTTGGGGAAGAGAAGGGCTTTAGCCCACCTCCTGAAGCTATTGGATGGATATGGGTTGTCTAAACACAGGTCCACATTTTTGGAGGTACATAAGCCTACCCGAAGTTTTGATTTCTAGCATTCTTACTTGAGAAGAACTTTATTTATCCCGAATCCTTGTTTGTTGCAAGTCTGACAATGGCTTTTTTTTTTGTTGGCTGGCGTAATATAGGATCACTTGGAATCCGACCAACCAAACCAGTGGCTTATGCAGCCTTCATATGATACAAAGCATGTGCTGCTTACCCAAGGTGGATTGCCATCCGATGATTCATTTGCAGCTACAGGCCAGCTTCCCAGTTTTCCCCTTGAGTGTTTGGAGAGGGAATGGGAATGGGAAACAGCAAACCAATACTACTTTAGGAGCATAGCCTCAGTTCACATTCTGCGGCATATTTGCCTCAATTTCCATAAAGACTTTACTCTTGAACAGGTAGATCTTTTATTTGTAGGGCATGATGTTTTAGTTGTTGAAACAGGTTGAGCCATCAATAGTGCTAGCCATGTTGGTTTTAGCCACCAGGTAAAGTTTTCCGTTGGGAAAGGATTGAGCTCAAGTTGGTTTTGCTGGACGGGAATTACCATGTTTCCAGGGTCTGGGTGAAGCCGAAGAAGCTACTGTTTTGGCCAGCCAATTGTCGGCCCAAATTATTGCCACATGTTATGTTAGTTATGCCACATTTATTAAAAAAGGACCTTCCAATTAGTACATATAGTAAAGCCGCAGAGTAGTGGTTAGCGCCTGATGAATTCCACACATCATGTTCTATTCGCAGGCACTTCAAATGCTGGATATCATGGTTATTTGTGTCGTTTTCTTTTTTTCCCGTCCACAATATAAGGAAAAATACCTATCAGTTACACTATGAATACTTTTGCAGTTAAGGAAAAGTAATCTATGACCTATGAAGCACGGATACAGATAGGGG
>BPLS01000232.1:97894-158089 GCA_019656275.1 Rhododendron kiyosumense
TAGAGGAAGCACAAGAGGAATCCCAAGCAATTTACGGCCAATACGAGAGTGATAGAAGCCTGTCAGAGAGTTTGGTGTCCTTGAAGAGATCATACATGGCTGAGGACATTAGCCAACCTGGTCAACTTCCCCTGCTAGACAGGGAAATTGGGACTTCTCACAATCTTGAGGAAGTTCCTGGTGATTTTAACGAAAATGCTAATGTTCTCTGGAGAAGATATGAACTGCAGACGACAAGGTTGTCCCAGGAATTAGCAGAACAGTTGCGTCTGGTCATGGAGCCCACTTTAGCTAGCAAGCTCCAAGGTGATTACAAGACTGGAAAAAGGATTAACATGAAGAAGGTAAGGGATATTAAAAACAAAATTGTCATATAGTTATGGGCTTCTATTTTTTGGTGATTGAAAATTGTGTTGGGAATTACCAGGTGATCCCGTACATTGCAAGCCATTATAGGAAAGATAAGATATGGCTGAGGCGAACCCGGCCCAACAAACGTGATTACCAAGTTGTCGTTGCCGTGGATGATTCCCTCAGCATGTCAGAGAGTCATTGTGGGGATGTTGCTGTTGAAGCTTTGGTGACAGTATGCCGTGCAATGTCTCAATTGGAAGTGGGGAACTTGGCTGTTGCAAGCTTCGGGAAGAAGGGAAACATTAGGTTACTCCACGAGTTTGATAAGCCATTCACAGGGGAGGCTGGGGTCAAGGTCTGTATTTTTGCTAAGACCAAGTTTACGCACACGCGCACGCATGCACACACAACTCGGAAGATGGCTCAAGTACTTGGAAACAAGACAAATAGGAAAAATACATAAATCATTTTTGCTTTTCAGTCTTTTTCTTTAAATATCTCCAAAAAAAAATAGGTTTTATGGTTCTTGGGACCAGGAAAAGTAAGAAATTTTGACCAAATATATGAAAAGAATAAGGCAAGCCAAACAGGCCTTAGGATTCTGCGAAGGATTCCTTGTTCAGTCCCTTTCTATTGTCTTGTCCCTCCGTAAAAAACAGAAATGAATGTCCACTCTCTCATTGAGTCTTACATTTGACTAACTTGTACAGATGATCTCAAGCTTGACATTTAAGCAACAGAATACCATAGAAGATGAACCAGTGGTTGATCTCTTGAATTATGTGAACAACATGCTGGATGTTGCAGTTGCTAATGCACGACTCCCTTCAGGGCAGAATCCTCTACAGCAGCTTGTTCTGATAATAGCTGATGGTCGGCTCCACGAAAATGTAACGTCTTTCTGTCACTTTGACAGCAGCAATTATGCTCATATCCTGCAATCTATATGGTTTGAACTTGTTTGTACTTCTCACCGATTCTTCTTTATACCCAAATCAAATGCAGCCGGGAAATTTGAAGCGCTGCGTTAGGGATGTCTTGAGTAGAAAACGAATGGTGGCATTTCTGCTTCTTGATAGCTCTCAAGAGTCCATGATGGATATCCCGGTATCTCCTTATTTACTGTGGTTTTCAGTTTTCACATCCCCCGTGCTCTATACGAAGAACCCAATTTTATTCGTGGAAGTTCGCATAGTTGCCCTTTTATTTGTGAAAATGCATCCCTAAAAGGAACAAGTTAAAAGGCAGTTTATACTTTGACGTAATAAGAAGAAACAAACACCCCTTTTTGTACAAAAGGGCAGTGTTTACTGTCTTTCCTTGATTTGTGTACTTTCTGAAAGGCAGTAGCCCCTCTGCCATGAATTTAATTATGCATTTTTGGGCCTCCAGAGGTATTCATTTCCGGGTGGAAAATTGAAGGTTACGAAGGGCTTGGACTCGTTCCCGTTTCCATACTATATAGTCCTCAGGAACATAGAAGCACTTCCAAGAACCCTTGCTGATTTGATGAGACAAGTAAGTTTGTACAGTTACAAACAGCTGCAATGCTATTCACTTGTAGATCATGGCGTTGTTACTGGATAAACTGATCTATTCTCCTTGATCTTTCGAATTTGCAGTGGTTTGAGCTAATGCAAAACTCCAGAGACTAATCAATTAGAGGACACAGCTTTCTATTGTTTGGAAAATATGGTTGCTCGATCAGCAAATGGAGCAGAGACCCTTACTTTAAGGCATGCATGCCACTTCACTAGGCTTCTGCTTCACAGAATTGGATTGTTGAGGGTGATAATGCTAGTGTGATAATGGACGCCTCTGGAAGATAACAAGGCTGTGCATTGGTTTCATCTGGGAAGGCAATGTCTCTTGCGCAAGGATGGGTGGTCTCTTGCTTTTCTCCAGATTCTTGTGAAGGGTATAAAATGAGTACCTTAGTTTGGTTTGTATTGTTTTTGGCCTGTTGAACAGGGCATCCATAAACAAAATACTATCTCCGTTCCAAAATATTTGTCCGATCTGCAAAACGAGGACTCAAAAATAATGAATTTTTTTCAAGAAAAAATTCGAACTTTTTTCATAAATTAAAAGAACTCGTCGATATCTAGTGACTTGTTGAAAAAATTAAAAATTTTTGTGCAAAAATTGTATTATTTTTACATTTTCGTTTTGCGGACCAGAGAAGCATTTTTTATTTTTACATCCTCGTTTTGCAGACCGGACAAAGGTTTTGGGTCGGAGGGAGGCATAATGTATAAGTGTTTCTGGATGTGTTTATATTACAGTTTTGGTAAATTATTTCCAAAGACAGAGCTTGAAGACACACTCATCTCTATCCCCTACAGTCTACTTCCATAAGTCTCAATTATCCTCCACTTTTATCTATTAGTAACTCTTTTTATCCATCAACTTTTCAAAAGGGCAAAATAATAATTCTACAAACTTTCACCCATGCGGAAATATTAACCATCGGATCAAGTTGATTTTATGCGTGATTAACCACCTCAACGAGACCTTCAATCTCATCTAAGGTTTTAATTTAATGATAATTTCAGAACACGTAACGGTAGCAGTCGAGGTGTAACAGTATCAGAAGTATCAAACGTTACGTAGCGGGAATCGGTTGTCGCAGTCATAAATTTTTAAAAATCAATTTTGAGAAAAGTAATATTTTAAGTGCCGGAACCACCCTTAATGGTTGAGTATTGGCCGTAGTGGTCGTGAATCAGAAATGGACAGATACTTAACTAGAACCGGCTGATACACAAGCGATTTTCCCTCCCACTGGTGTATTGAGGTGTAACAGTATCGAAAGGCCAATATTTGAAGGTTCGTTGTGATCTGTGTGAGCATAAAAGTGTCTTTTAAGGATATCCTAGAATACAGAAATTTGCAAGAGCGTGAGCGAAAGACTATTGAAAAATTGTGTGTAACTAAGGTTGTGATTGCAAGTTCCGCCAAGAAGATCAGTGCAACTTGATGGGATACTAATACGTTTACGGAATATTTCCTTGATCAGACACTAATACGTAAAAAAATTAAAAGAAACGATTCTTTTAAAACAAAAAAAATTAAAAAGAACGATTAATTATCGGATCAAGTTGAATTTTATGCGTGATTAACCACCTCAACGAGATCTTCAATCTCACCTAAGGTTTTAAATTGATACAAGTTTCAAAACACGCAACGCTAGTGGTTGAGGTATAACAGTATCAGGAGTATCAATGATACGTGGTGGGAATCGATTTGCTGCGGTCGTGAATTTTTAAAAAATCATTTTTGGGAAAATAAAATTTTTTAGTACCAGAATCACCCTTAATGGTCTCGAGTATGGCCGTAACAATCGTGAATCAGAAACGGACCGATATGTAATCGGAACCGGCCGATACGAATGTGAGTTTTCCTCCCACCATTGTATCGAGGTGATACAATATCGAAAGGCCAAAAACCGTTATGTATCAGGCCCGTTACTTTACGTAACGATTTTTAAGTCCTTGATCTCAACGGTTTTTTTTTTTTTTTGGAAAGCGTGATCTCAACGGTTTAGGATTCACTTTTTGAGGTCCTTGGGGTGCCCAAAAAATTTCAAACTGACTGGACAGAATTGGAGGTTACAAGCGAACATAGCGATTAGGGTTAAGGTTTTAGATACGTCTCAGCTCCGCCACTCCAATTTCCATCTCTATATATAGTCCCATCTTCCTAACCCTAACCCCATTCCGCCGATTTCGCTCTCTTCCTCTCCTTTTCCTGATAAAGTTACAATTTTTAATCAGATATCCAAATCCAATTGAAGTGTACTAGTCTATGTCCAATGCCTTTTACCAGTCCTTTTTAATATTAAACACGGACATAGCCTTTAAACTTCAATGGGTAGTAACTGTAAGTTTCTCTCCCTTTTCTGATCAGTTTTCCTTTTCTTGATTTGTTGATTTTTCTGGGCTTGGAAAGGAAAACTGATCAGAAACGTGAGAAATAGTTGTCATGATTTGTTAATAGTTTGGTCTTGAAATTGGATTTGTGTATCTGGTAGTGTATGATGTTTGAAAAGATTGGTGGGTGCGATGATTATAAACAATTCCTCGTTCTGAATGCTATAGCCATGGCATGACAGACACTTTTACACCCATAGAATATGAGCACCCCACCAAATCAGAAAAGGCTCTCTTTTTTTTTTCAGTTAATAAACTGCTGCATATTCTGTATTGCTTTTACAGTGAGGCATGAAGATCAACCTTAGGATAACGATATTAATATCACACATTTATAGGTTTTATTTGAACACTGATTGGTGAATTGGTGACAGGTATGGAGCATTGTTTTTTGTTTTGCTGTAGTTCTTTGTTGATTCTTTGAGTATGGGGGATGAGGAAGGGGATGGGCGGTGTGGAATGTGGGTGTAAATTCATTTGGCATAATCTGTAATACCATGTATTTGTGCTTAGATTGGAGAAAAATGTATGTATTCAGCTGTTAGTAATAACATGTATCTGTAATACCATGTAAGCACATAGTTAACTCAGACAATATTGGGCACCTATGTGATTTCTAGTATGGCACTTCTGTTATCTGTTGCTTTCAGTGTGATCACTGATCAATAATGTTATTCCTGGTGTGGCTTGTTTCATGCTGTCATGATACTCCAATGTGGCATTTACCGAAAAGTAAATAACACATTGAGTCAGTATGGATCTCATTCCTCTACTTGAGCAAATTAGGCTGCTCTGACCACAAAAATTAACTGGTATCCATTCCTTATGTTAGTTAGGACTGGCTGTTGAAGTTCTTAAAAGGTTTATGATTGCATCGTGTCATGTTATAGTCCTAGTTCAAAACTAGGAGATGATTACAGAGTTATTGTTATGCTGAACTGAAGTCTGCATTTTCAGTCCTTGTAGAACTTTCTACTTTGTAATGTCTCTTTGAACTTAGGGAGTTTGGATTGTAGTATACTTCGGGGAGTCTGATACTCAATTATGAATAGTGTGTTATAAACAATGCTTGAAAATGTTAAAGGAGACGGCTTTGTTATCTACATGGCATCTGAAAACTATAGTTGCTGTATGTTTGGCCTCTCCTAAAATAGATCTAGGCGGTGTTTAAGGCCCTAATCTGACAGAATGAAGAATTCTAGAGGTTTGGGTTACGCACACCTCCATATTCTTGATATGAACAATTAACTAAGCTGCACTTTTGTAAAACTATGTCATTGCAAATAATCCTTGTAATTCTTGGTCTCTACTTTGATATTCTAATTTAGTTTCTACGCTAGGCTCTAAAGCAATCTCCCTTCCATTATGGTTACTTGCGCTGTTCTAAGCTGATTTCCTCATTGCGCGTAGTTAATAATTTATCGAATCCTTTGATTGATTCATTTAATAACACCTGTTTGTCTCATGCTGGGTAGAATAATGTTTATTTGGCACGTCATTTGCATGATGTGCATGTAGTGGACTAAATGTCATGAGCATCATATTTGAGCTTCTAGGTGATCTTTGTATGCTTTTATTAGTAATTTGATGTTCTGTTGTATTGTACTTTGCAAACTGATGCTGATTTGTTTGGTGTACATCAATCTTACATGGATCCTTCAAAATATTTAAGGTACCAGTGTCGGACACTCAACACTCAGATAAGGCTATGAGATCCATGTCGTACATGTTTAAGTTGGAAAATGATGATTAAAAAAAAATGTTTTGGTAGGAAAATACTTGGCAAACATATTACTTTCCAAAAAAAAACTTAGCATACGTATTTTCTAATTCAAATATCTCACGAGCTATGCACTGAGTTCCTAGTAAACTCCAATTAAGGCAGAAGATAAAGATCATCGTGGATTATAAATTTCCGGTGGGTGCCCATATACTTGGAATGAAACTAGAAAAACTCAATGCTTTTGTCATGTTCCTGCATCTGGCATTTGTACTTGAGTCCTGTACACCGCTGATTATCAACCCATAAAACCTCAAGTGTTGTGATTGTTAGTGTACTTATTTTTCGACATCGATGGTTTGAAGTTTGTGTTGAAGATGACTACTCCCTTTTGCCCCATCACCATGCTAGAATCACCACCTTTGTTAACTGGGTTTTAGCACCTACGCAACTCTATTGGTATGAACTTGGTGGTGTTAGATTGTCTACTTATATATACTTATGGGGATGCTCTACTTAAGTAGTGTTATTGATAGTTTTCGGGTGCCAAAGATTTCAGTAATTGATGGATACCAATGTAGTGTGATTTGGGTTCTCTTCCATTGGTTCTTTTATCAGGGCTGACACCGTTAATGTGGTTAATGGCAGCTTTGATCTATCGAAATTTTTTCAGGGAGATGACTTGGGTACGCTTGCTCTGAACCCATTGGGGTTTGATTATGTTGAAGACAAGGCGAGAAATCATCTAGGGTGTATTGATTTTTCACTTGCTGCCGCGCACTATCATTGATTTTAAGCTGACAATTTCTCCCGTCGTTATGAGGTTATGTGTCTTAATAGAGAGGTCTTGTGGGGAGTTGAGTCTTGAAAGCTGATTTAGAGGTCGTAATACGCTGATTTATGTTCTGGTTGTAAAATTTTCTAGCTGAGTTTAACTTAGGGTATTCCTTGATTCTTCTAATCTTTTGCATTTTGCCCACCAGGCGGTTGTTTGGTTGTAATGATGTGTAACTTGGCATCCTTTGGTTCATTGCTTGTCATGAAAATAAAAGTATTTTCCAAGAAATTTGAAAACGTAGACATAGATACTAGTGTAGAAACAAGATTCTTGCGAAATTCTGTTCCTTTTTCTTGCAGGACATGTATTGAGAAAAAGCTAATCCTGGTGTAAAGTGAGACTTGACCTTATTAGTTAAGGGTTTTGGATTTTGAACTCTAATCATTACTCCCTCCGTCCCAATTTACTTGTCACTTTTTGGAGTTCGTGCCACTTTTCAATTGATTATATCTTGTAATTTATAATATTTTAGGCGATTTTGAAAACATTATATTATAGAACAAATCGAGATCTATCAAACAAGATCCATATTGGATATAAAATTCATTACCAATTTAAAGATATAACTAATTCTTTTTTCCGGTTAGAATAGAACTGTGACAAGTAAATTGGGACGGAGGGAGTAGTATTTTATTTCTCTCTCTACTCATTATTTACAAATTACTACTCATATTTTCAATTATTACTCTCATCTTACTTAAAAGGGGACGGAGGAAGTATCTTATTTTTCTCTCTACTCATTACTTATAAATCATTACTTCTATTTTTAATGATTATTCTCATTTTTTTCTTTTATCTCTCTTTAATTATTATTCATATTTTCAATAATTATTCTATTTCTCTTTAACCTCAATATCTACAAATTCAAAATTTGAAAACGAATAGGATAGTAGGTCCTTCAACTTTTATGCTAACCAATTTATATAAAAATTGCAGGATAGTTAAAGATTATGGTACTTTCCTTTCTTTGTTACTGAATACGGTGAATACGGCCCCTAGGACCCCACATGTCCTGGAAAAACCCTTGTATAAACATTGCTTGGACCTCTTTTGTTAAAAAAAAAATTTAATTTTACTTGTACTTGAAACAGAAAGTATACTGACACAGTAAATCTGTGCATAGATTGTACATAGATTTCTATGTGGGACCCACTAAGGGTTTCACACAAGTAATTCGAGCCGTTCATTATGTTTAAAACATTTTTTCAAGGGCCTCTGCTAAAAATCAGCTCAATTCAATACCTATAAGTACTTGATCTAATCATCTAATTTTCATTCTCTAAAAACTTGAATGAAAAGTTAGATGATTAAATCAAGCATTTATAGGTATCGGATTAAGCAGATTTTTCGCAGAGGCCCTTGAAAAAATGTTTTAAACATAATGAACGGTTCGAATCACATATGTGGGACCCGTAGTTGATCTCTCATAGAAATTTGTGCATAGATTTGCTGAGCCAGTAGATTGGTTCGACTTAAAATCCCTTGGATGTGATTGAGGAACACCTTGTATTACTGCTGGTTGGTAAAGAGTTTCCTACCAGGCATAATTGAGCTACGAAACCATGTGTTACACCTGTGATAACAAATGGGGCAGGAAGTTGGTCACAATTGAAGTCATGCTGCTAAAGGCCCACTGATTGGTTTTTTGAGGAAGACTAGAGGGTAATTTCACATGCCAACTCACCTAGTCCATTGATTTGGTTTATGATCTAATAAGACAAGTGAAAGTGATGATTTTATAGTATTACTTTTTAACGTAGTAGTAACGGTATTATGAATATTGTGGCCCGAGTGAAAAACTAAATCATTGGTTGCTGAGACAGACGATTCATATTGCGCACAACACTCCTATAATGCATTCATGCACTACAGGTCCCCAAATCCGAGGTCTCTACATATCTTCAAGCAATTCTCTAGTTAAAAAAATGCAAATGCTTCTTGTCTGTGCTTGGATTCAATGGGCTCAAAAATTTTCGAAAGCCAAAAATATTTGAGACCATATCCAGAGGTTTTGAGGCCCCAAAATGAACGAGATCTTAATGCTTTTGGGGGAATTTCTTCATGGCCCACAAAAATTAAAAAATCTTGCTGCAGTGCAACAAACAAGGAGGAGGCCACTTTACTTGAAATCATCAAGCTGGCAACAGAGACTGTCATGTCATTCTGAAGGAAACACATGGTTAATATTATTGCCATAGAAATGAGGATACCATTGTCAAGGTACGTAATTGCTGCACTATATGGATTATTTGGTGCAACCGGAACTCAGCCTTATTTGAATTTCATGTCTCGACCAGGTTCGGTCCTAAGATTTTCGAAGCCCTAAGCTAAGTTTGAAAATGGAGCCTCTCATTTTTGTTTATATAAACTAGTGTTTTGACATGAGTAGAAAAATAGCCGTGTAGTTCGATGGTAATTTGCTTGTCACACCTCATTGGTACTAGTTCGAACCTCACTGGCATCAATTCAAAACCTTTTTGTACCAAAACTGAAGGTGTTCACGTTAAAACTTGAAGTAACCGAGATTTGAACTTGCATTCTCATGCATAGAACACTCAAATCTTACCGCCATGCTACATCAACCGATTTGAAAATTTCTTGACATACATTCTATTTGTTATAATCATGTATTTGGAGGCCTTATTATTGAGCCAAAAATTGGAGGCCTAGAGCGTTTGCCTGGATGGCCTATGCCTAAGCTGGGCCCGGTCTCAACAGCAGATGCAACAAGGCAAAACATTCGAGACACTATCTCCCTTATTATGAAAGCCTCTAAACTCAACCAAGTTTTCAATGACACCAATCAGTATAAGAGCAACTTTATCAGGTGAGAAGCTATTTTACCTCACCAAAACCTCCAAATGAGCTCTACACTAGATTAGGTAAAGGCTTAGCTAAAACCCATCTATGAACAGTGCTTAGGTAAATATACCTAAGCACTATTCACCATCTATGTAGTATTTTATTAATTGTTCTCTTTCTCTCCCCGTCTCTCTCCTCCCAGAAAATAAAAAGAAAATAAAAGTAATAATATTTTAATAGAGAATAGGTTAAATAGATAATATTGGTATAGTGTTAAGAGAGATATGAGTAGGTAAAATAAAAGAAATGCACTGTTTACTAGCATTTTTACACAAGAACTGATAAATTTGCTCTAACCTTTCACAGAATGTGCCGTATCGATGGTTTCTTTTATGTCAGCAGCAGATCCTTTTGCGCGCCCAAGGAATTGGAAATAGTTATCGACGGTGGTGTATGGTGGCGCACAACCACTTTAGCGGTAGCAGCAGCACTTGTAGTAGCAAACACTGGAACTCATCAAGGACGGACGGACAAATGCTCTGCAGCCTCGAGGCGGACCCACACTATGGCAAGCGGGCTCACGCGACCCCGCTGAGTTCCAAAATACCCCTAGAGCAGGTATAATTTTGAGAAGTATTTTGTAATTTTACCCCAAAAGATAATATTTTTACCCTAAAGATCCCATGAAATTTACAATTCTTGCTCGATATTTGACCCCACTGTAACCAAATCCTGGGTCCGCCCCCCTCGACGCATGCCTTTATCAGCATCAGAAGTAGAAGCGGTGGCTTGCTGTCTCGACGGATTCTTAAGAACTTGTAACCGGACTTCAAGATGATCCAAGGCTGCTTTACATCATTCAAATTTCAGATCCATGAAAAAAATGAAAGATTAGATCGAACACCTACACACATCGGATTGAGCTGATTTTTCACGGACTCAAATTTTTTTTAAAATTATTGAACGGCTCGTATCATGCCCGTCGGTTTCAACCGTCAGTTTTCTTAACTTTTACGCACATCATTCATAGACATTTCTCTTTATAACGTGACAATATCAATCATAGGTCAAGTTTTCTTGATTGCAGCACATGTTAGGGTGTCCTTATTTTCATTGCCTTGGAAAAACTGTCCCATCAATAACTACCTAACAACCAACCAAAACATTTAGTCACATTCACAACATCAAGATTGAGACCTAAAATATCAAATGGAGAGCTTGCATATCCAGAACATAAAAACCAGATTACAGAAATCGAAGAAATCTTGACAAAAAACCGAAATCGAAGAAATCACCAAAACAAAAACAAATTCTTAAAGCCACATTATTCTGAAGTCTTTCAGCCGAATAAAAAGCCCGTGCTTCTTCCCTCGCGTAAATTCTTCATAAAATGGGTTCGGACCCACATAACTTCCGACTTTCTTTTCGTCTTCAGCGCGCTTTTTACAGCATTTGGCCAAGTTTTCCTACTCTTCAGATTTTTTACATCGAGACAATCTTTTGATCTAAAAAAGATTGTGACCCGAACCTGGAAAGAGTTCAGAGGTACACAACTAATGCCAGAGAAAAAACAGTCACAACAGAAGTTAGGCCAAACTTGGTCTTAGTTGGAGCTCAAATGGTTCTCTGGTCTGGGACTACTCCCAGCACTGCTATTAGAAACCGACCCGAACGCCATTTTCTGCAAAACCCCGGTAGGAGACGATCCTAACCTAGGGCTGTGGTCCCACCCATCGGTCATAAGGTTCAGAGCCGACGTGCTCTTTTGGTCCCCAACACCGCTATTAGTCCTATGCAATACTTCACCCAAAGGTCCACCCATGGAAGTTTCCCATGAAATAGGAATCCAATTTGCTTGCCTTTGGTTTTGACTGCCCACTCCCAAACCCATCTGAGTCGAATCGGTTTCAAGGTCTCGCGACAACCGCAGTGGTGAATGAGCCGTTTTTCCGTTGATGGGAGACGAAGTGGAGGATGTGAAGTCTGAGGCTGTCATTGGTATTGAGATTGAGAGTTGGGTGGGCCATGAAATGGATGAGCGATCGGTGGGATTCTTGGGCCAATCATCGATGAATTGGCGAACAGAATGCTGGGACTCGGTCATGGAATCAGAGGTTTTGTGTAAAGGGTTGAGCAAGGAATCGGAGTAAACACATCCAAATTCAGCTCGAGTGGATTCTTCATACGGGTTCGGCTGTTTTGGAATGGAAAATTGGTCCCCTTGAATTCTGTTCCCTGCATTCTCTTTGTTCAGAAAATTCCTGCTATGGAAACGAACCATGAATCAGCTCAAGTATATTGTGTTATATCTCCAGTTTGTATTCGAGTTCCAATCAAGTACGCGAGCAAACATGTTAATAACTTTGAAGTTCGAAAATAAACCAATAGAGACTTGAGAAACATTTTCATGATCCGAAAGTTCAATGAACTTCTACATATGAACACTGGGAAGGCATGATAGCTGCAAAGAATGATCTGGTTTCACTACTAGTAGGAGGTTTCCAGATCTTAAGAAGATTGAACATTTTTGCATAATGTTTAGACAGGCATTTTCTAGAAAAGCACATCGCTGTCGATTTGCCAAATAATATGTCTAAATCAAGCTAACTTATAATGTCTGATTGGTTTTCTAACAAAAGATGAAAATCCTTAGTATTTGTAGCACAATCAAATATTCAGGCTCCATCCAAAGTATAATTGAATAAACGTATTTATGCAATATATATGAAAACCATGCTCATGATAGCCTAGGTAAATTTACGCCAAACGGAAATTAAAACCATGCTCCTGAGTGATTTTTCACCTGTTGGGGGAAGAAGCACTAGGATTAGTTGCACCAGGCTGCTGCAGGTTCTTGAGTTGGGGATGGTGCGATAGGCCGAGGCCATTGGTTGTGCTTCTACCAGGCACCAACGATGCAGAAGCAGAGGTAGTCATAGGCATGAATTTTGTGGTGGTGGTGGTGGATCCGGTGACGGAATGGCCAGTCTGGCCTCCTTCCACAGGCTTTCTTGAACGATGGCGGCCCCTGTTCATGTGCCGCTCACAGTACTTCTGATCGGTCACAGCATCTCTGGAGCATCGCCATTTCTTTCCGTCGGTCCTACGACACCTCCCGGGCTCGGGATCAGTGCTGTTGGCATAACCTAGACGGAAAGTACCCCATCCCACTGCCAAATTGTAGAACAAATGTGAACACATCTCAAACATCCAACTAACAATGAAACAAAGGGATAAAGGGTGAGGAAAATGGAAAAAACGTGCGAATATAGCAGGATAAAGAGATTGGTTAGTTGGATGGCACAAATGATTTTAGAACTTAAACCTTTCTACAATTATTTCACAAAAGTGGTTTGTTATATAGCTATTCATGTAGGAGTATCAAGCTAATATTTTACGTGAATGACCTTGTTCGTTTGTTGGTCTTGGGTGGCCCACAATGGCCAAAAACAGCACAATCCTACAGGATTAAAAACTGGACTGGAACTCAGTCCATTAAAAGTGAATATTTCCATGAGATATTCACAAGATTCAACAAAAAGAACAGGAAATCAATCCATTTCCCAAGAGATTATCAGTTTAACAGATCAGTTAAGTGGAAAGACTTGGATTATGA
This sequence comes from Rhododendron kiyosumense, assembly GCA_019656275.1. NCBI lineage: Eukaryota > Viridiplantae > Streptophyta > Magnoliopsida > Ericales > Ericaceae > Rhododendron > Rhododendron kiyosumense. The sequence goes on from BPLS01000232.1 coordinate 111,157, forward strand.
AGGGAAAAGAACAAACTTACAAGTATTGGGCACTAGGAGACCGCCTGAAAAGCAAGAGAAGCCAGCAGAATCAAGGGCTTTTCTGATGGGGATGAGCAGATTAGAAGGGATAGGCACATTTGCAGTTATGTATTTGTAGATCAAGGCCTGGTGTTCTAACTCCATCCATTGTGATGGAGTAAATAGGCCTCTTACCCCTGTAAATACCCCACTCATATCATACCCTGAAAACAGAAAAAGATCAGAAGATTCAGCTTAAAAATGTCATAGAAACATCAAGATCAAAGGAAAAAGAGGAGAGTATGGAAAAATTGAACTTGTCCAACCATTTAGAATGGCAAGAAGTAGTGAGAAAAGAAACAGAATCTTTTCACTAATTTGAATGACTTCAAAATGATAAGAAATAAAGGAAAGAACAAATTTTTATTGGTCTTTTTTATTTGTCATGAGATCTCATCCCCTATGGAATGAGAAAACAGAGCAAAATAATCTTTTGCCTTGTTTGTATGACTAAACGAAGACAAATGACAAGAAATTAGTAAAATGAACAAATTTGGTTCATTTTAGTTTTTACCAAATATCGTCACTTTCCTACTAAGGAGGCTACATCAAGTATGAATTCTTGTTCATGGTATAACAAGAAAGCAGGAGCATAAACAAACCGAGAGGAAGAGGACAAAGGAGAGGCAAAGGAAGGGTAGATGAGCATAATTTGAAAGGCGAAAAAAAAAAAAGAGGAAGGCAAAGAAAGGGTAGATGGGTCTGATCCACTATTGTTCATTTGTGTACAGGAGTTCTACTGTATGAATTTCTTTTCTTTTCTTTTCTTTTTTTTGACAACACTCAACAGGAATACCCTGCAGATTAAGATGAAAAGACCCTCCCAGCAGTACTGGGAATCAAAAACCCAGGTTACCATTAACCACCCATCTCATCTGCAACAGGACATCTCTATCAACTCAAGCAAGAAAAATCTACCCTCATCCTCATATTAATCCACTTTTAGCTCCACGAATATACCCTCTGATAACCATTTACTCCCTAAAATGAGAGAACTCACTCAACAATATATACGTATAAACAAATGTATGTATCACTTTGAGTGGCTCATATAATTTGCCAGTATCCCAAAAAGGTAAAACCTTTCAAAAAAAAAAAATGAACTTTTTGTTATTTTGAACTTCTTGTCTTTGATATAACAGGAGAACAGAGCAAAAAGTGAAAGAAATGGGAGAAATCCATCACTACATTCTTCTTTAGTATAACCAACAATGGAAGGAAAAACCCAAAACCCCTTGTAGATTTTAAGTGAAAAGGTCCTCCTAGCAGTACTTGTAATAAAAAAAAAAAAACAAAAAAACCATTTAAAAAAAAAAAAAAACCATCTCTTCTACAACTAGAAACCCAGGCCCATCTCAGTTGAAGAAACCCACGGACAACCCTTTAAAATTACTACTTCTATATAACAAGTGAATACCCAATATAGCTAAAACCCTGGGAAAAAAAAATGGACAAGTACCTGTGTTGTTATTTCTACTATAAGAATTTGATGTGGGGTGGTGATAGTAATTAGGCAATGTGACAGTTTCTTCTGAGTTAATACTATTTGGGGAAGAGAAGCTGAGCATCTGCTGACCATCAGAGAACAAAGTGGTGTTAGATCTCAATAAAGGGCTTCTGTTCTGCTGCTGCTGCTGCATTGCCTTGGAGCCAGAGAAGCAGTAGTAGTATTCATCAGTCTTGGCCACTTTCGAGGCCCTCCAGTCCCCTTGTTGCTCAGTGCACCCAGAAATGGCAGCAGACCTTTCTTGCTTGGGGAACCCAGATCCGTGGTACCACTTTTGTTTGGTCTCAGGATCTGAAACTAGACAAGAAGGAGGAGGAGGATGAGGAGAAGAACCCACCACTGAATCCTCAAAACCCAACATGCCAAGATCCATTAGTATAAAGAAAACAACTACAGTGACCCTAGAAAAACGCTGGACAGTGGAGATAGAGCATTTGGGTCATTTTTTGCACTAAATTGGTTACTACTCGTGAGTGAGGCTCGAGGTGGGTTGGGGGGTGGACCATTTTAAAGGGTGGGATGTCTCTAGGTGCTATGTCTATGTTTGGGTGAGGACAAGGGAAACAGAAAACCAGTGTAGTTTGGTTTTCGCCTTCTTTTTTGTTCCCAAGAAATCCTACTTCCTGAGATGGATACACGTACAAGTGTGCACAACCATGGCAATTAGGGGTGCACTTAGGTACTGTGAGAAGCATCTCACTAAAAACCATTTTTAAAAGTTACAGTTCTGTCATTATTTGAATTTTTTCCTGTTTATCTGTTTTGCTCCCAAAAAAATTGACTTTTTTTTTCGTCTCGACAAGACTAATAAAAAAAGTAAAAAATAATAATTTAACTCAAATATTTTGAATTAAGACCACTCTTAAGTAGAAAAAGTAAAAAAAAAGTTTACTTGAAAGTGGTCCTTGTTCAAAATATTTGAGTAAAAGTAAATTTTTTTTACTTTTATCAAAAAGTCAAAAAAATTTAGCGCAAAATAAACAAACGAGAAAAAAATTCAAATAAAGACAACAAAAAAAGTGAAAAAAAATTGTTAGTGGAACGGGGTCACATCAGGAGTTCATCTCTTATAATGTGATAATCCAATATCCCATTCTGCTAAAAGAAATAAGTACTTATTTTTTGAATTATAGGTGATGTATTATAAGAGAATGATCTATCTCATAAAGTGGAAAACAAGTACTTAAAAAATAAAAATTTTAGCGGTAGGGGAAAAAAATGGACCACTACCTATGTATTTTTCGATTGATTGGTGTATGAGTGGGTATGTGCATTCCCATTCGATAAACGGTACGAGCGAGGAGGATGTTTTTATTTTGGTTGGCAAGTATGAGTAATGGGTCCAACAACAGTTAGTTATTTTTTGGTTCGATCAAAGGCACGACATCTATGTTGAAATTAAGAAATTTATGTTTTCACAACTTAACGCAAAGAAACTATGCATTTATTAGGAGCTGAACATAAAAATTTGTGTTTTCAAGGTACTTATTTTTGTCATTTTATTACTTGAGCTAACGCTATGAATAACTGAAATAGTCTCATCAGACAACGACGGATATTGTATGCGATAATTCAGCATGAAAGATAGGTCTCATGTAGAGTTTGTTCGGTTGGCATGCTTATTTGGTTAGACTTTCCTATGATCTTGTGAGGAGAAATGGGCTTTAATGTGAAAAACATAAATATACGAAATCACGTTAATCAAATATCAATAAGTACTTGCCTGAAAGATATTGTTCTCAAGAAAAATAGTAGGTGAAAATAGAAATAGGCGATTAGAATACCGGCCATCCCTTTTGCCCAAATCAAATATGGTTTATTTGCTATTGATGTTGAATTAAGCTAATATTTTATTTGTTTAAAATATATGTCAAGACACCTACAAAATTGATCGACTCTGATTATTCAAATTGGACTCTGGAGCTTTATTTTGTCACACGAGAAAGACAAAGATTGGATTACATGAGTTATCCTAATTCATTTAAGGAAAAATTACATTTTAAACTCCAAAGTTGCACCTGCTTCCCAAATTAAATTCTAACGTTTTATGGGGGCATTTTTGTAAAACTAAAGTTATGGACTACTTGTCGTATTTTATAGTCAAGTCGTTTCCACTAAACTATAACTTAAAATTAGTAGTGTATGAGAAAATGAAAAAGGTGAAAGGCAGAATTAAGGTGAAAAAAATTTGGGCGCGGCTATTCGCAGCCCTTCATTTTCTCCCATAGTCCATTAAAAATTTTCAATTATACTTGACAGTTAGTTATCGAAATTGAGATACATTTTCAGCATCCAATTACCGAAATATAATATTTTTTTCAACAGCTATTTACCGAAAATGCATGTTCGATAGTTGTTTACCGAAAGTTGAACATATTTTTGACATGTAGTTACCGAAATATAATCTTGTTTTCAACAGCTATTTACCGAAATGTTATTTATGATTTTCAACAATCACTTACTGAAATATAGTGGGCTATGGAAGAAAATAAAGGGTTACGAATAGCCGCGCCCAAAAATTTTAATGTAAGAAAAACAACTTTAATTTTAGCAATAAATTAGAGTAGATGAAAACGAGAGCGAAAATGGGGCCTTAATTTGAACAACTCAAATCTTAGTTCTAACCAGCGGTCCCAATTTGTACCCTTGTCTGCCTCGATTAAACAGAATAGTTGAATTGGTGTGGAAATCAGTTCTCACCATACCAATAATTGGACCCCTAGTCTCCTTCACTCCACCCAAGATCCATTCTGTACCTCTATACCAAGATGTTTCGAGTCGTTAGATTGAGTGAGTTTTTTTTTTATGTTTTAATTCAATGGTCGAAAATGCACCGGTACAGAAGTACAAAGAGTTTCAGTATAGAGGATTTGATTCCCTTTCACTCGGAGCTCTATAACCTTTATCTCTCTCTCTCTCTCTCTTTCTCTCTCTCAGCACGGTTTTCAATAAATTTTCTCTCAATTTATTACTCTCATCTCTTATCTATTTATTACCTCTAAAATTTCCATCAAAACCTTTACCATACAATCCCTGGTTATGGCAATTCAATGTTTGCTTCCGTGTTAAGGACCACCCATTTTTCAAGTGTTGTACAATCAGTAACCATTAGTCAGGGAGCTAACCATGGCAAAATCAACTTCAGTACTACAAAAGCGAAACCCATAGCGGGCTTTGCTTCGACTTAACCAAGTCGATAGAGCCGTTGAAGCCCTAAGTGCATCTATTTTGTAAGATGGAGATAATTCTATGGGAAAATTTTAAAATGGCATCTTAACTTCACTTTATTTCAATTAAATACCTAGACTTTCAAAATTTCCAAATTAAGGCACCTGCCGTTAGCCTCCATCCATGTCCCTCACAAATCGGCTGATGTGGCTCATTTCTGGCGTTAAATGGCCCCACTAAAAATGTTAAAAAGTGAACTCAATGCACACAATCACAACCCATGCCAACCCTACTTCACTTTTGAATTGTGATTGTATACATTGATTCACTTTCTAACATATCTAGTGAGGTCTTTTAATGCCAGAAATGAGTCATATCAGCTGATTTGTGAAGGAAATGGATGGAGGCTAACAGCAGGTGTCTCAATTTAGGAATTTTGAAAATCTAAGTATTTAATTGAAATAAAATAAAATTCAAGTGTTTCGATAACATTGGAGTGAAAGTTCATATGCCATTTTGCAATTTTTCCTAATACTATTTCTTTCTTGATCACGAGGACGAAGCAATCTTCACTTTAAGCCCCAAAGAGATGCCTCAATCGGTAATTGAGTCATGGAATTTTGTCTGTATGTGACCAAAACATGGGGTTTCGTGCTGAAGCAACTGTTCTGTTTAGTTGAGGATACCAATTTGGGACTGTTCAAATTGAATCCTGAACAAAATATATAGGTCCCATATGGTCAGTCAGTCATATGATGTTTTTGTGTGCAGGTTATGTTATAGGCATGTGATTTGCTACCCTATGTTGCTGCTTTTTTTATGCTTGCTCAAGGTCCACAGTCTACATGAAAGCTATTTTTGAAATATTGTTGAAGTCTTGAGCTTTTGGACATTTCTTTAAAAAACACGAAAAAGATTACAAAAACAACATTTTTCGTATGGTCGTGGTGGTGGGCGGAGGAATTAGCGGTTGCAGGGAGGCGATCGATGAAGGCAGTGTCATTTCGGCAACAATTGTAGGAGTATATATTGTTACATGTTGACGTTTGTTGATCAGGTTTGATAAGCTTACGGGGTCTGATCTACTTTGTCCCAAAAACTCTATCCCTTTGTGCAGAGCGATTTTTCAGTTGTTAGATTGTATGATTTTTTTTTACGTTCTAAATTTAGCGGCCGAAAAATTCTTCCGCATAGAGTTTTCCAATAGAAAAGATCCTGCCTCTGGGCGTACCACAAGGAACAAGATGCGCCTTGATTATCTGACAGTTTGTCTTATACCAATCATCGAGAAAATGATCAAGTTGCATAATTAAATTAGGGGAGTGATTTTGCTACTCTCCAAATTGTTGACGGCATTCCCTAGACAGGATCAACTCATATGATTTTGCCACTCCCAAAAGTTGACAATTTGGGGAGTGGCAAAATCAACCTATATTGATTTTGGCACTCCTATAGGGAGTGCCCTTAACAATTTGGAGAGTGGCCTTAAATTATCAATTGGCTTCAAAGTAAGCTGTTTTTTTAAAAACCATAATCGTTAAAAAAATTCTCGTGATATTTTAAACTATTCTTTATCAGCCAAAGAAATTTTACGTGCATACATTCCATTCATCTCTTAACTTTGTATATTCCTTTTTACTCTTGATCTTCAACCTAATTGTCATAACACTTGGATTAATAGCTTTAAAATTCCAATCGCACTTAGGACGTGTTTACAATAGCTATGGATGCATATTATAAATTTTAGTTTCAAATTCTACTGCAGATTTAAATTTTGAATTTTAGTAGATGTTGATAAACTTGTTTGTTCAGTTGTGAGATTATAAGAATTTCATTCCTTTTTTTATAATTTGTGTTGCAGAATCTCAAAAGTTACCTAAACCTACCTTTGGAATTTTGAATATTTCTTTCCTTTTTCAGGTTCTCATAATTATAAATTCAAAAAATTAGTTATGTATAATTAAAAAAACTCGTCAAAATAATTTTTCACAAACATGCACCCACTTAGGGTAAGTTCACGTTATACTTTTTGTCTTCAGACTAGTGCCAAGATACCCACTTGTTTTACTAAAAATAGCAAAAATATTATTTTAAGTCTATTTAGCTTAGGAAAATGAATTGTCTTGAGTAATGGGTAAATATCGAAAATACCATTTAATCAGACATCCCTAGTTTAAGATTGAACAAGATATATATATCACTAAATTGGGAAATGAAAAGGGAACAATTGCTAGGAGCTAGTAAAAGTGAAATTTTGGTGTCGCATGCCATAACTAACCTTGTTTGTTGGTGAGAAATAATAAATAACCTTTGGTCAAGACATGTCGCCAGGCGTGTACAAGGTTGGGGGTACTAATAACCTTTAATGCTATTAATGTTGTACTAATAACCTACTAACCTAATAACCTTTAATGCTAGTATTAATGTTGTACTAATAACCTAAATGCTATTAACCAAGACCTACTTTGGGGGGAAAAAATAGTGACCATGGTGGTGATCGACAATATTGTTGTTAATGCCTTTATGAGTGTAGTTGGGGCAGATAGTAGTTGCAATGTAACCATGGTGCCCAAAATAATTACATTCTATCGGTATTAGGGAGGGTCATTTTTGTCCGACCCGTCTGTATCTGATCCCATATTTGTCCAAAATGCACGGATCAGTAATTTGGAGATCTATTTGCAAATTGCGTAGGATATGGGAAATTTTTTTTTTAAATTTTGGGAGATCGGTTAAGAGGTGGGGACAAACATATTCTCGCCCCGAATGGATCGGTACACCTTTTAGTATTACTTATGTTTTTCTAGAGTTCCTTCTCATTTCCCACTTTTCCAGCACTGCACAAACCTTTTTTGCTCTAGCTACTGCTCTAGCTACTTCTCTATGTTGTTTGATTGCTTGTATCATAAGCAAATTTGTTCTCATTTTACTTCAGTTCCAACTATAAAAAGTTTTTTTTTTTTTTTTTTTACTTCAGCTTTAGCTATAAAGTCATGTTTTGCATCTTATTTTGGATCTTTTATTCATTAAAAGTTTATTTTTTGCTCTCTATTGTTTCAGCAAATCTGGATTTTTTTTTTCCCTCTTTTTTTGTAGTAAGAACTTTGGATACCCAAATCCCTACGGGGTCCCCGTTCCCGTTCAGGGCAGGGATGGAGGGAAAAAACAAATCTCCGTTGGAAAAATATCGCGACTGGGAAGAAGACGGGAAAGGAGTTCACAAATCGGGGACATGGATAATACTCCTGAGCCCCGATCCGTCCCATTGCCAACCCTAAATCAGTATAGAAGACCGTTATCAGAATGAGATTCGGACAGGTTATTGCGATCGGTGAGTACTATCACATGTGTTGTTTTGATGATCATCGGGTTGGTTTATCTTATTAGGGGTCGATCTATAATTTTTATGACTTTATTCTGTTATCGATCGTTGCCACATAATTTTCAAGACAGTTATCTAAAAAAAATAATAGATAGTCTGCTCCTAATTATTACTATTATATTTGTTCTTCATATATTTTTTTCCAAACAACTGCGATGGAATCGTTGGACTAGGATCAAGCTAATTAATTTCTACCATTAATTAATGGTGTTTAAACAGGGTCTACCAAACGGATGAGTTGATTATTAAAATGATGAGACTAGTGAAGGGGCTCATGGCAATACTTTGCAACTAAAGAAAAAGTCTTCTCCTTTATTTAAATACAAACTATAATTGAAAGAAATATACTTAAAACGGCCTATCTTATTTTCAAACACAACAAAAGTTGAGATACACTCTTAAAATTTTAAAAGTCTATTATGCTGCCAATCGAGCAGATGCAAAGTGGCCGATTTGGCCGTTCATCTCGACACTGACAATTTGGATTTAATCTAAGCGCATACATATTTGAACCGTCTATTGCTCGATTAAGATCCGTACTGTCTATACCGCTCTATAAAGAGATGCTTGGCAGCATCTTCCCTTCCGTATTTGTTAATCCCCACCTACAAGCGTGTGTTTAAATATATGGGTGCATGCATGTGCAACCTTTTTGTAGATCTCTTTTTCCATATTGGCAACTTGGGTACGTAAGTATACCATTCTTAACAACTCTATCCCATGTGGAAATTCTGTATTTTACCAATGGTTGCTGGGGGAATCTGAGAAGATTGTGTGTGTGGGGGGCGGGTGGGGGGGGTGTTTTTGTTTCAATCCCTTCTAACTTAATTTTAAATTTTGTGGTCTTTGAGCTCTATAGCTACCATTGGTGGACTGGTCAAAGAAATATATTTGTAATGGTATGATTCCCCAATCTGGAGGACTTTTGGAGAAGATTAATAAATAAAGATCCATAAAATCCCACTTTTCTAATGGTGTCCTTGATTTTTTGTTATTATTGTAAGTGGTTATTGGTTACCATGGGCCTATGGCAATATTGTAGGTTTTTATAGTTGTAATTGAAATATTTCCATGGCACATGCATGGCTGCCATATATAGGGACACCATCGTCTACTAGCTAGCCCTCCTCGATCCTATTCTTCTTTTAATTTTGTTTTTTTGGTAATGCAGGGTATCTCAGGTCAGTTTGTGCACACTTTGGACTAGTTTCTACAGTTGTTTCACATGCATGCTCATGCACTAGGGTGAGGTGACCCGAACAGTTCCTGACAAGGAGAATGAAATCTAAGACCTTAAGAGAAAGTAAACCACTAAGTCTCACACTAAGACTAAGACCACGTCACCACAAGTCCAAAGCCGACGGGTTCTCTTCTCCTTAAGTAGGTGTGTTTTGTTTCAACTTTGCCATCGATCTCTCTCATGTGAGCTTTGCAACCCGTCGTTTTTATACCAGAAAAGTGTAGAAATAAAGTATAGTAGTAGTAACAACACCACAAGGTATTCAAAGAATCCTAGGTCTCTCCTCTTGATCATGCATGTGGGCTCCAGATCAACGGGAGCACCCAAAAAAGAAAGAGTATTATGTTCCAAAATGATGTGCTTAATTATTAATTCAAAATTTTTCATTTTTGGATATTCATATTACCATTTTACCCTCATTTTCTCCCTAAATTCAAATTTTAAACTTGATATGACAAGACTAGACTACTAATTACTCCACCACTTTTGAATTTGGCTCCAATACCATTATTTGGGTTTTTTTTTTTTAAAATTTTACTTTTCTGTCAAAAGGGATAAAATGATAAAATTGACCAATATATAGTCAATATAATTATGATGTTTCTTTAAATTTAGGGAAAGTCAATGTAGGCACAACAAATTGAGACGGAGGAAATATCAATGAATGTAAAAGTTTGTTACTAAAAGAGAAAGTTGAAACGTGAAGAAAAACATGAGGGGAAGTTTGAAAGTTTTTTCTTGTCAAGTGGAAAAACAAAAAGAGATAGAAGATGAATATCAGTGGCTGAGATGTGGATTTTTGTAAAAGTTTATATTTTTTTATTTTTACAAGACACAGAGAGAACGTCTTGACAAGGGATGGCAATTTGTCCATATTCAATGGATATATACCCACCCAGCCCCGCTCATATGGATGGAGGCGGGATTTATCCAAATTTTTTCCCAATAGTAGCGGGGTATGGTAAGCTTTAAATTAAGAAAATCCATTCGGGTATGATTTTATAATCCCCACCCGCAAATACTCGTACCCGCCTGAACCGGTTATACATACTACATATACTACATTATATTTGTATATATACATAAGAACAAGTCTTGAGTATAATTAAATGGGTAAATAATTACCTCCTTAATTAGCAAATCTTATCGATTACTAGAATATCAATTGACACTACTACAATATCAAGTACCAACTTTTTGTATGTCACTTTTTTTAAAACTGTCATCTTTTTAGATTTTCTAGTGTCATATTTAAGCATTATTGTAATAGTGTGAGGTTATATTTCTAATTAAGTAGAAGTATCAATTTATTTTCATTCTTGACCTCTCATATTTTTTGGTTTGGATATGGATATATTTGCAAAAACCTTGATCCCCATCGGGATGCAAGTTTGGTTCTTTATCTAATATTCTCAATGGGGATCAGAGCAAGAATGGTGAAGGACTCTCTAATTGGGGATCGGGTCGGGAATAGGATTTCCCGATCCATAGGACCATAGCCTATCCATTGTCATCCCTACGTCTTGTCTTATATATGTGTTTAGTAGACTTAATATATATGAGATTAAATTCTATCCACCTCAAGTAAAAATCGCACAATTTTCGCCACCGTCATTTGTGGCCACTATGAGTTTATTGCAATAATCTGAACTGTTCATCTTGTAAGGCTCGCACAGTAGTATATCTAGTTTTTTTTTTTTAACAGCAAAGAATTTATTAATCTTTGGAAACAGTTTCCAAAGATTAAAAGGATCTAAAGCACAATGAAACAAGCAAAGAAAAAAGAACTCTGACAATCATATGCCGCCAAGAACCAGAAGGAAAAAATAACTACCATTGGATGGCAAGAAGCTAACTGAGGCCTAAAAACCCAAAATTCAACTTGATCAGATATCAATGGGTATCTTACAAATTACAAAATTTTAGTTCATCCATGAAAAACAAAATTTCGTATTTAAATTCGGGAATTTTAATCCAATTATAATCAAGAGAAACTTTTATGTATACTGGGGATACCATGGGGGTTGGTGGTATCCCCTCCGAGAGGTTTCTCATTTTTCAGCCATTTTTTTATCATATTTTGATGATCGGCTCCATTTATTTTGTAGAGTTCAGTGAGAATCTTATTTATACCAAAAATCGTGTTTATCGGACCTTATTTGATCAGCACACGTGAAAATCGGAAAAAAAAATTGGGTTTCAATTCAATGTGTTTTTTAACCCAGTTTTGATTTTTTTCAATTTTCATGTTTGCCGATCATATACCTACTAAAGTTCAATGAACACGACTCTTGGCATGATTATATATAGTTCTTGCCAAACTCTACAAAATGAACGGAGCCGATTATTCAAATGTGATTGAAAAATGGCCAAAAGATACGAAACAAACCGGAGGAAATACCAATATGCCCTTGATATCCCACACATAAAAGTTTCTCTATTAATCAATAAAAATTCCCCGGGTTCATTCGACAATTATACACGTTGTGGAGCGTAGCGTAGGCATGGTGAGCCCTCGGATTAACGTTGGTACAGACGCGCATGTTAGTGGTGTGACTTTTCAACCTTTATAAGCTTGAGAGGACAACTCGTAAAAAGGATCTTAACGACGAAGGACAAAAAGCTAGTAAATTACTACTTCCACCCTTATAGTATCGCATAATTCCCACATTTTACCTTATAGTATCTGAAATTTTGAAGCGAAAAAAAACCTAGAAAAAACAGCTCACTTCTTTGTCCCTGCCCACGCAAATATAACAAAATAAAACGGATGCTACAAAAATGGGTACGGAGTACTAGTAATTAAAATTGAGAAAAGTTTAATGGAAACACCTCCTTTTCGCTAAATTAAATGAATTAAAGCAAATGTTTCACAGATTTTTAGGTAGGTCATTCTCTGAAATATACATCAACTAAGGTTCCATTCGGCTAAATAAGCCAACTTGCTTATTTTTTTGTCCTTATTTAAATTTTTTTTCGTATTTGTTAGTTTTTCGCCAATTTTTTGGGAATTATTGTATCGTCATGACAAGAGGAATCTAAAAAAGTAAAAAATTACGATCGAAACCTAATTTTTTTTAATAAAGACAAAAATAAGCCAATAAGCTTGGTCTTTATTAAAAAAAATGGATTTTGATCATAATTTTTTACTTTTTAGATCCCTCTCGTTATGACGATGCAATAATCCCCAAAAAATTGACAAAAAACTAACAAATACGAAAAATAAATAAATGAGGACAAAAAAATAAATCAGTTAGCTTATTTAGCTGAACGGGGCCTAAGTACTTGCCTACAAGATTAGGGGATGCAAAAAAATTGAAGGTGTGTTCTACTAACTAAAATAAATATTTATTTTTCAAATTAAAGATTATCATTGTGAGAGAATGACCTGTCTCGTAAAACAGAAAATAAATACTCAAAAAATAAGAATTTTATCAAAACGGAGCTTGATTCAATTTTTTTTGCTAAGCAAAAAGAATTTATTAAATTTTATAAAGGATTACAAAGATTAAAAGGAATAATGGCACACCAGTATAAAGCCACCCAAGACCCAAAGGAAGACAAGACGACAACCGAAAAACCAAAAAACCTGAAGAAAAAAAAATCCTAAAAGAAAACAGTCAAGAACCTCTCAAGCCTCAATCCCAAACAAGCAAACGAATACCAAAACACCACAACCAAACCGAAGACACCAACTCCAAGATATCTGCACACCAAGCCCGAATAAAAAAACCTGCCAAAACTACCTAAACCGAGGGGCAATCGAATAACAAGACAGAGGCCTTCCTTGATATTATCCAAATCTTCGATGTCAACATCCCCCTCCAAGTTATCAAAAGCGTTAATTCTATCCCCCTAATTCATTTTCCTGCGTGTCCACAAATCGCTTTAACATCAAGCACGATGTACTACACTCGAATCCAGAGTTTGAAGGATGGGTTTTGTTTGTCATTGGCTTTGGACCTTTCCTTTCACAACGTAGGTACCAAAATTGACGTTACGTATGTAGATATGCGGTCGGTCGGCCAATTGGTTCCCAAATACTTGTAGAAACTTTATGTCCATCTCAAAATTAATTTGCATGTCATTGTGGGGTATGAATTGTGAATTTTTTTTTAAATGTGGAGAGGAACGGGCCCCGCTCTGATACCATATAAAAACTTTATATCCATCTCAGAACCAATTGACAATGAGTAAAGAGGTCCCAAATATTATTAAGTAATCACCGATTTCACTCTCAAGCAATGTTGGATTTATTTCCTTAACATCACTGCAACCAAGCTTCTTCATCTACCAATAGAGAAGATTAATCTATCAAATGGGGATGAGTTCCAAAACATATGATCTACCGATAGACATTGGAAAATGATATTGACACTCCAAAAATTGATGTAGGCACTCCAAAAAACAATGAAAAGTGACTTTAAAGTTACACTGATTTTGGAGTGTCTGTATCAATTTTTAGAGTGTCAATATCATTTCCCTAGACATTTGGCTATTTACGAACAATTTTTTCAATATTTTGTAATTCGAATTTACTCCTCTCTCTTTCTTTTTTTCTTTTTTTTTGTGGGGGGGTGGGTTTATGCCCAAACTTCATGGTCTTCGCAGTTAGTACATCGCAGTGACATCTAGATAAAACTATATATATTCCACACTTCTCTAAAATAATAGTGTGATAGTTGGGGGCCAAAGTAAAAAAAATGCTAAACTCTTTGAGGTAGTTAATCAAATTTACAATGCCTCCGGCCCTTAATCTTGGCATTACACTAGTGCTCTCGGTAGTTTAAAATACTAGTGTATCTCTTAAAAATCTTTAAAATGGAGGATTTTCTGTGCCAAGCGGGTATATCCCTGTTAAAGCATCCAACTCCAAATTAATTGGCAAAGAGTGGAGAAGTTGCCCAGACTCATATACTAGTTTTGGAGGAGATAATTAACCGATGTGGGACAAATCCCAACACTCCTCCGCACATGCGACCCGTGATTCGCACGTGGAGAGGTCAACAAAGGATCCGAAATATACGGATCACAATGAAACAAAGTGCAACTGTGGCACAAACAAAGGGAAAAAGCCTCCGAAAGCTTAGCTCTGATACCATGTTAAAGTATCCAACTCCAAATCAATTGGCAAAGAGTCGAGAGACTGCCCAGGCTCATATACTAGTTTTGGAGGAGATAATTAACTGATGTGGAACAAATCCCAACACACATGGTACCTGCTTGGCACGTCTTAGCCGTCTAATACACTTTTGGACTGTTCGAATTGAAACCCTCTCTCTCCTCTCACCCCGACATTTTCTCTCTCTCTTTTTTCTCTCCAAATTCAAGTCATTCAAACATGTAATGGATTGCTCGTATGCCCAAGCGGATACCACATAGTACTCGCTCAGTACTAAAAAAATTTCCCTTAAAAATATTTTCACGCACTCGTTTATGCACGCGAACGTGAATTGGTAACTTTCTTATCTACGGATGTAGTACGAGTAGCATTTTTGGTAGTATACTCTCTCACACATCATATCATCTTGGAAACCTAACATTGTGTGCTGGCCAGCTAGAGAGAGAGAGAGAGAGAGAGAGAGAGTAGACATGTCAATTGGAGGTGGTGTGGGGGTGGGATTTTGGTGCCAAGTTGGCCCACAGAAGACAAGGACGTGGTCCCCTATTAGACCAATGGAAAGAGAAGACGCCTTCTGTCATACTTCTATCACACGACATTAAATGACAACAATAAAGTTTGATGGGTCGTACCGTATCCTATATACTGTATTCAATTCAATTAATTTACTCCACTTTACTATACTTTGAGGTTTATAGCTCTCTGGGTCCCACCACTACTACTACTGCCCAGAAAACCTAACCCCAAACACGTTCAACTTGCCGGCTTTTCAAATAGTAACTTTAAGAAGCTTTTCGAACAACTAAAAATCTGTGAGTGCGAGAATTGAAAACGCGAGCGTATATTATTTTGAAAGATTGTGTGATTAAGCTCAACATTTGGATAAGTGACCCAACTATATATATATGAACTAAAATACGAACATGCGATCCCAACAGGTTGAGGAAATCCTCCGACAGGTTTTGAATTTCGACCTCCGTTGTAAAAAATACGAACATGCGATCCTGTAGAAGGACAAAATTCATTCCTTCCTCATTTACTACGGGAGTGATGTGCAGGTATAGATACCGGAGGGAGGAGGAGGAGGAGGAGGATCTAGACCTTCGCTTCCTCTTTGCCGACAGGATGAGCCGGGCCCACGTCTCGTTGTGCTTTGTCCCTACTCGAGTCACCTTTCATACAAAATTGAGGTTGAGTCGAGGAGGGGGTGGGGGGGTCCTGTCTCGCCAATAGACAGGCTGTGTCCTGTGCCGCTATGGTGAAGTCACATCCAAACGGGTCGTTTGCCAACCAAATTAATTTGACGTGTTATCTAATATGAGGGGAGATATGATTTGTGAGTACTTTTATATTCAATATAGATCTAATTTGATAAATTTTAATTAATTTTATTAAACAAAAAATAAGAGTAATAATTGGAAAGAACTGATAAGGTAAACATTTTTATGCCACCACCGACCCAAGTGATCATTTATAATGCAAATATGGAGGGTGCATTTCAAAAAATAAAGTGTCAAACAACTATAGTTAAAATGATCAAAAAAAAAACAACTACAGTTATCTATTTCTGATTAATTTGATTTTAATACAGATATAGTAATAATAACAAATTCTTTATGGAAAAATTATTTAAATCACGAGGATGAGATTTCGATATAGCTGGTGAGTTTTGGTAGAGCTTACATACATAGTGGATTAGTGCGTGATAAATCTGAAAAAAAATGTTCTACACAAAATCTCAACGAAATGGGAGATCCTGTAGTGCAACAATCCGCGGCTGTAGGTGTCAAATCCCACATTATCACCCAATTTGGGAATGATGAGTTGGTGTATATATATATAAGGGACCACGAGCAATTATTGTATAACTTGAGGTTAACATTTTGAGCCATGTGGCTAGGTTAAGAGTTAAGCAGGTCAGCTAGCGTGAGTCGTTACAAGTGATATCAGAGCTTATACCAACCGGAACTCTAAGGCAGGTCCCTCTAGGAGACGTGCTTGGGCAGGTCCCATATGAGACGAACTTGTCGTGCTTAAGCGAGGACTTATCCTATATCGCTTGGTGGGTGGATGTGATGAACCTTAGGACGCAATGGGGACGTTGCGGTTCAAGTGGTCGAGATTGTCAGATCCCACAATATCGCCCAAATTGAGAATGATGAATTGGTATATAAAAGACCACAAGCAATTACTGTATAACTTGAGGTTAAAATTTTAAGCTACGTTATTAGGTTAAGATCAATTAAGCAAGTCAGTTGGAGTGGATCGAGACAGTAGGACACCTAACGAAGTTATTTTTGGTGCCAGATGGGGATGTGACTTTAGGCCCTCAAAACGTCCTTGATCAGTTGGTAGGTAGTAGGCATACAGAGTCTGTTGGATTAATTTTCGTAGATCCGCAGCAATAGGAGGAACATGCCTCTTTCTACTTTCTCAAATCTTTGACGAAATCTCCCCAAAAAACGAAAGAAATATTTAATCGTCCTTCAGGCTTCGAGTATGGTATACATCAGTCCACGATTGAGGGGACTTGTGAGTTAACAAATTAGGCTTCGTCTGATAACAGTGATAAATGAGTAAAATTCGTAAGAATGTGATATTAGAATTGAAATTGATAATGAGAAGAGATTAATAATGAATATTTTTGTTTGAGATATAATTGGATGATGGAATTATTAATATCACGTTTATTTGAGATGAGATTAGATGATGAGGTTAGATTGATAGAAGAAATTGGTAATGAGAAAGAGTTGAGATTGGACTATGAATACCAAGTCCTAATGGATATTGCTAATACCCCCAATTTGGGGTTTTGCTAATCGCATGGGATTCATAGTTTGGAGTAGTTTTGGGTTACCAAACAAGGGATTAAGAAGCCATTGGGATTGTTAGTCCACAGGGCCGGCCCTGAGCTAAAACCCGAGGTGCCGGCGCTTTAGGCCTCCGAAATTTCAGAAAAAACGAGAGCCTCATTTTTCATTAAAAAAAATCAAATATATTATATTTATATAAAATGTTTCGTGTTTCAACACAATGTCAATTATAGCACTAGTGGTCTATGTGAGATACGTGAAATTGGGATGAGAGAACCCTAGTTCAATTCCTAGGGAGGTTTTCTTTTGACAAAGGTTTTTTCCCCTCTTTTTTTCCTTTTGGATCTAGGAATAAATAATATACAGCTCTTACACCTTTTGCATTCTTATGGTTAAAGTTAATAATATGATTAGTTAAAAAAATGCAGTGTATGAGTGGTATTTTGTTATGCATGATTTTTTTTTTCTAATGGTATAAAACATTTTAAAATTTTATTTTAGTTAAATTACGAAACTAAAATACCATGTTCAATATTTTTACCTTATATTAACCACCTATATTGATTTTTTTTTTATAGAAAATCTAAGGCCTCAATTTTAAAAGTCGCTTTAAGCCTCCAAATTCTCAGGGCCGGCCCTGTTAGTCCAATCCCAAGGCTGAATGGGGTTAACAAACGGGGTTCGATGTCTCTCCATATACTCGAGCCCAAACCTCCTTCTTGAAAGTCAAGGGTTACAACTAGATGAGTAAGTGCCATGTACATCTTAGCTAGTTTTAGTTCAATTGTTTCATTTTTTTTCCTTCTATATTTTTTTATAAGCTGATGTCTGGCGTAACCAAAAATTTGGCTTGGCGGAGGCACCATTAATTAACATGGACTTAGAATTTTTTATCTTTCATGGTAAACAACCATAATATTAAAGAAATGAACTTTAGAATGTAAAATTTTCTACATTATACAGATGGATAACAGGTCTTTATGAAAAACAAATACGTAAAAGAAAACATTTTTGGAAACTTTGACTTAGATATATACTAGGGATGTAAGTGGTACAAGAAGAAAAATGTGTATAATTGTTAGAAACAAATTGTCACGAGCTTTATAATTTGGGGGTGGTATTATTGAAAATTACAATGGGGGCCCGTGCTCACACTAGTCTCATTGTGGCTCCGCCACCAGCTCGGACCAGCTTGCAAACACCTCAATTAATTCTAAGAACTTCAAGTTAATGAACAAACAAACCCTCTAATGAAGAATTTCCGTTTGACCAAAAAAAAAAAACCCTCTAATGACCGCGTAGCTTCTGAAATGATTAGGCCTCCATCAAATTCGAATATGCAACTTCATAAAAAAAAAATCACTGTTTATTCATAGCCACTTGACGAAACCTCTCGGGGTTTATAGTATTCTCTTAACTGTGCTGGCTCACGTGAGTATCTTGCATATTGTTAATTTAATACTATTCCTTTTTTTTCTAAATTAAGAACCTAACCCGCTTTTGCTTACTCAATTCGGCCCCTTTTTGCTTCAGAAATTGGAGTAAATGGGTGACATATATAATACCACTCGTATTATGTATCAACCTTTTAGAGAGAGAGAGAGGGGCACCCTTCACATGAATTGCATCGTAGGAATGGAGGATCCATCAAAAAAAGAACTCAACAAAATTTAAGTGAACCTCTCAAATTATGGATAAAAAGAGTACTTTCGTATTCGGATATTCGTGTTTCACCAAAAAAAAAAATATTACAAAATAGGTAGAATGCATATATGGAAATTTTACAATTAACATGTAGTATTACGATCTCTTTTGGATATTATTTAACTTAGAAGGTTCGTTTGAGCAGTTGAGCCCGTCACAATATATATGTGCTAGAAGCCTAAAACCAACCATGCATATGAATTATCATACTATATATACAAGCACGGTACCCATGCTATGCACTAGAGAAAAAATCATGTCATGCGCGCTTAATGATATTCACACCTCATACAATTTGGGAACTGATTTTTGCACTTTAAGATTTACTGCAGGCGCTACACATTTTTGTTTTTATACTGTGATGTTGCTGGCAACATTAGTTTATATTTTGTTTTTACATTGTGATGTTGCCAGCAACATCACAGTGTAAAAACAAAAAGGTGGAAGCGCCTGCAGTAAATTTTGGAGCAAGAATATCAATTCCCTACAATTTACGATTTAACGTTAAATTTACAAGAGGGAGTTACTTTTAAGAGAAACAAGAAATGGTCGAACATTATGAGAATAATGCCATGGGGAGAGAGATAGTTAACTAACCTTGCATTGATTAATAGATAGCATTTGCAAGTGGAGCGGAGTGTATGCAGTTGGTACATCCCTTATACTCATATACACATGAAAATGGTTGAATTTCCGTAAGCACTGATACCCCTCCTCAAATCTCCTAGGATAGAGTAAATTAGGATTAACGGATGAAAAAAAAAAAAATAACACTTGTTTTTTTATTCTAGAGAGATGTGCACTTGTTCTGTTAAATTAGTGTATTAGTTTGTTATGTGTTCTTTTGAGACAAATTATGGTGATAGGGGGGGCACCTAGGCCATCTTTATAGGGCTGCAAACCAAGTGCTTTAGAGAACAATAAACCTACGGGTATCGATGCTGGAGCTTGAAAGGAAACAAATTAAACCCTAGGAAAAAGAAAACTAGTCTAGGGTTTACAAAGTCTTTGGAGTGTTTAATTACAAATTAGTCTAGGGTTTAGAAAGTCATTAATTTGAGAGTGTGTAAAAAGGCATGCCTTAACACCTTTCTATCTTGGTCAAAAAATAAAAGAATAAATTAACACAAAAAAAAAAAAAAAAACTCCCAAAAAGTCACCATGCCTTGTCCTTCCATTGTCCCAGTCCCTAGGTGCATCGTGTTAGGTGAATGTCTTCTAGGGCTGTCTTTCCTCATTTTTATTTTTAAGGTAATCCTAATTAATGTAATTTTTATTGGTGTGACTTTAAGAATTTACCTTTTTTTTTAAGCTTAAGCCAATTTTTTTAGGCCTCAAATTCGAAATCTCTCCTAAGAGATTTCATCCCAACTTTAAATTGTCTCTACCAATGAACGATGAAATTGTAGTTGTCCTTTTCTTGCGATGTGGAGAGAAAGTGAGAATGTGAGATAGTTACAGTGTCTGAAATATAAGGATGTGGTCGTAGGTCTTTTCGATTATTCTGTTAATAGAGTTTGTATGATTATCACTTGACTAGATGGTGCATAATAAGGGTATCTAAAATCAAAGTTGAGGGGTCGTAAATGAGAATCGGTCAAAAGTACAAGAGCAAAAGTGAATTTATACTAATTAAAACCCCATTACAAAATACAAGAAGAACCTCAAAACCCCTACCAAAATCCTACTTAAAAAATCCTTGATGTAAACCCAATTTTTAAAAAAAAAAATTGCTGCCAAAACCTATCTTATTCAGATGGTGTGAGACAGTGACCTCCTCAGTCAATGGAGGCGTAGGTTCAAGCCCCATGAGGGATATGTTTGGGTTCAAAACTATGGACAGCCTAGCTCTGAATCCCCAGTAGCCTAACCTACTAAATTAACTCACTCTTCTAATCTCGTGGATGTGTATACATGCAGTTTGACAAACAAAGAAACCCATTTTTTTTTTCATTTCAAAAAAAAAGCACACTGGACACCACATGGCACGTGACGATGAGGTTTCCAAGATGAGCCTAGTACTAGTATTTATATAACGTTTCCTCGAGCATTACGATAACTAACCATGCATCACTGTGCCAAATTCCAACAAACAGGTGCAAGCACAGTTTTTTGTGGCACTCATGGCATCCATCAACTGCTACGTTGTTACTAGTAAATATAGTAGTATTTCCATTGAATAAATTTGCTTCGAAACTTGGATTCTCGAAAGGGTCCCTTCTCGAAACCCTAAAAAAAAACAAATACAAAATGCTGCAGAGTAATGCCTTGATGAGAAAGAAGTTATTCTGGTTAATTAAGTAATCTTTATACTCATCAATGCTAACGCAAGCCAACCTGGTTTTAAGTATCTTCTCGAAAAGAATATCATGCTGTGTTGCGAGAAAATCGGTGTTGTTTGGTAAAGGTTTCGAGTGAGATTTATATGATAACAAATGTAGAAATAGATAGAAAAATTAGAGTAATAATTAAGTTGGGAGAAAATTTATTGAAAATTAACCGTTCTGGTTTGGGGACATGCATGCTTTGGACGAATATTATTCATTTTGATAGAAAATGATAAGGTAAATTAACTTTGACAAAATTCATTAAAAACAAGAACTACAGCAAACAAATTAACTTTTTGTTTATTCGTTTCGATCCCATCTGCAACACCAACCAAAACCCAAAACGTATAAAAAAAATTTGACCTAGAGTTCCAAAAAAATTGATGCAAACATAATTTTGAAACTCAGTCTAGAAGTACAACTCTCTCAAAAATCGATCGATGCATGTGAATCAACAAACATCGAACGGCTCTTCACATTTGTGTCCGGAAAGTATGTTGGTAGACTTTTTATTTTGCTGATAGTTGCAGATCATATGGAAATTTTATATCCATCTCAAAATCAATTGGCAATAAGTGGAGATGTCCAAAATGTTATTAAGTGATCACTCATTCCATTACCAAGCAAATGATTCTATTTACTTAACATCTCCCTTTACGTGCAGCCGCATTTGAGATCTGTCACGTGTGACCACTTTTTGAGTCATGTTTCGTGCAGCCTTTTTCCTGATCTGTTATCGTAGGGTATGGATTATAATATTTTTTTCAAATGTGGAGTGAAATAGGTCTTGCTATGATACCATCAGAAAATTTTATATCCATCTCAAAACAAATTGATAATGAGTGGAGAGGTTCCAAATGTTATGATGTAGAGAGTATTCCAACTCAAAGGATAATTACATAAATGGCCTTGGTCTGGCAAAGAGAAAGTGACAAAAACTAGTCAAACAAGTGAGATTTGGATACCCCGGAGTATTATTTGATTACTTTCTCTCCTGAACTGACAATGGAAAGATGCTTCTCACGTCATAATTCTCTGGCACCATAATTTTCACCAATTGGACACTGCCATTAGGAAGAGCTATAAAACTCACTTTTCCCCCAACAATTAAGGCTCATAAAAGAACCCAACGAGCAAACAATCGGTTGTCCAAATTCGAAATGACTTTGTGTATGACACGAGCAGATCTAAAACGAGCTGCTATAATCAAACTGATTACGAGTCGATCTTGAGTAATTTGGATTTTTTAAGCATCATATATAATCGGAAAATGTCGAGTAATAGCTTGTTTGAACTTGGTATGAACCTTAATGAGTTTAAAAAAATCGTACTTTCATTTTTACATGTAACAAATCAATCTTAAAACAAACTTTTTGAAGAATGAACAAGTGCTCTAACTCGAGTGTCTCAAGGCGCACAAAGGTGGTTGACTAGGGGCGCAACTGCCATTTCACTCCCAAAATAAGGTCTCGTTTTACTAAGGTTCTTGTTTTTTTACTTTATGAAATAGGTCATTCTCTCACAATACATTATCTTTAATTCAAAAAATAAGTATTTATTTTCCTTAGCGAACGGTTCACATCATAAGAAGTCTTATGGTGCCCCAATCACCACTTCTTCTTCTTCTTCTTCTTCTTCTTCTTTTCTTTCTTGATAATTTAGGTATTCGTGCTCGCTTAATTACGTGCATCTCGACTAATATTCTGGGAACCAATTCCACCCTAATCACTTCTTAATACATTTTTACAACCACACTAATCCACTACATTTTCTTCTCTCTCTCTCTCATAGCCCTCCCCGACCAAACAATTTATTTGGAGATCAATGTCACATGCAAAGGAATAGAAAATTAGAAAAAAGACTGATTAGTTAAATGATTAATGGGAACGCTTGGGGTTCTAAAATCCATGAAAAATAATAATTTGCATGCGATTATCGAATATTCGCACGCATTAGACTGGTCCAATTAAATTAATATAATCCTTGGTTGCTTTTGGAGCATTGAGCTGCAACCTGCCATGTGAGAGTATCTTGGGATTGAGCCCCCTCACTGCATTAGTTTTTTTTTTTTTTAATTAACTTCGTTTCTGACCAAATATTACCCACCGATTAATTTTAATGGAGTTTAAATATTCTCATTGTCTGACGTATAATAATCTGGGTGGATAATTAAGTAATGACTTTAATTTGTTTCGTGCGGATCAAAAAACAAAAAATTTTTTGTTTGGTACTCTTCTCCCTCTTTTTTGGAGTTATGAAAGTCAATTTGTGTTCTTGTTTTCTTTCACTTTCAAGAGGAGCGTCGATTAAGTGTCCACCATGTGAAAAAGACTTTGTTCTACAAGCGTCATGGTGGGACGGGAGAAACCTAAGGGTGACTGATGTCTCAAGGGATTCGCCGTTGGTCTGAAGCTCCTATGATAATACCCAAGAGAGGTAGCTATGTCTGTCATCCATTCACTACCCTTGTGCTCGGAAAAGAAAAACAAAAGAATTTTAATCAAAACTAACACAAAAAAAGCCAAACCCATGATTAGTTAGTTTGTTAAAATATGGCTTGTCTGCGGTCCATACTTGGACTACAAAAGATCAATTTAAGTGATTGTTATCGTCGCAGAGTGTTTCTAACGGTCCAAAATTATTAGTAGTAGTATCTTAATTAGTGGTAAGAAACTTTAACAAATTAATCTGAAACATTTAATATTGTCGAGATGAACGACCGAGATTCAATTGCAGAGGCTTCTTTGTGGGCCCTTTTTTTTTTTTTTTCAAATGTTGTGATTTGTGAGTGAGGATTCTGTTATTTTGCCTTCATATGAGAAATACAATATACATTTCTCAAAAAGTCAGAAAAGAAGAGAAAACAATAACGACACAATGAGGCCCGCATAAGGCCCAATTACCATTTAACCAATTTAATTAGTTCGTAGAATATGAACAGATGAGGGCCCATCTCGAGTACATAAAGCCCACAAGGTCTGTAAACGAACCAAGCTATGGGAACTCGGACTAGTTTTCGAGGTAAAAATCCATCTGATATCGGATCTTTATGTGAGGTTTTTTCAATATCAGCTTGATTTAAGCTCATTTGAGATTGAAGGAAAATATTAATAAGCAAAATCTAAATGCATTTTAGGATCTATATTTGCTGTCTCGATTACATCTTAGAACATTTTCTCCCCACTAATTTAAGGGAAATTGACGGCTCATGACGTATTTTGATAATTAATACCCGCTAAGGACAAGCTAAGAACATTTGTTAATACTGAAAATGTCATTGGCGGATATTAATTATCAAAACACGTCATTGGCCGTCATTTTCCCCTAATTTAATAGTGATGATGTTTGGCATGCTCAAGTCAATGGGCCGGATGGGCTGCCCAGCCATATGAACGTGAAGTCTAGGTCCAGTCCAGTGGAATAAGTTCGGCAGCGGATCACTAGATCTTGATGATCTTCTCTATCGAATGAATGGGGAGTCTGCTTTAAAACTGCCCGCCCTGCACCCATCCCCTTGAGTACGTACATGCCTCAACAGGAATACAAATTATAAACCTCTGGTAAAATACCTGCTCGTAACCCAGCAGACAAAGTATACGAGAACTTGGTAAAATGGCTGCTTGTAAATTAGAAACCTCTGGTAAATTTTTTGAAGGATTAGTCGAACAGTGACAAAGGCAGCAGCAGTGACTAACCATAAGAGCGACAGTGTGTGCTTACTGATTCGGCAATAGAAAATGGGCCTCACGCTTAGGCCCCATATTTTAAGCAAAGGCAAACTGGGCTGAGGCCCATTTACTTTTAATTATGAAGTTAAAATGGGCCCGATAATCTTTTAGTGGGGAAAACAATCTTTTCGATTGAGTTTTTAATTTTTAAGCATTATAATTATATCAAAAATTATTTGGTTTTCTAATTATTTTATATCGAAAAGTGGTTTAATTGATGTAAGTAGTAGTACGTCAATCTAAACATAAGTGAAAAAAAAGAGAGATTTTAACAAGTTTGTATGATTAATTTTGAAAAATAAACATATATATATATATATATATATATATATATATCTTGAAAAAAAGCATCAACTCTGAAAGTGCTATTTCTCAAAATTTCCCATTGTTTAACTCATTTGCAATACAAGTAACAGATATTGCTAGTGTAATTTTAGAAACTTGCGAATTTTTGGTTTTTAACTTTTCAATGACTACTCTGTCTCAAAATGTTACACATTTATGGAATAATATGTCGTTTTTAATTGTCTATATTTTTTAATATGAATATTGAAAAATATGCAATATAGATCTTATAAATCGAAAGATATAAGCAAATTTAGAATGACACGCAAAGGAATTACGAGTTGGCTTTGTTCATCTGGAGGACTTGAAATCTCATAGGACATTCTTCACTAAATTTCCTCTATTTATCTCTATTCAGTCATTACTTTCAAAAAGCTTTCTTAGGTTGCGTTCTTATGAACTTAACTTAAACTTGAAATTTTATCCTTATTTGAATTTTTTTCACATTTGTTAATTTTGTGCCAAACTTCTATGGATTATTAATTCGTCTCGACAAGAGGAATCGGAAAAGTAATTTTTTTTATTTTTACCCAAGTATTTTGATAAATTACCACTTTTTAGGCCAAAAATAATTTAAAAAATTTACTTTTCCAATTCCTTTAGTTGATACGAATCAATAACCCACAAAAGTTGAGCTCAAATTTAACAAAATGCAAAAAAAAATTAAATAAGGACAAAATTTTTAGATTTAAGTTTAAGTTCATAAAAACTTAAAACCCAAAACCAACAGAGTGACCTAAGGTCATCATCGGGCCGGGCCAGCCCAGCTCGTCAAGTCACTATCCAAACCCGCCTGCAGGCTAGGCTGAGCGGGCTTTTTCTTTTTGCGGGCCGGGCGGACCAGACTGTGTTTCTTAAGTTGAAACCCAACCCGCCCATGAGCCAGCTCAATTGGCGGGCTAGCGGACCAAACAACACAAATTTTAAAAACAAAGGTGGAAAAAAGGAAACTTAAAAAGTTTGCATGAAAAATTACTCCCCTAATTTTTTTTGGTAAATACTACACCCCTAAATTGTTATCCCCGAAAAAAACAGAACAATGATTAAATAATAAATAAAAAACATTCAAACATTCTTCTTTCGTTTTTTTTGCCTTGGAACATTTAGATAGAAATGGCATGCAGTAAAGTTGCATATTAGTCTTTAACAGCATAAGGAAGGAACGGGTATGCTCCCAAGGCCACTGATTTTTGGGCTATCGGACGGGCTAACGGGCCAAGTCGACGAACGGACTGAGTAAAAATTCATAGACTCAAGCCCGGCCCATAAAAACTTCGGACTGGACTAGCCTGCCCGTTCGACCGGCTCGGACCAAGCAGATTTCGAATGGATCACAGGCCTTCAAACTAAATAATAATGAACCTTTGAACAGAGTAGATTGTGAAGATGGGCCGGGAGGAGTACTGTTTTAGCCGTCAAAAGGAGTAAGAAAGAGATAGACAGAGAGGTGGGTCCTATTGGGATTTTGTAAATCCCTGTCATGAATTCATCAGATCAGTAGTAATCCATATTTGTCTTTTCGGCGTTGATACAGTACTGAATCAAATCATATTTTGACTTTACTATTACGCTCTGGTCTCTACCTATGACCCTATTCTTATCTCAATCACATCCTCATTAAAATGAACCCGGACTTGAATCGTAGGGGCCACGCCAACCATACACTGCGCTTTGGAGTCGTTAGAGCTTCGCTCATCATAATTGTTGTGTTTGGATTGAGATTTGAAATTTTTTTTGAAAAATAGTAGGGGTAATAAGTGGAGAGAGATAGAGAGAGAAAAGTTAAAAATAGGGAGAATCTAGAGGGAATCTAGGGGGTATTTTTTAAGAAATGCTTTTTAAAAATCAAAGAGAACAAGGCGTTAAACAAAGTTTTTTACGGCATTTGATATCGTATCTATAAGTTTGTTTTTAGAACGATCACAGAGAGTGATATTGTATAATCAAATTCATAGGGCACTCCGAATCAAACAATCTCCGCTGAGAAACTTCTGTACTGAGAAATTTCGGACAGTTGAGAAAATTTCAAATTTTTTTTTTTTTACAAATAATAACACAATCCAACACTCTAAAATTCCTCGGTACATCACCATCACTTTTTATAAAAATTCATAACGATACCGTATTGAGCTACTTATGCTTTGTTTGGTTTAGTGTTTAAAATTTTTTTTGAAAAATAGTAGAGGTAATAAGTAGAGAGAGATAGAGAGAGAAAAGTTGGGAGTAGAAAGAATCTAGGGGGAATCTATGGAGAATTTTTTGAAAAATGCTTTTTAAATTCTAAAGAGAACAATGCATTAATTTTTTTTACAAAAATCCAGTAAAAATATTTTATGAATGATGAATGATTTGAATTGTATTTTTTTAAACAAGAACCCATGCAGTAAAAATATTTTATAAATAATGAGCGATTTGATTTTTTCTTTTTTCACGTAGTCACCCGACCTTTCACACAAATCGCACATAAACACCTGACTTTTCTTAAATTTCATATAAACACCTGAGCTTTCTAAAAACTCATCAATTCAACACCTGACTTTTATTAAATTTCATATAAACATCTGACCTTTCTAAAAACTCATCAATTCAACACCTGCTGTAACCACTTTGTCTAAAACCAAACGGAAAAAAAGTTAAGTGCTCCAATTTTTTATTTGTTTGAACCAGTGCGAATATCTTATTTTTCTAATCATTTTATCCTAAACAATCATAATTAATTTTTGACTCTAAAACTCTCGTTAATTAGTCCTAAGAAAATCATAGAATTAAATATCTCTTAGGGCTAACTAATGAGAGCCTTAAAGTCAAAAATTAATTATGATTCTTTAGGATAAAATGATCAGAGAAATAAGATCTTCGCACTGATTTAAACGGATTGAAAATTGGAGCACTTAATTTTTTTAACCATATTTTTTACTATATAAACGATTTATACATGGTTGAAAAATTAATTGCTCCAATTTTCAATCCATTTAAACCAATGCGAAAATCTTATTTTTTTGATCATTTTATCCTAAAGAATCATAATTAATTTTTTATTCTAAGGCTCTCGTTAGTTAACCCTAAGAGATATTTGATTATACGACTTTCTTAGGGCTGACTAACGAGAGTTTTAGGGTCAAAAATTAATTATGATACTTTAGGATAACATAATCAGAGAAATAATATCATCGCACCGGTTTAAATGGATTGAAAATTGGAACACTTAATTTTTAAACTATATTTTTTAATATATAAACGATTTATACATTGTTGAAAAATTAATTGCTCCAATTTTCAATCCGTTTAAACCAATGCTAATATCTTATTTTTCTGATTATTTTATTTTATCTTAAAGAATCATAATTGATTTTTGATTCTAAAGCTCTCGTTAGTTAGCCCTAAGAGATATTTGATTATACGACTTTTTTAGGATTAATTAACGAGAGCTTTATAGTCAAAAATTAATTACAATTCTTTAGGATAAAATGATTAGGAAAATAAGATCTTAGCACTAATTCAAACAAGTAAAAAATCGGAGCACTTAACTTTTTTTTCGTTTGGTTTTAGACGGAAGGGTAACGGTATGTGTCGAATTAATGAGTTTTTAGAAAGGTCAGGTGTTGAATTGATGAGTTTTTAGAAAACCCAGGTGTTTATATGAAATTTAAGAAAAGTCAGGTGTTTATGTGCGATTTGTGTGAAAGATCGGGTGCCTACGTGAAATTTTCCCGGGAATTTATTTCTTGTGCCGAAACGGCACCGCTTCGAGGGGACAGCACTCTTGTCAACCCTGTCTATACACAATGAACGATTCCAATCGTTGCCAATTCTGCTCACAACGGCCCAAAATTGGACCAGACTGGACCATAAAAAAAAAAACTGTAACAGAACCAACTCCGAATCCGGGAGGGGAGTTTGCCTTCTCGGCTAGGCTACCACCAAAGGTGGTACTGGTAGCTGATGTCGTTCTCAGTACTCTCCATCCATCCTAGGGGCGTGTTTGATGGAGTATTTGAAAAGGCCCGGCCCCCAGTAGTCGTCTTTAATGGAGTTAGTACAGTACTTGCATTATTGGCATGTTTTCAGGGATCTATCTATCTCAGTACTAGTGAGAGAGTATCTCTAGATTTTGTTTTGGATATTGATCTCACTTTTCACGTGAAGTAAACATATGGAATTCTGTCTCCATTTCTTTTCTGGAAATGGGCCTCTCAGTCCAGTTGATCATTCATTTCGGATTCAAAATAATTAAAGGGTCTTTAGATTTTAAATTCTTGAGCTCCTTTAAAAATTAAAATTAGGGGACACAGTCAAAGGAAATCTAATTTGATTCAAATTTCCATTTGTTTGACTTCAGATGAGATATAAGCAATCACTCGATACTTTCGTTGCCGACTTGCCGTTACACAATTACCAGCCACAGCACTACTTAAAGCTCGGAAGAGATGATAGTAGTATTTCAAAAATCAAGCTTCATATTATATGTATGGTTCACAAATTGTTTGATTATTGAAGACTAGAGCATGCAGCG
This sequence comes from Rhododendron kiyosumense, assembly GCA_019656275.1. Lineage (NCBI taxonomy): Eukaryota > Viridiplantae > Streptophyta > Magnoliopsida > Ericales > Ericaceae > Rhododendron > Rhododendron kiyosumense. The sequence continues at coordinate 141,066 of BPLS01000232.1, forward strand.
GTAGCTGGCTTCCTGCTTTTTTCTGTGGAGTTCGAGTGGACTCACACTCATGATTACCACATAATCAAAAAAAATCTACCCACCTGTGTCTACATGGATAAAACCTCCATCGATCCCCTGTTAGGGCATCTGCATTAAGCTTGCCTCACCCCTTTGCGTTGCTAGACTAGTGAGGGAAAATGGACAAAATCCAAGGCATCACCCTAGTTATTGATTGGACCAAATTAATTCTTGCTACAGTCACTCGATTCTCTTAAAGAAGAGAGGCACTATTCATTGGTTACCTTATATTTTATTGTTTTTTACACCTAATCTATGCAAAACATTAACACCTCTCTCTCGAGTAGCATTATTTTTTTATTATTTTCATGTACTTTAAGTAGAGAGGAAATATTTAATTGAAAAGAGAGTAAGTGAAAAGTCTGATGCAATAGATATTTTAAAAGTGGGTAACTAAAGTAATAAAGTGACTTTTTAAGATGTAATTTAGTCTAAAATATAGAAAGGCCGGTGCGGATGCTCTTACCGGTGCTTTCTTCCACTCCAAAGACTCAAACCAAATCATTTGCCTTTGAAAACCTGTCTCCTCTCTCTCCTTCAAGGCCTTCATTCATGCATATTTACATGCAAATCCTCACCATAAAGATAACTAAAAATGAAAAAATACGAACCCTTGTACTCTCGAACTTAACTTAAATTCGGAGGTTTAATTTGTTCTTATTTGATTTTTTTTCGCATTTGTTAGTTTTACACCAAACTTTTATAGGATATTGATTCGTCTCGATAAAATGAATCGGAAAAATAAATTTTTTTTTTACCTTTACCCAAGTATTTTGAAAAATAACTACTTTTTAGCGCAAAAATGTCATTTTCTTTGCTTAAAAATTGTTATTTCTCAAAATATTTGGATAAAAGTTCCAAAATTTTACTTTTCCAATTTCTCTCGCCGAGCCGAGATCAATAACCCACAAAAATTTGCTGCAAAACTAATAAACGTGAAAAAATTTCAAATCAAGACAACTTTCAAATTTAAGTTAAGTCCAAGAGAACTACATGTATCAGCACCATAAAGATACTCCCACCGTTCCAAAATGAGAATCCATTATTCCAATTTGGGATGTTCCAAAATAATTGTTCCTTTCTAAAAATAGAAGTAGAAATTTGATAAAATTTCTAAAGTGTCCCTCTTATTTGTTTACAAATAGTGCAAAATAGGTATACATAGAGGTAATAGTGAAAAGTAAATGTAATGATTACATGTCTCCTTAAAAAAAATTGAAATTCCAAATAGGGACTCTCCTTTAAGAAAGGAGGGAGCTAAAAAAGGAAAAAATACGAACCCTTAAGTGTGCACATAGAGTTACGAGCCCAATTACTCCTAGGCTTGAACTTTGATTACAGTCCCCAGCCAAGGAAGGAAGAAAACCCGTAATGGTGTTTGCCGCAGTTTATAAGGCTAGCTTTTATATATACGAGGCGGTTTTGAGAACCCTTAATTGGTGATGGCGATAAATGATATAGTACTATTACTTCCTAGCATTGTATATCCCGTAGTCTACTATTACTTCCTAGCATTGTACATCGAATACTTGCAAGTTTGGTTTTAGATTTTATTGGAGCGTACATACGTACGTTCCAATCTAAAACTAATTGATAATAGGTGGAGTAGTTTTTAAAATATAAGTATTAACTAAGTTTGGGTGACTTAGATGACTGATAGGAGATAAAGTTTAACATGAGTCTTGCTATAGGGACTGACTGGTCCCCTACCGAAATCGTACCTACGGCCGCGCCAAGTCGGGTCGTCCCTGGCCACCAGACGACCGATCCAAACCGTTCAAAAATTCTATAAAAAAACAAGAAGATGTGGGGACCCACGCAAAAATCAACCGCATCCGATATGTGTAAGATAGTTGATTCAAACATCCTATTTTTTATGCAAATACGGTCGTCAGTACGATTTTGATTGGGGACCGGTCGGTCCCTATAGCTTTATGGTTAACAAATTTATTTGAATTCTCAAATTTTTTAGTATTGAATTGAGACTGTGTTTCAAAGCCTGCAAAAGATTCATACTATACCGGAACTACATTAGCAAGAATGTCAATGTTGAATAAGACCCCGAAATTAGGAATGAAACGTTCTCTCATAGGGGTGACCCCTCCAAAAAGAAAAGGGCAAAGTACTCTCTGACCCCTGGTGGGTTGTCACATACGAATACATCCCATATGATTTAAAAAGTGTGTGCGTAATACAATGTAATTTAGAAAATGTGCAGACACATCTTTGCCGTCATATTTTTTTTTCATATTAACAGAATTTTGAATTTTGAAAAAAAGAATATAAGATGAAAATACTCTTTTGCCCTTTTCTTTATCACTTCTTTCAATCCTTCGAATTGGCTTTACTATCACAGCTGCCTCCTCCTCCTTCAATCCCATCTCCCTTCCTTTCTAAGAGCAAGTACATCAGAGTAGCCAAATGAACCTTTCTAGCTACTATACCTAATGATTACAGTAAAACAGGGCTGCACCAGGTTCGGTAGACATAGAGGTATTTTTCCTCCATGAATAGTAGTTAGCTTAATTTACCGAAGAACTGTTTACAATGGATCCATTAAAATATTGTTTCCTTTTCTCTTTCCTCCTTACCACTCTCTCTCTCTCTCTCTCTCGTCCTTTCCTCTCTGCATGTATATTATTTTTGAATATTTAAAGAATAGAGAGAAAACTATACAGATGCTACTGTGGTGTGAAAGACAAAAATAGATATGTAAAATGAAAATGTGTACTATTTATCAGCATTTTTGACTATGCACTTATAAACTTGCTCTGACAGCCACAAATTCTCAATCTTTGAAACAGAGCAACCACGATGGAAGCCCGCACGCCCGCACCTTACGCTTGCCGCACCAGTCTGTTCACAATCCCCCTCTCATGCCACCGCATCCTCCATCAACTACAACCGCACCAAACTCCCTCCTGCCTTCAATGCGCTGCCCTTCTCCGCCACCACCACCATCCGCGTTATAAAAAAAAATATTCTCTTACAAAAACATGTGGAGAAACAACATCTCATACGTTGATGCATATTTCTATGCCTTCGTTTCCGTTTTTGAAGAAAAAAAAATTCAACTCAAAAAATACTCATTATTCATACTTTCAGTCATTACTCTTCACTCATTACTCCTATCTTCAATTATTATTCTCATTTTTTTTCTGTCTCTCTCTTCATTACGCTTATTTCCAATCATTATTTTCAAATTTTTTTTTTAAACTCATTATAACACAGCATTAAGCTTCTAACGTATACAAGACAATGCACTGTGAAAGTTGGTAATATGACAGTGAAGTATCTCAACATTTTTAGAGAAAGTTTATTTAGTTGTCGTTCCGCTTTTTTTTTAAAAAGAAAATAATTTCAAGCTCAAATATAATTAAAATGAAAATAATTTTTTAAAAGATTTTAATAAGATCTATCAAACAAGATCCATATTGATAGAAAAATTATTTGCTTAAACACATATAATTTTTGAACTTAAAATTACCCCTTTTTTTTTGAGAAACCGAAACACATCCTATTTTTTTCCCCTTTTCTGGGGGGCCTTTTCTCATCATTTCTGGAATATTTCAAGACCCACGTCCCACTTTTTGTCTAGAAGCAGGTATTGACTACACCTCTCATTGGACCGAAAATATTTCACTACTAGTACCACGTCATATAAAGCAAAATAGAGCCATTGGTAATTCTGATCAGTCTCGTCTGATAACTGTGTTTAGTTTTTGCGTGATGTGATTTATCAATAAGATAGAATTGGGATCCAGAGTAGTAGCGAGAGGAAATTAGTGGCAATGGGATTAAGGTAGTTTTTGTTTGATTTTCTTTCCACAGACACATTTTACCAAAGGTTTGGTGATAGAAAACGTCATGATCCGAAACAACCTCCTTCTTCGGATGCCAAGGTTTAACCAAACGTAGACGAGATGGGTTTGTAACTTCTAGAACCTCGATGCGTTGGAATAAGTGTTCCAAGCATCGCTTCTAACAAGGGCCTATTGAGCTAGTGTATATATTTAAATTTGCTGAAACCTTTCCTCCATTCATGCTTCTCATGCATCTCTTTACGTTGTTCATACAAAACCTCAGCAACAACATAACGATCATAAACAACTCGATATTTGTCTGTCATGATTCGGAATTGAGCGTAAGCTCTGATACTAATTAATGTGGAAAACATGTTGAAAAAAAAGAACGCATAACAAGTACAATCACGAACAAGTTTGAACTAAAAATACTTTCTCTACGAACAAACGATATTAAGAAAATTCTCAAATTTTTATTAATCAAATTATAAACAACCCACATCCTTATTTATAAAGATAGCCTAAAATGGAAACAAATTAAAGGAAAGCTAAAAATCTAAATATTGGAAAACAAGAAAATAATAAAAATGAAATAAAATCAACTTAAATAAAAAAAACTAATATTCTAGGTAATTTATGCTAAAGTAGAACGATTCCTATTAAAATACTAAATAATAAACTAAAATCCATATATTTGTAGAATGATTAAAATACTGGTCTGCAGTGCCACCTCCGACTTAAAACCTGGCCTCACCACCAGTCATAGTATTTGCTAGAATTAATATTTTCTTTCTTTATTTGAGTTCATAGCATAGTTCTATAGTACAAATAAAGTTTACATTCGATGTGTCCCCAATGTGTTTGTGTCTTAATTGCAAAGAAAAGCATGTTTGCGTGTTCACGTTACATCCTGATTGTTTTTTATATTTGAATCCGAGCTCATAGAAAATATCTAAAAATATAGGCACTTACTTAACTCAAATCTCCAGATGCAACTATAGTTTGATTAGATCCATAATACTCCCGAGTAACGGAGACATTTAGACCATGTTTGTTTTAGTATTTGGATTTTTAATTTAAGGTACTGAGAGTTTGTTCCAGAAACAAGTTAAGAACTTATTTTTTGTTGAATAAGAAAGGTTGTTCCGAAAAATAAGAAGGGTGGTAATTATTTTGGTAGAATTTATATAGGTACCAATAGGCGCCGGGAGAGAAATCGTACTGGCGGCTGGGCCGGGCCGTCTCTGGCCACCGGACAGTCGATCCGAGCCGTCCAAAAATTCTATAAAAAAAAACCGAGGGAGCCAGATCGGGAATCAATATACAGGAAAAGGGGTGCTCGGATCAAGTACCCTACACACCTCGGATGCCGTTGATTCCCGCGTTAGCCCCCTCGGTTTTTTTTTTTTAAGAATTTTTGGATGGCTCGGATCGGCCCTCCGGTGGCCAGAGATGGCCCGGCGTGGCCGCCGGTACGATTTCCCTTCATCGGCTCCCATTATCATAGCAACAGTCTTATTTTTTGTATAAGGTAACTTCAAGCTCAAAAATCATGTATTTACGCAAATAATTTTCCTATCACTATGAATCTTATTTGATAGATTTCATTGAGATTTTTAATAAAGTGCAAAAAAAATTGAATTTTTTTTTCATTTATATTATTTTTTAGTTTGAAAATGTGAAATTAACTTTTTGTTTGAATTTTGTGGAATAGCCCTTCTTATTTTTGAATGAGAAGTGGCAAAATAAGTACTTATTTTTTAAGAAGTTTTCGGAACGAGGCCTGAGTGGAGAGAGATAGTGAGAGAAACAAAAGCAATGATTGAAATAAAATTTTTTGAAAACCATGTGTAGAAAGAGAAGAACATGGTCTTATTGATAGTGTTTGGTTGGGAGTTTAGTTTAGTTTAGTTTTGGTAGTGAGTGGAGAGAGAAATAGAGTAATGATTGAAGATAGGGGTAATGATTGGAGAGAGATAGAGAGATGAGAAAGTAATAATTGAAAAAATAGGGTAATGATTGGAGAAAGAAGTATGATAATGATTGAAAACAAAACTAAAACTAAAACTAAACTGAACACCGAACAAAGCCATTATTATTACTAGAGCTTAATTTTGTTATGTAATTCACCGTTTCTCCAATTTGTTGCTAAAATTTACCATTGTTTTGAATTGAGAAAATACTACTCCCTTCATTCGGATTTAATATCTTAGTTTAATTCTAAGCGGATCAAAAATGAGTTATATCTTTAAATTGATAATAAATTTTATATCAAATGCAAATTTTGTTTGATAGATCTTATTTAATTCTATAAGGGGATGTTCGGACAAATAAGCCAAAAAATAAGCCATTTTGGCTTATTTTTTGTCCTTATTCAAAATTTTTTTCCCATCACTTGGCTTATTGTCAATTTTTGGGGGATTATTGCATCCTCATGACGAGAGAAATCTAAAAAGTAAATTTTTTTGACCGAAATCCATTTTTTTTTAATAAAGACGAAACAATTGGCTTATTGGCTTATTTTTGTTTTTTTTTGGGTTTGTTTGGCTCATTTTTTACGAGAAAGCCAATGACTTATTTAAAATAACAAGCCCTAAATCTATATTTTTAAAATTATGTAAAATATTACTACCTCCGTCCCAATTTACTTGTCACTTTTTGAAGTTCGTGCCACTTTTCAATTAATTATATCTTGTAATTTATAATATTTTAGACGATTTTGAAAACATTGTATTATAGAATAAATCGAGATCTATCAAACAAGATCCATATTGGATATAAAATTCATTATGAATTTAAAGATATAACTAATTCTTTTTTCCGGTTGGAATAGAACTGTGACAAGTAAATTGGGACGGAGGGAGTATATATTACAAAATATAATTAATTAAAAAACAACACGATATCTCAAAAATGATTATTAAATCCGGACGAAACGAGGATCAGGAAACAAGCATTTAAGTTGAAGGGAAATCCTTTAGGTATGAAAAGAGGTGCAGACTAGTGTGAGATGCTATGTGTTTACAGAAACCCTGTGCAGCAGCAGCAGCAACCACTGTATGAAGTGACTAGATGTGCAGATCTTGCTGCTCTGCTCCCCCGTCAAAAATCTATCCAATACCCTGTGTAGTCTGCACCCCCTGCTCTGTTCTGCTCTGCTGCCGTAACAACTTAAATTAAAGGCATAAAAAAGCAAATACTACTACTATTCAATGCCTTTTCGGTACCGTCAAGTGATGTTCCATGTTAATTTCTCTTATATGCGTGTGTGAATTCCACCACAATATGTGAAAGAGATGCGAAAGTGCATGCTTAAGCCATCGACGGGCTGTGCATCGATGGCATGCTCACAGATAATTTTTATGAGCGGCTTGGCGATCTCAATAAATTTAGGTTAATCTTCTTATGCAGATTATAGGATCGAGCAGTTATATGTATTGAATTAAACTTATTATAAGCGGGTCCACTCGAAAATTATTTTAAAACTATTGAACGGCTTATCCGTGCGGAATCTAGAATAAGCTTCACGTGTTGGTCTGTGCACCGTCGATGCACAGTCCGTTGGTGTCCATAGAAGGATTTGTAGAAAAGGACTTGAGGCAGTATGTCGCGGTGACCAGTTGCATTGAATAATGACTCCTCCAATAGACCCATTTGCCTTTTCCTTCCCTCCCACTAGATTCCCATCGCATTCCCTCTTCAATACAGAGAGAGAGAGAGAGAGAGAGAGAGAGGTTTTCCGTTTTCGTGGTGTTTTGACTTTTGTAGAAGTATATTTTATGGGTTTTAGGTGGGGTTTAACTGTTTAAGGGTTCATTAGGAAATTCGCGTGATAAAAGCAAAAAGATAGTGTTCGTTTGTCATTTTAGTTTAATTTTAATTTTTTAATAATTATCTTATTTTTTTTATTATTATTTTTTCATCTTTCTATTTCTCTCTAATTATTATCTATTTTTTAATTATTGTCTTATTTTTCTATCTACCAACTGCCAAAATTAAATTAAACTAAAATTGCCAACCAAATAAAGTTAAAATAATTGGTGGGTATTTTTCTTATATCCTATACACACGGATCCCTATGGAATCAAGGTGTGTTTCAAAGCATTGCTTACTAGAATTCATTCCCTCTGTTTAAGGAGTATCTGGAGGGACCAGTTTTGTTCTTTTTATTGAGAGAGAGAGAGAAGGGTATTTTGTGGGAATTGGAAGGAATTACAAAGTTGGTGGGATTTTCTTCCTTCAGGTATGATGCTGGACTCCAACCCATAACCCAAGAAAGAAAAAAAAAAAAAAAAAAAACAGAAAACAAGTTTTTAGTTGGGCTAGTTTAGATTTTTTGAAATGATTACTATAGTTTCTTTGGCTCTCCAATGATTGTTTTGCCTTGAAAAAAACAGGAGCTCCTAACCAGGAGAAGAAAAAAAAGGGAGAGAGAGAGAGAGAGAGAGAGAGATAACAGAGGGTAAGACAGAGGAAGAGGAAGATGAAACCTTCCAACGACCACGACAGTGGAAGAAGCAATCATCATCTTCATAACTGGTTGGGTTTTTCTCTCTCTCCCCATATCAAAATGGAAGCAGCAGCAGCAGCTACTCCACACTCTCTGGATCATCATCATCACTACTACAATCCTCAACCTCAAGTCTCCCCTGTTCCTACTCCCTTCTGTTTCTCCCCTCCACACCCTTATACCCAATATACCCCTGCATTCTGCTATGGAGCTGGAGAAAACAGTGCCTTCCACTCGTCTTCCTTGCCCATAATGCCCCTCAAATCAGATGGCTCTCTCTGTATCATGGAAGCCTTAACTAGATCCCCACAGCAACAAGGTTCCTTCCTTTTTTTCTATTTATTCAGTTCTCTCTTTCTTTTGCTATGTCTCCTTTCTTTTTCTTTTATGTTATGGTGTTATTATTATACTAATATAATAAATCTCATTTGGGTTTTTTTAGGGATTTTGCAAAATTCCTCTTCCCCTAAACTGGAGGACTTCTTGGGAGGTACTGCAACAATGGCACCCCATGAGAGAGAAGCAATGGCTCTCTCTCTAGACAGCATGTACTACCCTCAGAACATCGAGGAAGAAACCAACAGACAAAGCCTACTCAATCACCAAGGCATTGAAGTCCAAAACCACCCGTTTTACTCCGGAATTTATCAAACACCTCTGGGTGAAGAAGAAGAAGAACAAGAAACAGAGGAAACAGGGGATGGACTCACTTATTTCAAGAACTGGGTTTCTTGTCAGTATCCAGACCCCCAACCACTTCACCAGCAGATGAACCATGACAGTGTTGTCGATAATGGAGGTGGGTTTGGGTCGAGTAAGCCAAATGGTGCAATGGGTTGTGGGGATTTGCAGGCTCTGACCTTGTCAATGAGCCCTGGATCTCAGTCCAGCTGTGTTACCGCTGCTCAAAGGCAGATTTCTCCCATTGAAATTTCTGAGTCTGTGGGTGCGGAGAGGAAGAAGAAAGTGGGTGGGAGGCCCACTGTTCACAGGAAGTCTATTCAGACATTTGGGCAGAGGACTTCACAGTACAGAGGTGTGACCAGGTCAGTTCTTGTCTAGTTTATTTTTGTTTTGTTTTTGGTAGGGCTCGTTTTTACTACTATTTTAGAGTTGGTTTGTTGTTTGGTTTTGGGTTTTATGTGGTTTTGGCAATTTGAATGGTTTAGGCATAGGTGGACTGGTCGATATGAAGCCCATTTGTGGGATAATAGTTGCAAGAAGGAAGGTCAGAGCAGGAAAGGAAGGCAAGGTTAGTCCCATAAAATGAAAATATCCCGTTACGTTCACCATGTTTACGCAATATTAGACGTGCCACTAACCGGGATATTCCTGCATAGTACATGTGACCGTATATACGCGATATTAGACGCGCCACCATGTTTTCGTGGCATTCAATCATATGTACAATGTAGGATCAGTATGCTGTAGTTTATACGATGTCGCATGTATTGATATCTCTATAACATTTCACTTATACACTAGTAGGTTGAATGTATTGCTTTTGATTTCGATGTTTGGCTCTCTTTTTTTCCCGTGAATTCGTCATCTGATTGGTTGTGTTCATTTGTTGCTTGTCATGTTCAATATCGGTGCGGACTTGCTTGATGAAATGTCCAGTTTATCTGGGTAAGCCTATTTTTCTTGAATTATAACGAGTTTTTTTCGGTTTATTTTTGTTTTCACTTCAATTACTTTGTTGAAATGCTGTTTAACTTCAGGTGGTTATGACATGGAAGAGAAGGCTGCAAGATCTTACGATCTTGCCGCGCTGAAATACTGGGGACCGTCGACTCACATTAATTTTCCGGTATGATTGATTTCAGTCCAACATTTTAGTTTATTGAGTGAATGTTTGGCTAAATTATAGATTTTACATAATCATGAAAAATCACTTCCCCGAATTCATTTTTAAGCAGATTCAAATGGTGATTTTAAATTTAAAAAAATAACAGATATAGCTTTGGATTGAAAAAGAACGAAAAAATTGTGAGAACTGCATCTAAAATCACTACCACAAAACTTCGGACAAGCTCCTGTCCTGTGCTCATCTGTCCATTATGGTCCAGTTTTAGGCTGTTGTGGGGTCGAGATAGGCCCACAATGATAATTTGCAACACCGCTCATTGTGACTTTTTACGTAATTATTTCTAAGTTTGTCGTCTGTGGAAAACTCAATTTCATCAGATAGCAATATCTGCATGAAGTTATATAATAAACACGATGTTGAAGACGAAATTGATAGTAAAATATGATCATGAACTTTAACCATCTTTTTTTCGACAAGGTCTCGAATGGATGAACGAACACTAGTCGCTATGCTTAAGGCATTTTGATGCTTCATTTTATTCCCAAGTAAAATTTCCGAGACCCTTTTTGGCAGTTGGAGAATTACCAAGAACAACTTGAAGAAATGAAGAACATGACACGCCAAGAATATATTGCTCACTTGAGAAGGTGAAGAACTGTTTCTGAATACCGTTCCAAATGGCGAAACGCTTCCAAAGTTTTGTACATGGATTGTTGCTTCTAGAGGGAAAGGGTGACACTTCTTATCTGTGTATTTGCTTTTGATTTGCAGGAGAAGTAGTGGTTTCTCGAGGGGGGCTTCAATGTACAGAGGAGTGACAAGGTTCTATTTCTTGTTCATTTTATAACAGGTTGAAGAGCGCGAGACTCTTTTCTAAAATTTCTGCTCGAAATTCAAACGTATATAATTTGTTGGCGATGAAAGCTAGGATTTCAACGTAGGGATAGCGAATTAACTTTCGATTCTTAGACCGAATGTGCTTCGTAGCTCAGAAATCATTTATATTGGAAGGTTACTATCTAATTTTCGCGCGTTTGATTTTTTACAGGCATCATCAGCATGGAAGATGGCAAGCTCGGATCGGTAGAGTCGCAGGGAACAAGGACCTTTATCTTGGAACCTTCAGTAAGTCATACAAAAAAAATTCAGTAGCTCTTTGCTTATTATTTCATAGGGATCGGATCCTCTCCAGTCCAAAAAGACAGTCCAAATTTGGATAATACATTGGGATAATCGATGGTTCCGATTTACTTAGAGACTTTTATTGGGAAGAGTTTAACTCTTTCCGGTAAGAGTCTCTAAACAAATACGAGCCATTAATTACAAATTTAGACGGTCCAAATTTGATCTGTCTTCTCCAATTCAAAACTTGGACAGGGGAGGATCCAACTTTTATTTCATAATGATTTTTCTGATAATAATTTGCTTCGAAAAAAACTTTTGATGGACACTTTATTTTGTGTGAGATTCCTCTGCTCTGGTATGCTTCTCTTTATTGAGCCACTATTGGTTTCTTTCATAAGGCTGGAGTTATCAGTCGCACTCCAACTTTTTTTAAGGCTGTTTTTTTGCTTCTGATCTGATGAAAAAGAGAAAGAAAAAAAGGAATTTCCGATCAAGTTTTTTATCAAATGGTAAATTCATCTTTCTTGTAGTGTAAATTTTTTATTTTTCATGTCAAATTTTAGGCACTCAAGAGGAAGCAGCTGAAGCATACGACGTAGCTGCGATCAAGTTCCGCGGCGTGACTGCGGTTACAAACTTTGACACTTCACGATACGACGTGGAAAGGATAGCCGCGAGCGACACTCTACTAGCCGGAGACGATGCTAAGAAAACCAAAGCTGAGATGATTGAGCACGGCCCTTCTGCTCATAACAATGATGGGAACGGCCATTCGGATTGGAAAATGGAGCTATACCAACCCCCAAATCAGAACGAGAAGCAACCATGCGTCGGGAATTACGGGGGAAACTTTTCTTTCACAATGGCGTTGCAGAACTTGATCGGGATTGGTTCGTTGAACTCGAACCATCCGATTGCGAATGAATCGGGCAAGCCTGGCGGGACCCACTTCTCCGATCCGTCGTCCTTGGTGACTAGCTTGAGCAGCTCAAGAGAAGCTAGCCCTATTGCTCCCATCTCCATGATGACTCACTTGCCTGCTTTTGCTTCTTGGAGTGAAACCTAAAGGCTTTTCTATGTCTTATGCTTGTTGCTACATGTTGAAGTTTTTGAGTGAACTTGAAATTGAGGGGTAAAGAAAGAAATTGGTGTTTTTGTTGGGGCAAAAAGGTAATTGGGGAGTTTAGATGGAAAAGACAAAGGTGGGTACCCACTTGTTGGATCCTTTTGTCCTAAGTAAACTTTTTGGCTTTTATTGGAATATGATCAAGATTTTGCAAAAGTGGTGGAAATGGATTAGTACTGATTTTTGTCCTTCTGTAATGATGTTGGCAATATGGAGTAGAATGCGTTTTTATATATGTAATTGAATCTGCTTTTCTTTCTCTCTCTTTTGCGTACCATTAATTACAAGTACCAACTAATCGTGCACACGTGATGGCAAATTCGGGATTGCGAGGTTCTGGTTGGAAGCTAAATCTCATTTTTAGTCATCATCTCTCGGTCCAAAAGATAAAAAGTCTTTTTAGTATGTTGTATTTGTTTGGTTGGTTTTGAATAAATATCTACCATCTCGATAGAATTAAAAAAGAAAACCTAAATATTGCACACCGATCTTACAATGATAGGTGTGGTGTTCGTTGCGAGTTCAAATAAGATCTATTAAGCGTTTATACCCAACATAGATTGTTCAAATAGCAACGATTGCATGATTGGGAGGTAATCTTAAAATTTGAACAGATACAACAAATGTGCGCAAAAAAAACATAAACTTTCACGAAAGGTGGGGGGTCTCGCAATGGCCCTTTATAATGCAAAAGGGTTTTCTTTGTTTGACCAAAATTTCATCATTTCATGGCTAAATCTCTGCTCCCCTTCAATCTGGCATTGATCCATCATTGTTGCCCTTTGCTTTTCTCTCTTGAAGCTTTATCCAAAGGCAAACAGACATTCCCCATCATTTTCCAGAAAAGGGGAGAGAGAGCAAGATTCTTAAATTGAGGACTTTTTTTTAGTGGGTTGAATAGAGGAAATAATGGTCATAATTAGGAGTATTAGTTAGGACATAATTGGACGTTCCTCTTTGTGAAACCCCTTTTGCGCTTAAAATCCCATTTTTAGTTTTAACTCCACTACTAATGTTGGATGTGAAAGTGAAAGGCATGAAAGCAATTGGGTCAAGAAAATAGTTTGGTTAAAAATATAGTAAAATGAGTTTTTTGCTTAAAATAGTCAAAAAAGAATGATTTACTAACATCTAATCGAGAAGAAAGGATTCACAGAGTTTCGTCAATTGATACTTGTTTAATATTTTTTGAGAAGGTATATTGGTCGAAACTTCGATAAAGGAATCTCCAATTACCCTTGATTGCCGAAAACGTCCACGTGTCTACCATTCCAAGTTCAAATCTTGGCACCGCCATGTTCGAACACAAGCAATGACATTACCGAAGACAATGACAAGAGCTCTTTACAGCTGAATTCAATTGACGATCAACGATGACAAAAGCAATGCCCTAAAATCTGGAAGCATTTTTTATTACTAAAAAAAATAAAGTTGAATTTTAGGCCCATGTTTTCGTGAGAATACCCATATAATTGACAGCCAAAAAGTAGAACCATTAATTCGGTTATTATCTAGTGATTGGCATGCAGCTTAATTTGTAGTCTGCAGTGGCCAAAATTAAGGAGGCCACCTATGTGAGTGTCTATTGGATTGCATATTTGCATGATTTAGACTCCTTCTGTCTCATTCTGTTTGCTCATATTTTTTTGTTGGCTATCCCAAGAAGTTTCTGTAATTAGAAACCGCCGAAAGGGCAAAGTTTTAATTGTACTCTTTTAGAGTAAAATTCTGACACAACTGTTAAAGTAATTGTATAGTTCTAAAGGGTTTTTTTTTTTTTTTGAAAATTTATATACTTTTAACCCAAAGCCTTCGAGTCAATAAAATGGGAGGATTCCTGTAATGAACAAACAAAATTGGGAACGGAGGGAGTATTAGTTATGCAGACTTGAAAAGTTCAGTTGCTGGAATACTTGAAGATAACAGAAGGACTGAAACTTTGAAATATGATAACGAAAATTCTAACCATCCTAGAGGCCCGAAGTGTAAAAGGCATTCGTAAAATTCGACTTTGCGACCTTTCAGAAGAAAGCCTATTGATTATGCAACCTTACTATGGGTATCGACGCTGAGGACGCTGATAGTGTACCGGTGGATGAGAGTCTCACTTTGGACTTCACACATGAACTGAGAGTCATTCATTGATGTTGAAATAATTCACTATGTTATTCCATAATAAATTAACTTAATTAGATATTTATAAGTACTTAATCCAACCTTATAAGTATTCATTAAGAATTTTTAAAGATAAGATAATGAACAGATCAAATAACTTTGTATTTTTTTTTTATCATCGCCCTTGCTTGTATGAAATCCGGGAATGGGCCTCATACATCCATCGGAACGCAATCACTAGCCTTGGCATTGGTACCCATAGTAGTACTCCCTCCATCCCAATTTAATTGATTAGATATTGTAATTTATAATATTTTACGTGATTTCGAAAATATTGTATTATAGAACTAATTAAGATTTATCAAACATAATCCATATTCGATATGAAATTCATTATGAATTTAAAGATATAACTCATTTTTTAGTCGATTAGAATAGAATGAGGGACAATTAAATTGGGACGGAAGAAGTAATATTTTTCTTCATTACATCTCATGCAGAGTCAGCGAAACTATAATAAAATGCAGAACTGATCAATTCTGGATAGAGATAGAGAATGGACTTTAAGTCCTGTCCACATTGCCAAATCTAACTTCGGATCTTTTCTGAATTCTCTCTCTTTCTCTCTCTCTCTCTCTCTCTCTCTCTCTCACCGTTGGGCAACCAGTACTGTACGTGAAACGGCATGCATTCGACCAGAGGGCTTTCCCTGAAAACAGCCGAGCCGTACGTGCGATTTCAGATTTGGTTCCTCATGCAAGACTTTTCGATCCCTTCTTTTTGGCTCTTGTGTGTGTATCGTATCTATAGATAGATTGGTAGATTCAGCTATAGATCACAGAGAATCCGCGTCTGGGATTGTCGATCTCCGCTCCTTTTGTCTTTTGGTGTAGGTCGTTGACTTCTAATTTTTACAAGCATCCAAGCTTTCGCACGAGATTCCCTGACCAACCCTCTCTTGGCTGTTGATCTCGTAAATTAACGGTTGAGATGGGTTGAGCACTTTTTGCTTCAAGATGATGTCGTTTTGAGAAAGAAGTGCTCGGCCTATCTCAACTGTTGATTTGTGAGATTAACGGCCGAGAGGGATGAAACAGACGCCTGTTCGAAAGGGGGTCGGACAAGGGATCTAGACTCCCAAGCTTTATACTAGTGTTCGAGCTCTAGTCGTTTACTAAAAAAGATTAAATCACCAACTTGAACTCAGGCTCATTTGTGAACGAGTTAAGCTCGGTACATATGCTAAACAAACCTCTATAAACAATGCAAGTCTATACAAACGAACCAAGCTTTAGATTGATTGATGAGTTCTGTTATTTATTACACGAGCCTAAACTTGAGCTCGAACTTAGCTCAATTGCTATACTAGTCGAGCCAATTTGAGCTAAGACCTTAATGAGCAAAGGCTTGTGCTGCTAGCGAGCAGCTCAATTTGTTTTCAGCCCCAATTACAGTTGGAGCTTTCAAGCCATTTGTCTTATTATAAGTTATAATGGCTTGAACATATCTATAGGACAAAATTCCGGACACAATATATACTGTCGTTTGTTGCATGTGGTTCTGTACTATTTGAAACAACTAATATTTTTGTTTTTAGTGTTGTCCTATCTGAATATTTTTCAATTTCAGTCCACATTTCTATACTTTTTTGATACCTCTTATCGAGTCGAATAATAAACCCAAAAATTATGAAAAAAAAGATAAACAACAAATTGCAAAAAGTAATAATACTGGAACATAATTTTTTTTAGGTAGAATGAATTCAATTAAATTTCTAGACAAACTAGTGCAGAATTTAAAAAAATACTACCTAAAAATGTCGTTTGGTCAATAGTGACATGGATTAAAAGAGGCCCAAGTAGAAAGCCCATGTTTGTTTGTTGTGTGGGCCTCAGATCCATCATCAAAGAGGCCCAAGTAATCCCATGTGCGATTGGACCTGGCCCATTGGACATTTATCATAGTCCAGTTTCTTAGTATTACAGCCCACAGTAAGCTAAAAAGTCCAATTCTTTGGTATCTTCTTTTCTTTTCTGTGTATTTTTTTTTTCCTTCTAATTTTGTTTATTTTCTTGTTTTATCTTTGTTGTTTTTTAGTTCTTTTAATTTTGTAAGCCTATGAGCCGTGTAGTTTGTATATGATTTTATCAATATAAACAACATTTCTTTTGTTCCTCAAAAGAAGGAAAAAATTATAGTCAAAGGGGTCCCCATAATGCGCCAATGCGCTACGGAGGTGTAAGGCACCTCAGTGTGTTCAATCGAAATACTGTTATCGTGATTTGAATTTTTCAGTTTGTAGAGATTGCTGAACGATACACGCGTACCAAAAAAATAAGTTAATCGAATATTAATATCCTCGCTAACATTGTCTGACCAAGAAACCAATAACATCAGATGATATCTACATAGCATATTCTACAAAACTGAATGGTTTAAATCACAATTTCAAACGATCTCCCTTGTGTATCTGCT
>BPLS01000232.1:166923-180879 GCA_019656275.1 Rhododendron kiyosumense
ACATTAAAATTTACCTTCTTTTTAAAAAACCCACTTTTTGAAAAAGTGGAACGGCTTCTAACTTGGTTTTACTACCGAGGATTTGGTCGATTCTCATCGCCAACAAAAACTCCTATATATATATATATATAATCAGAAAAATTCCTAGCGCCACATGACGTTTATCTAATCATTATATTTAAGGTCCTGAGATTAGTCAAGATGAACAGAGTTGACTCGAACAACCAATACATGTATTTCAAAGGACGATTTCTCCTGTAGTTGCATTACTTTCAAAGAGGAAAAAATAGCAAAAAGTCTAGCAACACAATTATGTCCGTAAATTAGATGTGAACCTCCTAAGTACCAACTAGGGAACCTCCTAAGTACAAACTAGGGAAAAAGACATAAATCTCAAATCTAGGGTATTGATTATAATTCCAATTGTTTCAATAGTTGTTATGGGTAATTACCAAGCGATTAATAACTACCCATATATAGTGATATTACCACCATTCCTTCCTTACCCTGGACAAAGTAGCAAGTTAACAATTCCATCAAAGTCCTACATTTATTTTTGATAACTCAGTTATCCGGACCAGCTTATGCGCACCTCAACTAATTTTGGAGTCTCAATCCCACCATCTACTTGTGACGAGCCCAATTAAAACCGGAGCAAAGCTCTATCCGGACCAGCTTATGCGCACCTCAACTAATCTTGGAGTCTCAATCCCACCATCAACTTGTGATGAGCCCAATTAAAGCCGGAGTTGATAGCGCCTGAGAGGTTTCGAACCTGAAACCCTAAGAGAAAGTGAATCTCGAAGGCTCAGGCATTAATCAGCAGGTCAACCCCTTCGGCTTTTCCATCTAAGCCTACATGAATCACATGATGTACATGTTCATGTTCCCAACTTCAATTTATGAGACACAACAACATGTAGTCAAGTACCGTGGTCCAACCCAAACCTATTTTAGCACTTCAAATGGGTCCTCACATTAAAGACATTTGATTTATTATTGTCATTAGGTACAACAACATATCACACCGCATCTAAATATACAGTTGCACACCCAAGTATTATGAGTGTCTATCATTAATGGTGAAACAGTTAGGCTTTTGTGTTTACCAAAAAAAAAAACAGTTAGGCTTTTGTGTAAGATACTTTTCCTTAGGTGTGATTTGTGTGAGTTAGAATAAAACAACACAAAGCAAAACTAGTGTGTGTATATACATATATATATATGGTCTCCTTCCTATGGGGGATTCCTTATTTTTATCAGATGCGGACTTCTAATTGTAGCCGTTGGATTTCATCCAATGGCCACAAAAAAAGAAAAGAAAGAGTTCGCGGGTTTAAACAAAAACCCCTCCCCCTTTCGAAATTTCACGTTCCACAACAAGTAAGAGATGATTCGACATGTGATTAGAGAGTCACGGTATCGCCATTCTTAAGTTGTTATTGCCTTCCCCTATGACGATATCAACAGTCAATCAATCAACAACTGCAAGACACAAGCAAAATCACGGCCAAGCCTTCTCAATCGAGGTTCTTCACAATCGCCAGAAGTATAGTGAATCGTCTGTAGTAAGGAACGTGAGATGCATGGCTGCTGTCATTATCCATCCGAGTAGAAAGAAATGGTTCCAGTTCCAGACAAGGTGTCCCCATTCCAATCAATTTCAGTTCAGCAAAATGCATGTGCTCAACCATCCAATAATATTATAAGCTACACTTGATTGTTGTACCTGCACACATGCACTTGGATGTATGTAATGTACCTACCTAAATATAATTGAATTGAGTTAATTTTTGAATTATTTAAATTTGGTTTAAAAAGCTTACCGATCTTTACGAATGTGGTTAGACGTTAGAGCTAGGTTTGTTCATCAATAATCAAGTTAATCTCGAATGAGCTTTTAATCATTTAATCACAAGCGGATCAACGGATTACATTTTACACGATCAAGGTCGGATCCGACTAGCAGGCTATCCAAGCTTACTATTTGGAAACCTAACGAGCTTAACTCAAGGAATGTGTTTAGGTTTTGATTGACTTTCCAATCAAAAGAGTTTTTAACGAGCTGATACGAATTATTGATCTAACCATGCACGATGACCTAACCAGTGTTGAAAAGCTTTCTATTCTCACAAACAGGTGATATAGAACATCAACCAAGGTTGTAGCCAACTTAACTTACCCCATTGCACTTCACGAATACCCCTTAACTGGTCACCTGCACCTCTAGCACTACCGTTTGCACTGAAAAGAAACTTTCACCAAGTTAGTACTCCAGTATTTCTAAGTCACCACTGTACCCTCGCGGGGCTTGGCCGTTGGGTCGGGCGGTGGATGAAGCCCGTTCTGAGGAAATGGTAGTGGCTCAAGCTCGTCTTGAGGAAATTCCTGACTACATCTGCGCAGTGACGGCCCCAACGGTTTGGTTGTCCAAGCCCAACCTCAAACTTAGTTGCCCGCTTATTATTAAGTCATAAAAAATTAATAAAAAAATGCGAGGCAAAAAAAATATTAGTGCTTTATGATGGGTTACTATTTATCAAAAAATTAAAATTAAAATGAAATTTGGGTTATAGTGTTTTATGGTTTAGCATGATTCGATTAAAAAAATTGATGGGTTTCTATTTATTTTATCTTTCATTTTTTATTTTTTTTATTTTGATCATTGTTCTATATTTAATGATAAATTGAAAAAAGAAATATTATGGACTAACTTGAAAAAATACAAACCTGACTTAAAAAATGGTTAATTTTTTTATTGAAGTTTTTTTAAATTGGGGGGTTCTGTGTATACATTATATACATATGCATGTATATTTTCATATTTGCATACATTACTATGTGAATGCGAATGCGAGTAGTTATTTTTTCTTTTTTTTGGAGGAGTTTGTTATGCTGTTAAGATTCTTATTTTCCGTTTTATGATACAGGTTATTCTCTCACAATACATCATCTTTAATTCAAAAAATAAATATTTATTTTAGTAAATGGAACATACCCTAATTGTTGATGTAGAAGTATCACCCAAAATAAAAAATGGATGCCAACAAAAACTGAAATATCCAGTGTTGGGCAGAGGAATTGAACCTGGGCGCACCTAAATATGAGAGAACTTAAATATACCCAACTAAGCAATAAACCAACACAATCCTTCAGGTTGTGTTTGCATCCAAATAAAAATATATACTCCCTCCGTCCCAAATTCTTTGTCCGGTCCGCAAAACGGAGTGTTAAAAATAATGCAATTTTTTCAAAAAAAATTTCAACTTTTTTCACAAATTAAAAATACTCATTGATATCTAGTAAGTTGTTGAAAACTTTTGATTTTTCTTGCAAAAATTGTATTATTTTTAACACTCCGTTTTGCAGACCGGACAAAGAATTTGGAACGGAGGGAGTATTTATTTATATTTACATGGAATTTTTTTTTTTTTTTAGGTTGCCCTAGCCCAAGGGTTACCCGAGCCGACGGGCTGGTCCGCATCTCAGCCTGATTAGACACTCTGTCTTGCTCCCAAATGAAAAGGATCTTTTTTGGTCGCCCCGAAAGAGAATAGCCACCCGCCGGTCGCCTTGTTCTTCTATTTCCACCTTGCAAGAATATTTCTAAAATTTCCTTTTCTCATATGCCAAATGCCCAGGTAAGTGCTAATAGCATTTTACTAGCATTTTTGCTATTCAACCAACACTTTTAGAGAGAAAATTCCAAGGCACACATTGTAACTTCAACATCAGAAAATATTGCTCCCATGTGCTGTGCTCCTTTGTTTGTTTCTCAGCAATTTAGAGCATATAAAGTCAAGAAAATGATACCTGACTGTGTCTGCACTTCAAAACAATAATTTGATTCCATGCTTTTTGAGGAGGGAACCAAGAGTCCCATGGTCCATAGACTGATGTAACCCATCAATTGTAAACTAGTACCTTTATCTTTTTGAATGAAAATTTCCTTAAAAAACAAATCAGCTGCTGGAAACAAATATATACAGGCCCTTGAGTGTGAAAATCCTCCCTCCAACTAATTGAACAAATTCTTATTACAAAAGAATAGAAAAAAACCAAAGAATCCCAGAAGGGGAGATCCAAAAAAAGGAATAAAAACCTTGAATATACTAATAGACATCACCATTTTTTCTAATGCCTGTCTTCTATCTCCAGCATTGAAGAGATTTTCCATGAGTCCTTTCTACACGCGATTCTTCCTATCCCTGGGATAAGAGGTCTGGACTGTGGAGAACAAGCGAAAGCAGCAGTCCCACCCCTCCGGAAATTGCCTAGGGTTTTCAAGTCCCCATAGCATGCCCCAAAATTCAGTACCCGCGATCAAATTTCATTTTTAGGTGCTTATATGATCCATAATTGATATATACCATTAGAAACAGGAATTTCTATTCACTCGATCTGCTCACCGATCAAGTCAAGCCCAACTAACAGAAATGAGATCCCTTGAAATAGCAAGAAGTAAAAATGGATACCCTGAGCAGATAAAAGGCTCCTAGCTGAAGCTGTGAGAAGAAGGAATGCCAATGCCAACTCCTTTGTATACATCCTGTTATGCTTCTTTTTCTTAGAATCCCTCAGCTCCTGTTGTTCGATTTCCTCCTTCATTTCATCTAAACCAGGCTCCGACCCACCCCTCTGGTGCTTTTTCTCTTTGTCAAGCAAAGTTGTGAGATCACCCTCTGATGAGCGGCCAGATTTCTTGGTGACTACCCATTCATATGCGCTTCCGAGTTGGAAAAGGCCAGAGATCATGGCATTGAATTTGGTAACTGACATTGTGTTTTCAAAAAGAAGGTAGGGGACAATGAAAGGGAATGATTTGGGGGCTGGGAGTATATTGAGAAACGACATGGCGGCGGGAACATAGCAAACAACCCACGCGGGAAGTTGGGCTTCCGGGATGAACATTGTCATGGGAAGAATTATGCAAAACAGGGTGAATGAGTAAAACGGTAGTATCAGTTTTCTTAGGAGGAAGAATAGGAAAATCATGTTGGCTTTCTTCCAAATGCTTATCTGCAGTAGCAAAAGTAGAAACAGAATACGTCAGCATTTAGAATCTTGCTCATTTATTGAACTGTATGGTGGTTATTTTCGAAAACAGATTTTCAGAAACTGTTTTTGACAAAGCATAAAGTTTGGTCGTTTTCGTATCGTACTTGGTTTTGAACAAAATGGTATTCCTGAATTTGAAAAAAGACACATTTATATTATTGCTTGATTATCTTCTTATCTTTTCCTTTCCTTTCAAAATCCCTCCACAAGTTCTACTCAATACGGCTACACAGATACGTGTATATATGTGTATGTGGCATTGCAAATTCAAGCAACATGGTGTTACACTAGATCAATACCTTTGAGCGGATAACGGCAGGCAAACAGAGACGAAACAGCTGCATCGGTCCAGAATGCCATCTATGCTGCTGTTTCCGGTAAGCTTCATAAGATTCCGGTAACTCACACTGACACTGAAATTAAGGGAATGACTTAATTTCCGCCTCATAAATATTAGTAAACAAGAGAACATCAATTATGATAACAGTAATGCATTAAACAATATACCTCCACATCATTAAGAAAGATGAATTTCCATCCATGGAGATGAGCCCTGACAGCAATATCCATGTCCTCAACTGTGGTCCTCTCTAACCATCCCCCGGACTCCTCCAAAGCCTTTATCCTCCACACACCGGCAGTGCCATTGAACCCAAAGAAATTCAAGAAAACTCCATTCACTTGTTGCTCCACCTCAAAATGAAAAGCTAAATTAACGTTCTGCAACCTCGTTAGTAGGTTTTCATCCTTGTTCACAAAAGACCACCTTGCTTGAACAAGCCCTAGTTCCTCATTATCCTGCAGCATGTGTCCAAATGGAAGGTTGTTGAATTAGCCTCATTGAAGTGAACTAGGACATAAATTTGTTACCAATTTATTTACATTCAACACAAAAGACTAATGATCGTTTGGATATATGCAGATTTCAATCAAGGGATGTTATGCTATCTACCAAAACCAAAAGAGGTTTAGCTGTAGGTTGCTTGTGAATCTGGAGTGAAAGACGGATTAGATAGCGAAATATGTAAATTGCTAAAATCCTTAGCATGTGTTTCAGATCACTCCCACAAATTTTTTCTATGGTAAAGCTCCAAAACTCAATGTTCAAATCTAGTGGTTAGCGATCAAATAGAACTTGTTTTTTTCATTTGAAATCCACATCAATCCGAACGTGGCATTCCCGTGGTCTTATGTTAAACCATAGAATTGTCAAGGCAATGTGGTTAGAACTCTTATCATCTAACACAATAAATACAGAAAAAAAAATTAATACCTTGAAATGAGGCACCGTTCTTTGAAGAAAATCAGGGGCGGGCTGAAAGTCAGCATCGAAAATGGTAACAAACTCATAGTCTTTGACATAGCTGCAATTCATGGCTGACTTGAGATTACCAGCTTTGTATCCCTCTCTAATGATTCGGTGCCGGTAGATGATATTGGCACCCTCTTGCTGCCATTTATGAACCTCTTCTTTGATCAGCAATTGAGTCACTGGGTCATCCGAATCATCAAGAACTTGTATTAACAGTTTCGACTTAGGCCAGTCTAAATTGCACACAGCAGCGATAGATTGCTGATAAACCTGATACGAAGATTGTAAATTCAGACCAAAAGATTTCTACGAACAAGAAGGCAAATAATCAAAATGGGTATTTTCTAAATTGCACAT
The DNA here is from genome assembly GCA_019656275.1 of Rhododendron kiyosumense. Taxonomy (NCBI): domain Eukaryota; kingdom Viridiplantae; phylum Streptophyta; class Magnoliopsida; order Ericales; family Ericaceae; genus Rhododendron; species Rhododendron kiyosumense. The sequence continues at coordinate 173,651 of BPLS01000232.1, forward strand.
AGCAGCAATAGATTGCGGATAAAGTTTTATCTTTTTCAGTAAGCAACTGCAGACAAGCTGGATGTAAAGAATTCTATTGCTTCTATGGTTTTATCTTTTTTGGTAAGCAACTGCAGACAAGCTGGATATAAAGAACCTAACTTCAGACAAGGAATTTCCAATAGACAAGCAAGCAAATTACACACGGCAGCAAGATAGCTGTAAAGCCACTGGCTTGCAAAGGAAGAGATTGAATGTTCAGTTTGACCATCAGTATTACAGCATATCCAGCCCTTACCCTCTCTTTTACTCAAAAGCCAAATTTTTAGTAAACACCCCTTAACTCACTCCAAACCCCGAATAAAACCAATACCAAATTGGGTTTTACTCAAATCAACAGAAACTAACTCCGTACTCCATTCTTAAAAGACTATTTCCTACCTCTCAAATTTACAGCCATACCATTTATAAAGTTTTGACTAGATTTTTGCTTATATTTGGGTTTACGTGTTGAAATGGTCCATATCCAAAGAAGCTTTTGCTCGAATTTGACTGACCATATAGGTGACCTGTGAAACTAGAGGGGAAAATGGATTAAAAAGGTAAATAACAGTTGACATGAAGGATTTCAAATCACGGCTGTAGTACTATTTAGTGGTGAGTTCAAAATTCAAATCCATCACAATAAAGCTACCAAACTCAATTTGAAAATCTGTGTAAAAAACACAAATTTTGAACTACTCTCACTGAACAATTATGTCAAATGTCTTCATCTGAAATCTAAAATGACCCAATAAAGCTCCCAAACTCAACTTCAAAATCCATATGTCAAAAACTTAAATTTGAACAAATATCTCAGTTACCTTCATCTGAAATCTAAATTTGACCCAACAGAGCTTTCTCTATTTGGAACTCAGAAAAAAGAAAAGAAGGGGAAGGAAAATCAAAAAATTTCCCCTCCTATTGTTTGGTTGGAAGGAAATGAGCGAAGAAAATAAAGATATTAAGTTCAGTGAATAGTAAATTTTCCCTCCTATTTTCCTTTTATTTTATTTTATTTTAATTTCCTTTCTATAAGTTGCAAACAGAGCCTAAAAGATTCCGAGTCCAGACCAGAAAATTTCTATGAACAAGCAAGCAAAAAACCAAATGAAATTGTGCATTTTCGAAATCTACCTCCTTTTCATTGCACATGGGGATCTGAACAAGAACCATGGGGAAATACCCACCCTCGCCCGACTCCAAATCCGCTGCTCCTCCTTTCAAGACCGGCTTGATCTTCTTCAATTTGATCCACAAGCAACCCAGACACAGAACCAACCTATCCAGGCTCTGGACAAGAAACAGCACGATACACGCATTGGTGAGGAACTGGAGCGGCGGAGCCAGGTACCCGACCCGAATCAAAACCCACTTGGAATAAAGCAAATCGAACACACCCAGAACGGATTTGTACTCGAACTGGAGATTCGCCGCCGTGAAATGCCATCCCTTGTAATAAGCTGCCATTTCAAACCCTAACAACACAAGGGACACCCACAAAAACACCTTTATGGCAGAATATATCCTGCTCTTGACGGTCAGATTCTCGGGCGGTCTATTTGTAATGACGCCGGTGTCATTGTCGTTGTCGGTCTTGCCGGCGGCGACGCGGCGGCGGACGGCGGCGGCGAGGGTCATGAACGCGGCGGCGAGGGAGGAGAGGCAGCCGGCGGCGCGGTGGGCCTTGAGGAGGAGGACCCAGGTGAGCTGCTTCGCGTTCTTGTTCCGGCGGGCGGTCTTGTTGCTGTCGACACCGGCGCCGTCCGCGGCGGTGAGGGGGAAGAGGTCGTCGGCGGTGGGGCCCTCCAGCTCGACCATGGACCAGTTGTTCGGGTTCTCCATCTTAACCACCACCGCGGCAGGAGGCGCGGCCGTACCCTTGGCGGCCCACCAATCGAACGATGGTGCCATTGGGATATTAGCTCCGACTAAGCTGGCCGGACACCTGAATTATATTAAATAAAATAAAATTGGGCGGATAATTAAAAGACGAAAATGGGAATTGAATTTGGGGGAATGTTGGTTTTTTTTTTTTTTTTTGAAGAGAAGTCAAGGGGTGGGGGTGTGATCTGGTTTAGGATGAGGTTAATTGGATCAAAATGTTGAAGAGCATAAACAAAAGAGAGAGAGAGAGAGAGAGAGAGAGAGAGTGAGTGTGAGAAATGTAATGAGAGAGAGAGAGAGAGAAGGGGAGGGACGCGTGGGAGGGGAATGTAAGCTATGTGTTGTTAAAATGGGGAGACAATGGGGGAGAGATTATAAGGGAGGACTGAGGAGGTAGATGAGAGAGAGAGAGAGAGAGAGAGAGAGAGAGAGAGAGAGAAGAGTGTACGCGGAAGATGAGTCCAAAAGAGATGCCCATTCGATTACAGCTTGCAAATCACAATCGTAATGGGAGGGGGAAGTCTTAAAAGGTGTTTGAGAGAGAGAGAGAGAGAGAGAGAGAGAGCATATTAATAATACAAAGTTAAATGGAAAAGGGTCAACACGTCATTGGTTTATGGTTTTTCGAGAAAGAAGATCAAGAAATTTCGAAACGTATTGTAGTACTCCGTAGTAGAAATTTAAGAAAAACCAGATCCGTGTCATCAATATCATCATGCACACGTTTTCCCAAAACCCTTGTGTGATATTTTCATTCGATCGGTAATGCTACAAACACACGTTTAAAATATAATTTTGAACACAATTGTATCCGAAATCGTTAAATACACATAAATTTAAAAATACATATGAATCCAGCTACGTCAAAAATTCTAGACACAGTTGTATTTTAAAAATGTGTTTCTAGACCTTTTGAATTAAAAGTGATGTATAATAAAAGAATGATTCATTTCGTAAAACGAAAAATTAAGAACTCGAAAAATAAAAACTTTAGCAAAACGGGGCTTGAATTCGCAAAACATTTTGAATAAATACCTTTCTTACGCAATTCACAGTAAATTCTCCAAAAGGAGTGGTTCTGGAAAGATGATCTTTTTCTTCTTCTTCCTTTTGCTTTAAATGGAGTGGTAAGAAGGAGTATTTTTTTACTAATAATATCTGTCGGTGGGTTTTGTTTAATTATCCATTCTTATTTTACTGGTAATTTTGCACGGTCATGGAATGGTGATGGGAGGCAGCTCCTCGGCAGTAGGGCGGGGTTTGATCGTTACGTTTCATCCAGATCCGTCACTGATAATTTGAGTCGTTTATATTATGGATCTTGTTGAATGCAATGTACATGGACAAATTCAAATTGATCGAAAATCTTCAAAGGCATGATCGAACCACTACAGTTTTTCGAAAAAGAAATAGTTAGACCGCTTATTTAGCAATACAAAAGTGCTTCGTTTGTGCCGATAAAAGTATTGATCGACATGTATTTTTTTCAAAGATGTTCAATTCAAAGGACTGTACGATACGAACAGTTTCGATCGATAGCGAGGTGTTTGGACTAGCTTGTGACGGATAATCTGTAGCTCTAAACTCCGACTTTAAGCTGTGGAGAAGCTGCTTCCATTTTGGTGGAGGGTTCAAGAGGATACCGTGGGCCGTGGCCGTCGGTGGACTGATGACGGAGTCTGGCTTTTACGGGGAAAATAAATTACTAGTACTGTAGTAATTAAGACAATACGATAATTACGGTTTAGTTTTTAATTACACAATTAGAATTAGTAAAAACGAGACATTTAAACCTGCTTGAGCATGTTAGTTACTAATATTGATTACTGAGCAGCATTATTTACGCTTAGCCAAAGGCAGTTAACAGACCAAATCGTTGCCACGTCACCGAATTAGCATCGTAATCCTCATCCAAATCTATTGGATAATTTGGTTTAGGGTGCACGAGTGTTTTTTTTTTTTTTTTTTAAAGTTATCGGGGAAAAGAAATTCTTTTATTTATTCGTTGTCGGCTTTTACGTTTCTGGTCTGACTTTTTCATAAATTCCGGGTCAAAATTTATTTACGGTCATGCTTGGGTTGGTAAAAACTTCAATTAAAGCAAAGCAAAGGGATTCTATGCACTCAATTAAAAGGATTCGAGGATGCTACAAAGTTGCACCCCGTAGAGCATTACATGGCACATTCGGATCCTCTAAAAGTGTTTTTAACGGTTCGGATTAAAAACGAAGTACTATTCCTTGGAATAGTTTGTTTTCAATTCGGACCATTGATTGTCGAGATAGATGGTTCGGATGCATTCTGTTAAACACTCTACAAGGAGCTACTTTGCAGCATCTCCAGGTCGCAATTAAAATTGTTTTACGTTTTAGACCTTGTTTAGGTCACTGACCGAGGGGTAATCTTTTTATCTATCTATCTATCTATCTATCTCTCTCTCCCTAAAGAAGCCGCCGCCCCCATCTCTCTACTTCCCATCCGCCAGGGTTTTATGCCCCAATGGGTGACGGGAGGGGAGGCATTTCTTCCCCTCGTGGGATTTTTCAATCTCTCGATTATAGATCTCAAAGGTTTTCTCTCTTTCCCTCTTCACCCCCATCCTCCTTCTCTCCAAACCACCATCCACCAGCCCTCTTCCGCTTCTTCCGTCATGCAATCCGACGACTTTTGGATGTAGGGGCTTGCAAATCGTGGTTGCCGGAGGCGTCCTCCTCCCGCTGGAGTAGGAGATCTAGGTGGGTAGATGAAATCTACTCCGGTACGGCGTACTCCGTCCTGTTTTGTTATCAGTTTTCTCTTTTTTCTAGTTCTTTTTTTTGGTGTCCCCTGTGTGGGATTTCTTCCTGTTTGTGGGGCTTCTATCACCTCTATGTGGATTTTTTTGATTGTTTTCTGTAGTGCTCCGTCTGTTTGGAGCGATTGGTTTAGTTGGAGTTGGGTATAGTTTTTGAACTGAGTCCCGTCCTATTTAGTTTCTTGATCATTTGTTTAGGAATAGAGTTTCCTCTTGATGTATCGTTTCTTGGATTTATAATATCACCTGTTATCATTATAGCCCAAAAAAAAAAAAAAAGGTCACTAACCGCATCAAAAATCATACTGAAGAGATATAGGTATACACAATTTCAAAATGTATATTTATCTTTGAAAAAAAGATTACAACACCGGAGTGAAATTCAATGAAACCATTTATCTAAAATAATAATATTTTTAGTTTTTAGTATCATATTAACTGATATCCGATCTACTAGAGTTTTGACGGTTGATGTTCTCAATGCTTTAGAATGTATACGATTTGGATTATCAAAGTTAATTCGGAAAGAATCCAAAAAATAAGGGCAAAAGACTGTCCTCACTCCTATCTAATTCTATGAGTAATGCTATGTGTACCGACCGGAATTGTAGAGAAAACGTACCGACCGGCCGCGCCGGGCCGTCTCCGGCCACCGAACGGCCGATTCGAGCCGTCCAAAAATTCTAAAAAATACACAAAAATGGGTGTTTAGATTAAGCACCATACACACATCGGATGCCATTGATTCCCCGAGTGGGCCCCTCGGTTTTTTTTTTTAGAATTTTTGGACGGTTCGGATCGGCCATCCGGTGGCCGGAGACAGCCCGGCGCGGCTGGTCGGTACGTTTTCCCTACACATGGTCGGTACATATATCATTTTCGCTAATTCTATTCTATTGTGAGGAGAGAATCCCTTTCCTAAAGTAATCACTTTAATCACTGGAAACACTTTAAGCTTTAATAATTGGATCCAAAACATTCATAATTAGAAAGAAAAGAATGCAAAGTTATTTTTTTTCATTAATTTTTGAGTAACTAGGTACACTATATTTCACTGCCTACCTTTTTCTTTCTTTTCTACTTTCCTTAGCAATTGCAAGCGAAAATGGTAGCCAAATAACAAGCACCATGTACTCCCGTATATTTGACAGATATTCAAATCTTGCTAACAAGAACCAGAATACGCTAACTTTTGTGGAGAAGTTTTTTTTCATTAGCAATTAAGCAATTGATGATGTTTGAACTAATTTTACGTACTTTGTAAAGAAGTGACTCATTTTTGTTGTTTGTGATTTTCTAGTTTTTATCAAAATATTAGCTTTTTGGATTCGTCTTCCCGAGAAAAATAATAAAATAAAAATTTATGGACAAAAATTTAAAAAGTTCAGAAAAGAAAAAAACCAAAAAATCCAATTGTTTTTAACTATTTTGGTCTCTTTTTTTTTTTTGGCTCGGCAAACATTTTGGTCTTTACAGACCTTTTAAAATTTTCTTGTCAGAATTTTTTATTTTTTAGAATCAATGCTGTCAAAATGAATACGTAATCTGAAAGAACTAAGGGCATACTAATAAAATTTCAAAGGATTTAAAATAATGTATTTTCTTGCACAATATTTAGCTAGTTTTTTTATTTTTGGCACAATCAATGAAACTTAATTAGGTATTCCATATGGTGGTGAAACATTTAATAGAAATATGACATATTTTTATTCATGATAATTAGCATAATTTTAAACGATAAATCAATAACAGTCTTGCTATTGTCAGTCCACTGGGTTGACGATAAGCACATTAGAAGATAAAAAAAACACGTATTTCTGTGTACTTTTCATATCCTTTAATATACATTCACACCCTCATTATTGTCAGCCTGTTGGGTTGATTGTAGAATTTTCCAATAAATAATATGGGACATTAGAGTATAATAGTACTACCTCCGTCCCAATTTACTTGTCACTTTTTGGAGTTCGTGCCACTTTTCAATTGATTATATCTTGTAATTTACTCCCTCCGTCCCAATTTACTTGTCACTTTTTGGAGTTCGTGCCACTTTTCAATTGATTATATCTTGTAATTTATAATATTTTAGGCGATTTTGAAAACATTGTATTATAGAACAAATCGAGATCTATCAAACAAGATCCATATTGGATATAAAATTCATTACCAATTTAAAGATATAACTATTTTTTTTTTCCGGTTGGAATAGAACTGTGACAAGTAAATTGGGACGGAGGGAGTATAATATTTTAGGTGATTTTGAAAACATTGTATTATAAAACAAATCGAGATCTATCAAACAAGATCCATAGTGGATATAAAATTCATTACCAATTTAAAGATATAACTAATTCTTTTTTCCGGTTGAAATAGAACTGTGACAAGTAAATTGGGACGGAGGGAGTACTAAAATTTAACAAGATGACGTGAATTGATAGAGAGAGTAACAGAGACCTTTTCCTCTGAAAGATAAAAAATAAAATAAAAGAAAAACTTTTACTCGTAATTATTGACAAATTCAAAAAGCGTG
>BPLS01000232.1:180889-197631 GCA_019656275.1 Rhododendron kiyosumense
CAAAAGTGAGCTGACGCATTCTTGTGTGGAGGATCCAATGGTACGAAAAGACTAAAATAACCTCCGACTCGAGTGCGGCACCGACAGTTGCTGACAGAAAAACCGGATATTTGGAATGGATAATCTCGGAAAATCAGCAGGGAGAGGATAAGGTTTCAGCACTTTAGAGCAAAGTAATGAAGACTGGGCCCTACACCAATTTTAACCGCACGCTATATGACTTTTTTAAATATCTACTAATATGAAGCTCAAAAAGCAGTTCATGGATTTTTTTAAAAATATTTGAGTTAATTTTTTTTTAATTTTTCGATTCATCTCGTCGAGACGAATCAATATTTTACAAAAATTTGACGCAAAACTAAAAAATACAATTTTTTAATAAGGACAAAACTCAAAAAGCCCTAAAAGCTCTTAGAGGAACAATAGTGATTATTTAAGATTAATTTGCTACATGAACACATAACAAAATTTGAACATCTTTTAAAAATTATTAAGGTTCAAATGAAATTTGATCAATATATTGCAACTTAGCTCATTTGGATTATAAGTACAAATTCAAGCTAATCAAAATTGGCTCTTGTTGTTTTTTTTTTTTTTTCCTTACAAAATTGGCTCTTGTTCATTTTTATTACGCTAGTGTATCACTGCTATTTCGAACATAATTTGAAGGTCGAAGTAAACTTGAACAATCACTTACTCAGCTCTTTTGGTTCGTGCATCACTGCTATTTATGTGAGTTCAGAATCAGCTCGTAAGGACGATTGAAACAAATTAACTATTCTCTCTTGCAAAATAAAAAGCAAACTCACTTGAAAACAGGGCACTTAAGGGGAAGATGGTCCAACCCTAAAGGCAAGCTAGCTAGTCGGATGGAAATGAAAACGACAAAGAAACTAGCTACGTAGCTGCTAGCTAGAAATTGCATTAATGGAAAGGGAAGGGAAGACAGGAGCCCATTCCTTAAATATGTTCGTAAAATGAAAAATAAGTGTGTGAACAATAAATAAAAAGTAGCTATTTAAATTTAAATCATTCATTGTATAACATCAAACGCATATTTATTGACATAAATATTAATGTTTGGTGAAATTAATTCTTTTAAAAAACGTTTTTTCTAAATGACGTACGATTCATGTCATCGTTATGGACCTATTTTAGACCGACAAGAAAGAGATGAAGAACGGAGGGGAACTCATCCCATCATTTTCAACATTTTTTCATGTGGTGTTTGTTGAGTCCGACTCATCTTCAATCCCTTTATATGAATTGGAGAGAACACTCTCTACAATCTTAGCTTGAAAAAAAAATAAAAATCAATCACACTTCAATGACCGGGATTGTTCTTAATTTTTAATTCTTTGAGAGCATCAAGCACGCAAAAAATCAGTTTGATCAATTATCATTTGATATGATTTCGAAACAGATTTATATTGCAAAAAATTTAGAAAGGAGTTTTGTTCCAATGTTGCATTCTTGTTTTTTTGCAAGATAATGTATTTCATATCTAATGATATCCAATAGACTTGATTTTTGGCATACTTCATGCTCTCAACGAGCAAAACAAAATGAACTATTTCAATCATTGACATGAGATCGGAAGAAATTTTTACGGATCAGGATCGGAAAGGAGCCGGACTCGTGTTTGTTAATATGCAGTCGGAGATGTTTAGCTAGACGAGTAATTATTAATTCAACCATATTGGGACATCGCCACGTGAAAGACCAGACACCGCTATCCGCCGCACAATTTCATGGGATTTTTACAGTACAATGCCTAAGACCACCACATAATTTTCCTTACGAGTACTGGGACCGTGTGAAGATAATTGTCAAGGGGATGTACCGAGATATTCGCGCCCACATTATTTGTTTGTACACTATCATACTGTATGCATGCTTCTATCTCCCACGTAATCGCGCGGGCTGCCAATAATGTTTTCTCTCACCACACAAGGCCCCGTGTTTTCAAGGTTTTTAATTACTCCCTCCGTCCCATTTTCATTATTCATTATTCATTTTTCACTTTTTTGTCTCTTGCGTATATCTTTCAATCTATAATATTTTTCATGATTTTGACATTTTTGTATTATAGAACAAATTGAAATCTATTAAATAAGATCCATATTGCATATTTTTAGAGATTCACATTGAAAGATATAAGCGATTGAAAACTACACGAACATCAAAAAAGGACAATGAAAATGGGACGGAGGGAGTATTAAGTATTTATTTTTGGCCATTTACGAAGAGGTACAAAAAAAATTACTAAATACACTCTTAAGGTAAGTCAAAATTTTATATTAAAAATACTGCTTACCCAGTATTGATCACTGTTGACCAAATATCGGCGTTGACCACTGACGTTGACCGTTGAGAATGTTGGCAGACATTCTCAGCGTATACACCTAGATTTAATGGTAATACTAATAGCTCTGGATATTTCAAAGCTAAGAACATTCTCAACACATACCTAAATCTCAGCACATGCCTAGACTTAGTGGTAATTCATTCTAAAATGTTCTCAATTCTGAGAATATTCTCATACATTCTGAGCACTGAAAATATTCTCAACACACGCATATACTTAGAGGTAATTCATTTTCAGACATTCTCAACACACGCTTAGACTTAGTGGTAATTTTTTCTCTGACATTCTTAACTCTTAGAACGTTCTCAGTCTATGCCCAGATTTAGTTGTAATTAAAAAAAAAATACTATACCTTAATGAAAATTAAGGTGCAATTTTTTGTACCTAGTGATAAAAAGCCCAGTTTTATTGGGTTTGAGATACGGTAAATTGGAGTGTCTTGAAAAATAAGAATCTATTTTCAAATTTAAAAATAATGAGTTTAGCAAAATAATTTTTTATTTTTTTTGCAGGATTTGATAGCGATGAAATCATTATACAAAATTCATATAGCATATTTTTTTATTTTAATAAATCTCTTATTTTTAAATTTAAAAATTACAAATAAATACTTACTACTGTACTATTTTTACAGGGAGTAAACCGGAACACCACCTGAGTTCATTGGAAATTTGGAATGGTGTGAGGAGAGATGACGGAGACTACTCATTAGTGATGAGATATTCAAATCAAAACAAAACAAAGAGACGATTGACATGACGGACGTGATTGACCATGTTGGTATAAACGCTGCTGTTGTTTACGCTGGATTGACGGACGGAGATTGAAACACGTTTGCAACCGCAACGGGTAGGTAGGTGAGTGGGCCCAATTCCAAAACCGCTGGCCTCACATCACATTCACCACTTTACAACAGTAAACATGCACAGGCTGTCCACCGCCGCGACTGACGGCAGGCACGCCCAGCTGTTGCGCCGACGACGAATCTCAGCGCACACCGCAATCGCCGGTTTTCCGCGCCACGTTATCTCTAATTCGCTATTGCAACGCACGTACACAACTACTACTAGCCACAACCCTCTCATATGTAACACGCGAGAAAACGAAATCGTGTCCGTTGTTCGAACGGTAAATAAGAAGATTTTATTAGAAATCGATTGCTGTCAGAGCAAAGACGCATCACAACGTGAGAGAAACATCCCAATAGGACTGCCAACCTAACCTCGCGACATGGATTCGGTTGTAACAGCCTCGAGATTTTGTTGGTTTGCTTATGGTTGTATTGCATGCATTGCTATAGTATCGACATGGATTCGGTCGTAACAAATGAAAATGTAACGGCCGGTTGGGAATGCTTATGGGCCTTGTAATATGGATTCACAGTGGTCTCTTTTACTTTTAGCACCTCCCGTTAAGATTTTTATGCCTTGTTCACTTCATTATTCTACTTAAAAAATATTTTTAAACTCAACATTACTCTCATTTCTCATTCTATCTCTCTACTTTTTACCTTTTTCACTATACTCATTATTCAAAAACACTACTCAATTAACAAACCAAACAAAACATTATTTTTTAAGCAGAAAGTCTAAGGATCGCGACGGCACGCCGGGCCTACTCCGGCCACCGAACGGCTAATCGGAGCTGACCAAAAATTCTATAAAAAAAACGAGTGGACCCTCGCGAGAAGAAACGGCATTCGATATGTGTAGGTGACCGATCCAAACACTCCATTTTTTTTTATACACAAATGCATACAAAAAAATGGAGTGTTTGGATTGGCCATCTACATACATCGAATGCAGTTGATTCTCATTCAAGCCCACTCGATTTTTTTTTTTTGAATTTTTGGTTGGCTCCGATCAGCCGTCTGGTGGTCGGAGTGGGCCCGGCGTGCCGTCGGGATTCCTTCAGTCGGGAATTGTAGCACGACGCTTTTTTAAGTATTTATTTTTCGCTTTACGGGACATATCATTATTTCACAGTATATCACATTTAATTCAAAAAATAAGTACTCCATCCGTCCTATTTTGTTTGTCTATTTTTTGACTTTTTAGTGTCCCAAATTGTTTGTCTAGTTTGACAAATCAAATGAAAAATCCTACGAGATTCCTAATGTGCCCTTGCCTTTTGAATTGATGCGACAAGTTCAATTTCATTTGGAGAGCATTCTTTAGAAAGTTCAAGTTCAAAATGTGTGACTCTGTTCATTTGGTAGTTTTGGGTATTTTAGTTTTGACAGTGGGTGGAGAGAGAAATATGATAATGATTGGAGAGAGGAGTAATGTGAGTGGAGAGAGATAGAGTGATAAATGAGAATAATAATTGAAAAAAATATGATAATAACTGAAGAGAAAAATAGGATAATGATTACAAAACAAAACTAAAATTTTTCTAAACTTAGAAACGAACAAGGCCACAAATAATTACGGTCCCTTAAAAAATTAAACAAACAAATCGAAACGAAAGAAATATAATTAACAGAATGGGCTTGCCCCGGGATCTCCGTTTTTGCTGTGGAAAAGCGCATCCTAATTCTTTGCAAGTGACTTGTCAAAAAAAAAAAAAAAAAGCTTTGCAGGGGGGAGTCGTTTAGTCAATGATAATTAAAGTGTTTCAGGAGATCGCATACTCTACTCTTTTAGAGATTCTTCTTGGGCGTGACAAAACCCATAAAGATTGATTCCATGATTTTCTTCTTAATAAAAAATAAAAAAATCAGGGAATTATCGAAGTTTCCTGCACTAGTTTTTAAATGAATAGTTAAGGAGTACTATAAAAACAGATTGAAAGAATAATAAAGTAACAAATCACGGGCACAAAGGGACAGGTGGCGACCCTTTTTAGGCTTTTACTTTTTTCTTAATTATCAAAGGAGAGTAGGTGTGAACCAATGACAATAAATAGTAATCTTTTAAATCACATTCAAGAATCAATCATAGATAGTGCTTTCACAACTAGAGTTTCAATTAGTAGTACTAGTTAATTGTCAAAAAGGTTTAGACTATTATATTGGACCGATTTGGGGTTTCGATGACTAATGTTGCATAATGTGTTTCTGTATTGACGGTGTCGGTTTTGATATTTTAGAGTCCAAAATAAACGTGTAATTAATATATGGTTATCTATATATACATCTTTAAATAAAATGAAATGATGAAATAAAACTTAAGAATTGATTTTAAGAGATTAAAATGGAATAATGTTGGGGAAGATAAAAGGTTCATGAACCATTAATCCAGTGGAGAAAAATTGATTCGAAAATGAAAAAACCGTAATGGATACACAAAGAAGATGAAGACACGCTCAGAGATTGCTCTAGTGGTTCGGACATATACCCAGGTTTTTCCAGACTTTGTGAGTACTCCTTAAGGTTTGGGGTTCGATTTTCTATAGGGTGAGGGTCTTGAAATATTGTGTTTACGCTAGTGATTAACTTATGCAACATAATTTTTTGATTTTGTTCTTATTTAAATTTTTTTCGTGTTTGTTAATTTTTGAGCTTTTTTTTGGATATTTTCCAAAATACTTGTATAAAAGTCATAATTTTTTACTTTTCCGATTCCTCTCGTTGAGACAAACCCATATTGCATGAAACTTTGGCGTAAAACTAACAAACATGAAAAAAATTTAAATAAGAACAAAACCAAAAAGTTGTGGTAGATAAGTTAATCACTAGTGTAAACGGGGCCGTGACTGGTGTGGCCGCTCTAGTTCCCCCAGAAGTTTGGATTGCACAGTAAAGTCCATTTAGTGGCCTAGTTGTGAGGCTATTTCTCCGTTAAAAAAAGAAGAAGATGAAGTGAAAACCAAAGAAACAAGGGAAAATGACAGCCAATGACGTGTTTTGATAATTAATACCCGCCAAGGACATTTTGTTTATTAACAAATGTTTTTAGCATGTCTTTAAAAGGTACTCCCTCCGTCCCATTTTTATAGTCCATTTTCGTTTTTCGTGCCGTTCTTTCAACGCTTATATCTTCCAATATGAATCTCCGAAAATATGTAATATGGATCTTGTTTGATAGTTCTCGATTAGATCTATAATACAAAGTTTTCAAAATTATGAAAAACTTTGTAGATTGGAATATATAAGCGTTGAAAGAACGGCACGAAAAACGAAAATGGACAATAAAAATGGGACGGAGTGAGTATTAATTATCAAAACACGTCATGAGCCGTCATTTTCCCCAGAAACAATACTACCGGGCCAGTCAAACCTAGGTCAAGTCCTCTGCACCCAAATTCATCTGTACCTCTGTCCCACCATTGAGTTCAGATTTATCTTAGTAGAAAACATGCAAATTCGTATCACCGACAATTAAGGAGATGTTACTCTCAATATGTAAGCATATCTTATGTGGAATTGTGATAATTGGTGTTTTCTCTTTAGATTTCGAGGTGATAGAGTTTTCTTTCTCACTATTTTTTTTTTTGCCGTCTTGAAGTTTTGGAATTATACAATATGATGATATTTTTCCTTGTTTCTTATTGTTTGATGACAAATGCGGTGATTTTAAATAACATTTCTTTATTAGACTAATGTTACTATCCATTAGTGGGAGGGATTTTTTTTTAAAGTCAACAAAATCCAGTATAAACTGACCTCACAAGACTTGATAGCATCTTGGAGGTTTCGAATCGAAGATCCAAATCCAAAGCTTTGTCGACGACGATGCCAATCCCAAATAAATCGAGTCACAATTGTTGAAGTTGACACTAGAGTAAAGCAATTTAATGTATCATTTGTTAAATTTTCTTAATAAAACTTTTATTGCCTATAAAAAAAAAGAAGCAATTGCCTATATACCCTTTGTAAATATTTTCTTTTCTTAGTGCATAGTATGTGATCGAGTTCGAAAATTAATCAAAATCAAATTCAATCAAAACAAGCAAAACTCTTTTATCCAACAATTATTGAGAGCTCGGTAATTACTCATAAAAACTATTGAAATAATGGAATTATACTCCTAACCCTAGATATGAGATTTATGATTTTTTGCCCTAATTAGGAGGTTCACAAGTAATAATTTACACTGGAAGTGAGCTGAGATAAGTTAAATTATTTTAATACTACCACATTGGCACTAAGCCTCGATCCTTGACACCATGTGGGTTGTGTTATTTCTCAAGACCCAAGGTCCAGGGATCAAGGCTTGGTAGACGGAGAAGAAGAAGAGATCGAAGGAATTTTAAAATACCTCATTTTTTTTCCCCAGAAAATCTCGATCTCCTGGTATAATATTTGGAGCAAAATGCTAGGCATTGGCCCAGTTAATTGGGAGGTTATTTCAAATTAACCAAGGTTCTGAGTTCGATACTTTGCATCTCCTAACTTACTAACCTTCTAACCCATATCATATGAGTTTCTTGCCTTTCTAAAAAATGCGCGAAAAGAAAAAGGAGGTAAAAACCAAGATTACATATCACGTCATTGGAAATAACGCTAGCTAGTACTCCATAAGGGAGGGAACTTTTATGGATCCCAATGTTACATTAATGAACTCAAATAATCAAAACAACCAAAATTCTTTTATCCAACAGTTATTGATCGCTCAGTAATTACCCATAACAACTACTGAAATAATGGAATTATAGTACTCCTACCCTAGATATGAGATTTATGATTTTTTTTGCCCTAGTTAGGAGGTCCACAAGTACTCCTAATTTACACTGGAAGTGAGCCAACATAAGCTAAATTATTTGAATACTACTACATTTGCACTGAGCCTCCTTGACGCAAAATTATCTGTTTTTGAAATAGCATCATGATCCCGATTCATGGAGCTAACAGTTCGAGAAAAAAAATAATTAAAAACATAACAAATGAACTAAAAAGAAAAGTAACGAATCAAGCTGTAAAAATGTGTTGCACATGAGGAATGAAGTTCATTATAAAAGGTGTTTGGGCGCCCATTTTTTCACTTTTCCATTTCCCATTTTTGGCTTTTGGTTTGGGTGTTTGGCACCCTGTCGGCAAAATGGCTTTTACCAAAATGATTTTACCGTTTCGAGCTTTCCAGTGCAAAAGGCAGAAAAAGAGGGGAACATCTCCTTTTTGCATTCTCATTTTTAACTCATTTTGCTTAAAGACCATCTCACCCTCCACAATTTCTGGTAATACCCAAATTAAACAAACAACCTGGGTTAAGAAAATTAAAACTTTTAATTTCTTTGGTAAGACTTCAATTTATGTAAGACTTTAATTTTTTCATGTGGGTCTGGTATTGGAAGACTTTAATTCGTTAGAAAAGTTCTTGGATTTATGTTATCGTTATTTGTTCTTAATTAGAAAAAACAAAAAAAAAAATTAGTAGGAGACATTCAATTAACTAAAAATAATACAAATTCAAAATATAAATTTTACAAAATTGATTATACCAATATTTATACACATTATATCCCATAAATAATAAAGGGCAACATGGTAAAAAATCAACTCATAATTCATTTTCATCATATTCTCCCAAACACTACTCCTGTTGCAAAATGCATTATGTACATATCATTCAAACTCTCTACCAGATTCAAAAATACATTCTGACCATAATCCAAAAAGTCAAAAATAAAAAATGAAAAACCAAAAAGTAAACTTCCAAACACCTACACCTACAAGTACTCCTACTTATTTATTTGAATTAAAGGTGATTGTATTGTGAGAGAGTGACCTATTTCGTAAAGTAAAAAAAAAATACTTAAAAAATAAGAATCTTAGCAAAACGAGGCCAATTTCACCTCTTTTATAATACACATCGATGAGTGTACCGTCGATCCGTACTCTAATATGCATTATGTCCACCATAGCTTTCTTGGAAGAAAATAGGATTCTGAATTTGATATAGGCAATGTATATATCTCGCTCTCCTGACTACGATAGTAATAAATAAAGAAGAAAAAAACAAACAAATTAACTTGACCCGTTGGGTGGTTATTTCAAATTGACCAAGGTTTCGAGTTCAAGACTTCATGTCTCCTAACTTACTAACCTTCTAACTCATATCATACGAGTTTCTTGCCTTCCTAAAAAAAGCACGAAAAGAAAAAAAAAAAAAAAAAAGGAAGGTAAAAGCCAAGATTGCATATCACGGCATTGGGAAAACGCTAGCCAGTACCCCATAAGCAAGGGAACTTTCATTTTATGATCCCATTGTTACATCCACGAACTGTAGAGTCAAAGCAGAAAGGGCCTTGATTTCAGCAGCAGAAATTGCTCAAAGACAAAAACACGAAGCCCTTTCAGATGCACTGATAAGAACATGTGCAGCTTAATTCATACGCTTGGGGGGGCGGGGCGACCAAATAAAGCATATTTCCATGGTTTGAGCTGTGTGACATCTACAACTGTGAAAGAGATTGATTGCACAATCTCCCAAAACCAAGATGGTTGTAACGCGGAGGAACCTGTAAAGCGATGCAGACCCAAAAACCAAGATAGTTGTAACGCGGAGGAATCTGTAAAGCGAGGCAGAGCGGCTGGATCGGTCGCTCATCTTAGCAATCGAAGGTTCGGATCTTAACTAAGAAATAGCAATCCAGATTTGTATGGCTATGCACTTGCTCAGCAACATCCCCGGATCCGTAGAGGGGAAAAAGACTGCATATAAACAGCCACTGATCGGGTACAAAATACACAAACACTCAGATACTATAAGGGATCTCACTCACGCTTCATCACTGTTGTGTATGAGTTCTCCGTATACTATTGAAGTATTTAGACAGAGGTGAACATGAGGAGTTGCCGGGGTGCTTTGGCCTTGCACAATTTTAAATATTTTCATAAATTGATGTGGTTATTCATTTGAAGTTGAAATTTTTTTACATGATTGACCCTTGTTGTTCCTTTGGGTTAAAAATTCTTAAAATTCTACGAATGTGTGAAATGACCTCATAAAAGTCCAAGTTATCAACTGTTTTTTAGTTACATGTGTAAAATTAAGTGGTGGCTATGTATAAACACATAATTTCGTCTCTTCATCAGACGTAACAAATTACAATATGCACTTACAAATATTTTCTCTATAATCAAGGTTGGAATACATGTGATCCGGGTCTCTACTAAACACAAATCATGTCCACCATTGACTATATATGGAAGTGTATATATAATTTGTGTATGGACATAGTATTGTTGACATATAAGTTTAGTTTGACATTTTGGCCTCGTTAGAATGCCCATTGGGAGATAGAGAAGCTGATGTTCTACTCACCAAAAACAATGCAAATTTGAGGAGTTAGATTCTACCTTTGGAGTAAGGGAGTAGGGATAATGACAGGCCGGTCCTATTTTTCAGGTTTATGGCCTACCAAGTCCTGTACATTCTTGTTTGATTTGTGCACTGGGACTTGAAGGGAAGAAGTCCACCCTATAGGGCTGGCCGGGAAGAACCCCCAAGAAATATCCCATAGTATTAGCAAGGGAAAATAACGGCCAAGGACGTGTTTTGATAATTAATACCCGTCAAGGACATTTTCAATATTAACAAATGTTCTTAATTTGTCTTTGTCGGATATTAATTATCAAAACATGTCATGGGCCGTCATTTTCCCTATTAGCAAAGCTGGGCCAAATTGCGGAGAATGGGTGAGGCCGATCCTGGATTTCGTTAGAGTTATGTGGGCTAGGCCTGAGCTAGATGCAGCCCAAACAAAGCTGGGCCAAATTGCCTGTTTTACAGGCCTTCGCATAACACATCTCACTCTGTTTTTTTCTCCAAACAATGTATACCTTCATCGTGAAATGGAACATGCGTATTCATCTATCCGGAGTCATTCGATGCATGGATCCTTCGTTATTTGTGAGCATTTGCATTTGAACAGGTCCGGATACATCAATCCACAGGAACTTGTACACGTGACGGTATTCGAAGTGGAATCCGATCGGGACATGTTTGAATTGCAAAAAAAACACAAACATGATAAACACAGAATAAATTCACACAGAATTCTTAATCAATTTTTATTTAATGTTTTTATTCCTTTTAATTTCTATTTTAAGCAAATATATGGTGCATTGTGTGATCTCGAATTCGAGAAGTAGATTCTTGTGCTTTATGTTATTGGATGAGAACTTAATATTACCAAATATGGATGTTTTTAGAATTTATAAATTCAGCAGACTAGAGGATTACCCATGATTTCTTAAGCAGTACCTATTGGAAATCCTACACAACAAATGTTAACCTGATCGAATTTCGGGGCTAAAAGCGGCTGCATCTCTAGTCCTACGTGATTGGTCAATATCACAACATTTTCCGTGTGTGTTTGGATTGTCTTAAATTTTTTTTTTTTTGCCTCCATGTTCGGTTTCTAAACAAAGTACATAATTATGATCATTAGTTATAAAAATTCCATTATTGTTTACTAAAATGTCATATTAACAAAACTTATCTTGATAACTAACCTCCGCAATTGCCATCACTTTTTTCCGTGCACTCCTTACCAATGTCTACTATTTATGAAATAGTGACACCAGGCGGCTCGTTGACACGATGTCACCCATTCATTTATGTCCCGCTATGTATGTCAGAGGCGGGTTCCACGATCGAGCAGACACTGTAAAATTATCAGCCAATTCGGCCTCGGATCTTGCCCGGAGCATACGTGACCAAACGTTGATAAATGTGTGGCACCACATCAATGCACTATACGATGTCATTATTATTATTATTTTTTTTCTGCTGTTACTGTTGTGATTACATTATTAGGACTATTACAAATCTGATCCATATATTTTCTGGAATAAATAGGGATAAAAAAGTAAGATACCACTTATATTTTGTTGATTATGTGTTCTCAGAGCATCTTTAGCCTTAACCCATTTTAAGATTTAAACCCAAACTTTGGGCAAAACCCTCCAAAACTCCTCTCCAATCATGACCCAAACCCTTTCCCATATTTGGGTTTTACCCATTTTTTTGTTCAATTTTGGGACAAGATAGGCTCAAACCCATTTTTTCCACCACTATTCTAGAGAGAGAGAGAGAGAGAGAGAGAGAGAGAGAGAAGGTTGTACCTAGCCGGAGAAGAAGAAGAAACTGTAGACGAAGAAGGTGCAACGATTGAGGTTTAGCGAAGAAGAAGGTGCAGTGATTCAAGTTCTATACGAATGTACAAATAAAGGAGAAGGTTTTATCTAATCGGAGCTGCTGAACTTCGCTGGAGTTTGCCGGACTGATCGTCTTCTCTTTTTTATTTACCTCTGTGCCATTGAATTAGGTCAATATAGGGGGTTTTGCCATTGAAGTGAGCCTGACCCAAAATAAGTTTTTACCCAAATTTTAACCCCATATTGGGTTAAAATTTGGATCAAGACTGGAGATGCTCTCATACATTGTTTTCCCCCATTCATTATGCTCATATCACTGGTTTTTTCTTCTTTTCTGCCAAACAGTAGGATGTTGGTAGCGGTTTGAGGGTTAGTAGCTGCAATGGGAGCCGAACACCTATTCAAAAGAGGGAGAGTAGCGAACCACCCAAGGCGTGATGTTCATATCACTAAAAATGGTTAGAGGTAGTTCGTTTCTAAATTAGCAAAAACGAAGGTGTTAAGTGAATCCGGTAGAAAAAAAAAACTCTTGCAGCTTAACAAGTTTAGACTTAATGTGGCAAATAGAACTCACCACCTCTTATGAACCACTAGAAGTAGAGGCTGCTGATCTTGCAAATAAACCTATGGTGCCATACATGAAATTGATCCATCACTTCTAGCAACCAACACGGCAATAATCGATCTTAAAATCGCTCTGCCATGATTTCGAACAAGCAAAACAACTGCTACAGGAAAACAAAACAAGTAGGGGCAACACAATCAACATGATTTTATTACTAGCAATTATTTACTACTCCTAATTATCAGAGTGAGTATCCAATAATTTACATTCCATGCGTCAATGCATGAGTTGTATCTCGATCCATGTCAAAGCAAAACCTCAGGCACAGAACAGACCTAGTGAAGAAGATTTATTAATCTTTTATACATAATAGCTTGTGACAATGCAAGCCAAACAAATACATAGGGAGCTATGCGATCGGCCCAAAAATCGCCAGATGTGGTGAATATCCAAACGGTCAAATGATAGAAAAAAGAGAAAAGAAAAGAATGTTGCTATATTCTGCTGGTGTACGGTGCAACTAAGCCCTTGAGTACAACACAAAGAATGAAAATCGCCGAATTATGCACTGGACACCTCGTAATGCTGTGAACTAGTGACTGCACCTGTTGAAGTTAAACAATCCTCGTCTCAACACTGCATTCCTTTTTTAAGAGCTCACGCTTTACTGTTTTTTCTCTCCGTCTTAATAGCTTCATATGATGTCATGACCTCTTTGAACTTTGCCTCAGCTAACTCTGCAGCAAAAGACAACACTCAAATGTTGTAAATACCACAAAATGGCATAAGAAGCGAGATTACACCATCCAGTGTAGAATTTGTAAGATCCTACTAAGCAATGGTCAAACAGATGCCTACCTTTGTTGTCCTGATTTTGATCTGGGTGGTACTGCATTGCCTTGGCCCTGAAAGCAGTCTGCGTGGCAAACAAAAGGAAATGTTTTTTCCCTCTTGGAAAAAGATTCTGTATACAGTAATAGTGTAATACATAGTATTACATAGCACACAACAAAGCATAAATATTGAAGCTTGTTTCCATGGCCAAAGACGGTTGAAAAATTATTTTATCCACAGAAACGGCAGTTAAAGATTTAATCTTTTAACCAACTTGGGGTCAATAGCTAGAGCTAATCAAAATAAATGCTTACTCAAGAAAGTTCAAATCTACAACTCGGAAAATGGTTTAACGTTGTGATGTTCAAATTGGAAAAATATTGTCTCAAATGTTTTCTGTTGTGCTACGCTCATGAATAGGGAACAAAATAATGATCCTAGGGGACTCAGGTCCTGGGTAACAAATGATTGAAAGGCACACTAAGGTTAAAAACTTGAAATGCAATCACTTAAGCCATGAGTTGCCCATATTAACTTCTCGCCGTTACCACCTTAGTTGCGAGGTAATGTGAAAGGGTTACCTTTTGTTATCCAAAAGATATAGTGCTGAACTGAAATGGAAAGCCATAGAAACGAATTTATGACACTTGTTTGTTGTGAACAATTTTTGCCACAACTTATTTCATACAAGTCTGGAAATTGCATAATGCATATTATCAAAGAAGAAATAAAGCACAAACTTATGCTTCATCTTTGTATCTCCGAACTTTGTAATTGACCCCTCTTCGTAGGATTGCATATTCGCTGGCTTCATCTCATGCTTTGTTGTTAATGATTCTGTGTCATCGCTCGCCTCAGCTTGGGAAGCCACAAGATCTAGTCAGCAAAGTTGTCAAATCCGTTCCGTACTGGCCGGTACGTACCGTACCGGTGCGTAAACGGAACGCAAAGAGTCATGTTCCGTTCCGGTTGAAATACCGGCCTGTTCCGGCCAATACCGGGTGTACCGGATAATACCGGTCTGTTCCGGCCATTTTCCGGTGTTCCGGCGGGTACAAAATTACCCTCTCTCTCTCTCTCTTTTTTTTTTACTTTTTATTTATGTTTATACTTAAAATATGGTAGATATATATTAAATATATGTATAAAATATTAATTGCGGTAAATCCGGAACGGTACCGGGATACAGCCCGGTACCGGTACGTACCATTCCAGTAGTGAAAACGGTACGCTGGCCGGTATGGTATTGACAACTTTGCTAGTCAGTGTTGTCACTGTCGTGGTTTTGTTCTAATTCAAGGCTAAGTTCGAGACTATACCTACGAGGATGGATATGTTCTGACAAAATGAGGAGACTCTTAGAAATTCCTTTTTGGTACATGCTGATGTTGGTTGCAAACTTGGTGAATAGATATGTTACCTACCCAATAGTGAAACTCTGCAAATAAAGCAAAAACGGCTCCCACAGAGTGATGTATTAGAAACATATGACTAAGTAAGTCTATCGTTATGGACCTTGGGGTTGTATATATCTATTGATTTTATTAGAGGTTAATATGGGCACGATTATTGTTTTTCTTGAGGTCTGCCCTTTTGGTGGGGTTCGGTGTCATTTAAACTGTCTCATAATAGCTCTATTTGGATATAGAATTTTCAAGTTATTAGAAGATGACATGCATTTTGGAACATCCCAAATTGAAAAAAATGACAAAAATAGGATGGAGGGAATAAAACAGATACCGACTATGATATGTCCATGTCGATCTATGACTCTATGCAATAGAGGCATTTGAACCTACTTATTCATGTTTTTTGCAGATGCATCAAGTGGGAGGTGAGCATTATTGGGCTCCGTTCTTGTAAACTTATAAGTTATAAGCCTGGAACTTATTTCGGTATTTTTTACTTTTCGTAACTTTTTGTTTAGCTTTTCATCGTAATTTTAGGGGTTAATTGTTCATCTCGACGAGACGAATCGGAAAAGTATAAAAATATGGACCGATGTTGAAAATATTCAAATAAGACAGCACTTCAAACAAATAATACAGTTGTTTGATACTTTTTCCGTCTTTAGTAAACTTTTTCATGCTTTTGGTCATAATTTTGTACTTTTTAGACTACTCTTGCCGAGACGGATGATTAATCCAAAAAATATCACACGAATCTAACAAAAATTAAAAAACGAACAAAACACACAAAACGAAGAAGAAAATTAAGTTTACAAGAATGGAATCTGAGAAGCCTAGGGCACCTAAAATTCAAAAAGCATCCCAATGTAATAAAAGTCCGCTCAAATTATATCGGGAGGTCTGAAAAGTATCAAGAGATGATTGTAATTATGCCTGGGGAAGATATGTGATGAGACAAGCATTAGTAATTATGAAAGCTGGCCAAATAACATGATAGAGAAATTTTGAAGTAACAAACAGGATCACACAAAACTAGGTACTAAACCTCAGATTCTATCAGTACTTATGGTAATGAAATGAGGAAGGGAGACTCATAAATCTGGAGTATTTTATATGAGATGCGGCATATACCTTAATCTCATTGTCAGTATAAGGTTGTGTTCTCAACCTGTTGCAATGACACAGAATTACAAAATCAAGATCAGATACCAGTCTAGCTCTCACAAAATCAGCACATTTACCCAATACGTTCTCATTTTCCCGATATGGAAGTACAAGTACCATATCATAACTACAAAGGGGTAAAGATAAACAGAAAAGAATGTCAACCTCTCCTGGTACACTATGTTTGTTCCATGTTTCCTTGTATGGAATCACAAACACCATCTTTACAAATGGAAAGAAAAAACACAAAAAGAAAATAAAACCATGGCTCACACACCTACACCAAATAAAACTGAGGTGTCAGGTAGTAATGTTTCCTTGTATGGAATCACAAACACCATCTTTACAAATGGAAAG
>BPLS01000232.1:217802-300723 GCA_019656275.1 Rhododendron kiyosumense
AGTAGCAGACTTGAATACCGTAGTAATGCACTTTTGGCAGTGAATGTTGACCTTCATCTCTATTTTCTGGAGTATAAATTGTTAAAGGATAGAAAAGAAAAAAAAAGAAAAAAATAACAAGTAATTAGTTACATGAACTTGAAAATAAATTAAATCTGGTTGAGAGACTAACAGAGTGAGTATTGATTACCAATATCATCGTTTTGCAAAGCAAATCTAGCTATGACCAGAGCAAATCTATGACTTGAAAACGAACTCCGTACGTACCTTCCCACAATGCAGAGAATGATCATAGAGACAAACATATTTATAGGACTCTCAAATGAAGGAAAAGAATTTAAATAGTACTAAAGAAAGACCACTTGACCCATTTAAAATATGTGGGAAAAGGTATGTGTTTATTCTTAAAAAATTGCAAATTGGTGAATTCATGTTAAGGTGGTTGAGCGAATTTAAGGTTTGTAGGTGGAGTGTTTTGTTTATTACTAGCGTTCTATACAACTTAATTAGTCGGGATGCTGTAATGACTCACGCTAACTGACTTGTTAACTTTTAGTCTAACCACGTAGTAGGTTAATCTCAGATTAACAGTAGCTGGTCAATCGGCGTTGTCTTCTATACCATATATAATTTTCTTGAGAGGAGTGCTAGATACAAAGAAAATAGGCAAAGAAATGGCCCTTAAAGTATACATGAACGGCCCAGATTTACTGTGCAGTACATCTGAGCCGTTCATGTACACTTTAAGGGTCGTTTCTTTGGCTATTTTCTTTGCACGTAGCATTTCTCTTTCCTTGAAGTCCCGAAGTCGGACTCCACACCAATACCAACCCTAAGCAAAGGCGAGCAAGGCTTTCGACTTGGAGTACTCCCAAAAGTTTATTATATAGAGGTCTAAATTAACAATTAAAACATTCGTTCAAAATGAGTCCATCAAATAGCCAAGTGGCCTTTGGTCCAGCGTAGCACAGATTGCACTTAAATAATTCTCATTCCTTATGTTAATCTAACAATAATTCACTTCCTCCGATTAAATGCATAAGATAATAAATAAATAAAAGGAGCCCATGAATTAATAATTAGGATTTTTGCCGTTTAAAATGCAAGAAGAGATCAAACTTTGATGCATAGTTCTGAAGTTTTTTCTTTGTTGAATTGTGAATACTAATAGTTTCTTTTGTAAGTTTTTTTTGGTAAATTAACCACTTTATAGAGCAAACAAACAAAATATACAGAGTTTTCCGATACAGACTCTGAAATGGCTACCAACAAGGAGCCTTAACAAGGAAAGAAATGATAATCAAAGCCTAAACACCGGCTAAAAGAAAACAACAGAACTAGACAAAACGACAACCAGCTAGAAACTAAAAATCCTAGAATTTAAGCCCCATATATCAACCAGCAAATGGTTCCCATCAGTCCGCTTGAGGCCTCTCCAAGAGCATAGGCATGCCCGAACTTCATTAATAATGTGAGAGCCCAAGAGAGAAGCAGGAAGAGTTTTACCTTGGTATATTTTGGCATTCCTTTCACGCCAAATCCAGTAGATAGAAGCTGCCAACAAGAGTTTGTAGATTTTGCCAGGGATAGAGGCACCAATCATCCGAGAACACACCCAATCAATTTCCTCAGCCAGCCCCAAAACAGGTCTTGCAATTTGATTTTTGGTTAATACCATTTTCTAAACCTCCTTAGAAAATGAACACTCAAAAAATAGGTGTTCATGGGACTCAATGGCACCAAGCCACAGGACACAATTAGCATCATCTCTTATGTTTTTATCATTCCGTTAGTGAAATACACAAAACTTCATCTCTTATGTTCGACATTTGGGTATGTAGCCGCAAGGTTTAGCCCCTACAAGTCCTTTGCGTGAACAAAGCTTTTTATAATTTTACGTGTAGAGCAAAAATTCCCAAAACTTCAAATTATCAATCATTTTGTAAGTTGCATGTATAATACATTCAATCTATAGGTGTAATATATATATATTTGGTTATTAATATAAAAATACACGTGATTTTGGCCTCTTAAAATAAACATAAATCCTACATTCGCCGCTGGTCACAAGGTTGGACTAGGAGACCGCCAAGGTTCCATCGTGTGGCCGCAAAGTTTAGATATGTGGTCGGAGGACTGGTTCTGCGCATTGCACGGTTTTCGATGGAACGTCATTTTTTTCAGTTCTATATGCATCTTATCCCCTCCGTCCCCATTCAATAGTTCTCTTTATAGAGTTTGTACCATTTTTCAATTGTTTATATTACATCTTTTAATTCATAATGTATTATGTAGTTTTATTATAAAATTAATTGAAATCTATCAAATAAAATTTATATTAGATATAAAATTTAATATTCATTTACAAATATAATTAAATTTTTATTCGACTATAATACGAGGAGAGACTATTAAATGGAGACGGAAAGTCTTTGGGTAGATGGGATTTTTTTTTTCTTTCAAATCAAGTAACGGAAAATTATTTCTTCTTCGGTTCCCCCCCTTCCTTTTTCCATAGGTTCCCAACGCGGTGGATGGCGGCGGTTATGGATTTCCGGCGAGGGGAGTGGGTGCACTGGTTGGTGCTCCTCCTTGTTTTCTTCTAACAGAATGGTGACTAACTCTCTCTCTCTCTACCGTTAAAAAGACACATAAAGGTCTCCCTCTCTGTGTCTACGTATATATACACCTGTGCGTGTCTCTCATTATTATACGCGTGTCCAATAACTGTCCATGCATGTAGTATATACCAAAATTAGCTTCGAATATGGGACTTCGCGACACTCTTCCAGATACCCACATTCTTTTTATCCCTTCCCTTTCTTTCTTTTCAGGATCAATTGGACCCATTTTTGCTTGTCGAAGATGAACTATCTATCCTTTCAAATAGGTTGCGCTCAATGGTAGTTGCCGAGGTACCCATTTCTCGCTTCTTTTGTTTCGGGATAATATATATCAATGAAAAGAATGGAGATGTAACCTTTTTGGTAATCCTTGGGTTTAATGCATTGCAGGTCCCAAAGCTTGCCTTAGCTGCCGAGTACTTCTTCAAAATGGGGGTGGAAGGAAAGCGATTTTGACCAACGGGAAGATTGATGGATACTTTTCAGCAGTATCTGCTGTGTCCAAAACCGAGAATTTCTTAAATAATTGATAGATACTTTCAGCCATGTCTCATACTTGTCCTGCCGTATGGGGGCTTTTGGCTTCATTGCCACCCACATACATCATAGATCTTTGGGTGGCTTTGGTATCCTGTCCTTTCTTTGGGGGCAGCAAGGAATGTTGCAGCCATAAGGTTAATAAGACCTTTATGTGGCAATGATATAGTCGTCAGTTAACTGTCCATGAAGTTGATAGTATCATTTTCATGTCTAAACTAATAGGTTCACTTAGTTTTCTTGAAGTGCAACTTCCAAGTTCTCTGCTTTCAATAATTCCTCTTTATCTGTCAAAAAGATTGCCCAAACAATATTAAGCATGTATATCTTTGATTTGTTAAGACTTAAAGAGTCTTATTGCAAAGGTCCAGAGACCACACGTTTCCCTGGATCATGATAGCATACTTCTACTCTATCAACCATTTAGCAACTTGTAGATCCATGGACTCATTTTACCGGTTAATAGATTCAGCCTGAAAGTTCTCGTTATTTTTTAATCAGAAAATATTTGTCTGAGACTGTCAGCACACTTTATGTACTCTGCTCTACCTGCCATGATCTCATAATTACCCTGTACTCTGTATTACAGACCTATTGTCTGCACAGGTTTTATTATTGATGGGAAGTGGGAACAGCTTTGAATGTACATATACCTGGGCCTCCTGATGATGTGGTGGTTGATGCTTTATCAGAAGAACTCCGTCTAAGACAACAGCGTATAGCTGAAATCACAGAAATGATCCATGTCAGTTCTTTTTCTTCTTCCTCCTTATAAGATTTTCTTCTTTTCCCCGCCTCTATATTCCTTCTTTTTGCTTTTGGTTTTTTCTTTTTCCGTCCAAGTTTCTTTGTAAAATGAGAAAGAAGGGAAGAATAAGGAGAATAACCTAGGAATCTCACCAAGAGTTCCTTCAACATTACCTACTCTAGGGTTAAGCAACATCATGCACATATGTTTTCTAGGTTTCCTACCTCTGGCAGGGCAAAATGTACAATTTGTTTCCGAAGACCATTCTGGACATAATGTCGCCAATTTGTTTACTTACGCGCACAAAAAAAGGAGAGTGATAGATGGGCTAAGAATAGAAAACATATCTTGTTAGAGATTCAACAATGCGATTTCTGTGAACATTGTAGATATAGTTGACGGCCTATGTAGCAGACTAGCTGGGACAGTTTGTCAGAGGTCATGTACCAGTGTTATACACTTGTCGGACACTCTCTGGAAACTCTTTGGACAATTGTCCGACACTAAAATTAAAAGTGTCAGATTTTTTCTCAATGTTTCCCTTTGGACGCTTTTGTACACTTGCAAAACAAGTTGGGGGTGTTAACCGAAATGGTAGATTCTAATTATGACTTAGGGAAGTGTTTTTTTTTTTTTTGGCGTGATAGATGATGTTTTATTTAGTGAACAGACACATGAATGGTGAAGCTTTTTTGTTGAAACAATTTTGGGAATGATGTAATGATAAATATGATTTGAAGTATATATGGTGTTGACATATAGACAATAAGAGCCTTATTTTTTTATCCATATAATAGTATATGTACATATTTATGGAAAGTTTAGCCCAATGTGTCTTGTCCTCCACTTTTCGTGAAATTTACGAATCGAATTGTTGGTGTCATGTCACGTGTCCATCTTGGTGCTACATGTTGAATTATAGTGAAAGCTTCATATATGTGTCTTTGGCTTTTCGTATTTCTACTACTAGGGCTAAGACTACGAAATTGGAGACTTGGACTTTTTTGATTACTGTGAACATTCTAGAGCTAATCGAAAACAAAAAACAAATATGATGGCCTACATACAGGAAATCCAGATTTTTTTTTTTTGCTAATAAGGAAATCCAGAAATTACTAGGTGCTAATAACTCCTAAAGCTAAGCAAGCACGAGACAAATAACATGAGTTAATCAACTTCACAATTTGACTGAGAAAGTTCAGAGTTATTCCTTGCAAAACTTCAAAAATTTCTGCTTTGTTCTATGCTTTGCACAAGAATAATTTTTGCGGAGCTTGAAAACTTCACATCAAGAGGCTGAATCCACCCTTCCTTCCCTTCTCTTATCTCTTCCTCTCATATCCAGAGTCCCAGACTATGAGAACCATCGTGCTTTCTTTCTGAGAGGATAATTGGTTATTTCCAACTCAGCTGTCTTCTTTGCCTTCTTGATTGATTTGTCCCTTTTTATTTTACCTTTTGAGAGTTTTTTTTAAGCTCATCAAAAAGTTGGTTTGAACAGATCTCTATTTAACGGTCTAAACAGCTCCACAAAAAAAATCCGCCCTCCTTTGTACCGACCGACTCCTGATGCCCCTTAAAGTTATTTTCCAGAAACAAAACCTACGTTGTGACAAAAGTTTGAGGTTCTAATGACTCCTACTTTTGTAGAGTTCTTTTTTACAATATGACTTTTAAGAAAGAATGACCTGATCCCTAGCCTATCAGAGGATAGACACTCCACTTTGAGTTGAACTCAAGATGTACGTTGATGCTTTGAAGCTAAGGTTTCCATTGCCTTCTTCATGATGATGCAGATACAAGACGTGGCATTGGTTCATTAAACTTTGTGATGGGGAATAAGGTATCTTTTTTTTTTTTTTTTTCCCTTTTATCTTCAGTATCTTGTTTTCGTTTTCTTCTTCTGCATCAGAAACTCTATTAGTTGAATCTGCGCTTCTGTTCCTGTTTGATTACTTAGTCCCATATTATCTGCTGATCCTCAGTGTAAACTATGTAAAAGTTGTGCTTTTCTGTTTTTATTTTTGGGGCTGCTCTCTCTCTCTCTCTCTCTCTCTCTCTCTCTCCTTGTGTCTGCATGCATGCGCACGCGTGTCCGTGTATTTTTCTATTCTTGGTTGGTCTAGCCATGTGTTGATCTATTTGCTAAACTCGGAGTACTTGTCTGTAACTATGCTTTCTCTTTGGTTGATCGGGTTCTGAAATAAACAAGTAGAATAGTTTAAGTGCATCTTGTACTACTTCTTAGAGAGTTCATCACTTTTCTGGAAAATTACAAGCTGTCAAAAATTGGTGACATAATTGGTTCTTTTTTCTTATTATGGGTTTTCTATTTCCCGTTTGCAGTTAGCTGTATTGGCTGGGGATTTCTTGCTTTCAAGAGCTTGCGTGGCCTCTTTGAAGAACACAGAGGTATTCTTCTTTCCTCTTGAATTTGTTATCTTCTGAACTTCCTATTCTGTAGCATTGGTATTTGAATTTGAGACGAAGATTGTACTGAGGTGATTCTTTCCATACGCGATGCATTGAAAGCTTTTTTAATGGTAGTTGGGCACACATGCATATGGATCCAACAGTCGTGCTCTAGTTTCAAAATCCATTTCAATGGGTCACAAATTATAAAATATGTGCTATGGATTGGCCTGATGTAGTGGTCGCATTACCAAATAGGAATTTACAATCCCTTGTGGTATATCTAGACGCTTAACGCAATAATGCATCATCTTTGGTTTATGTCGTAGATCATATTCTCATCAGTATAACTTGGATGTGCTACATTTCTTAATTTAGTGACCATGTTTCTCTCAGGTTGTATCATTACTAGCTAATGTTTTAGAGCATCTTGTTACAGGGGAGACCATGCAAATGACTACTACATCTGAGCAACATTGTAGGTACATCGCTCTACTGCTGGTGTCATTTCAATACTTTCTATATTGGCTTATTGCTATATGCACTGAATAATCTCAGATGCAAAATCCAATAAGACCCAAGAGCATAACAATGCGTTTTCCAGTTGAAGGATAATTGCTCTTCAGCCACGTTCACGTTATTGTCATCGATTAGTGAAATATTTCCCATACCTTTAAGAACATAAAGTGAGGTTCATCGCAAGTCCTTGTTTTGGAAGCTTGATTGGCTATCCATGGTACTTATTTGACTTGTCCCAGTTGACTGCTTTATAATTCTACCCTTTTGAACCATAATCTCCGCAACGGGAAGAAATAACGGCTCTGTCCAAAAATAAGACTTCAAATGCAAGTATACTTCTTGAACTTGCTACAACCAATATTGTCTAGTACGCATGAGAAGTTGCAAACACCGTAGCTCCTCCAAAGGGGTAGCCAAGAAGATGACAACTGGGTTGACTGCTCTTACTGATATTATACCTAATATCATCCATGTAGACTACCAAAAGTGGGAAGAGGCGTGACATTATATGTTATTCTTTCTTCCCTATATTTTTGTGCGGTGGCAGTTGATATTTTATGTAGTGAAATTTGTAACTTTAATCTCTCTCATGAGTAAAGCGTAACTAAATAAACACAAAAAAAGAAGAGGCAAAAAGAAACTATTTTTCTTCTAGTTCATATATTTTGTTCCGATGTGAATACAATAATTTTAATGTTTTCTTATGTTATCTTTTGGGATTAAGACCTTTTGATTATAGTGTGGTTAGGAGAATAGTTTTTCTCTCTTTGATTTTCTATAAAACATGATCGCATCTTGTATCCCGAGGTGAATGCATGTGTGTGAATTTTGCAGCCAACATGGCTTGCTGTTATGCAGCTAGCAGTTGCCTGAATTATGAGGGCAGTTTTTCAATTTCAGATTTGCTGGAATTCAAAAGGTGTATTGTTATTTCCATTAGTTGCGAGCTGGACTAATAAGCTGAAGTAAATGTCAAACTATCATTTCCATTCCCTACGAGAGTGTTAATTTAGAATGAAGTGGTGAAGTAATTATGGCCCTTTAGTCTTCTCAAGACTATGACAGTATTGATTTTGGATAAGGAATTTTTTTTTACATTAATGTCTAGGAAATCTGAGACCCATGAAACAAAGCTATAATTGTAATGCACTATAAATGAGTGCAATAGAATGTAAAGAAATATATATATATATATATACATATATTTTTTTGGATTGAAAACATGCGAGTTTATGGGACTGTTTCTTTTCTTCTGCCTTTTCAGCTTTGTATCCTATTTGCAGATTTTTTTTTCCTCTGCTTCCTGCTGTTATTTCTTGTCTGATTATGAATCAATTTAAATGGTTTTTGTTACTTGTCCTGGTATTATTTTTGTTGCAGTATGGAATATTATTTGCAGAAAACATACTACAAGACTGCGTCGTTGATTTCAAATAGCTGCAAGGCAATTGCCCTTCTTGCAGGGCAAACTGCAGAAGTTTCAACGTTGGCCTATGAATATGGAAAGAATGTGGTGTGTGATATCTTACCAATATATATTCCAACTGTTATCTGTATATATGCTTTCTAAAGATGTCCCTAGGTAATTTGCTGCTTCTTTGAATCATATCAGACTATGCACCAGAACACCAACGAAAGAGAGACCAAAACTTGCCTCTCCCAACAATATATTCCAACTTGCATGGAGAGTAGTTTACTCTTTACCTTTGAACCACCTTGTTTTCTGCATTTTTCCTTTCTTCACCCCAGGGATTGGCATTTCAGTTAATAGATGACGTTCTTGATTTCACTGGCACATCAACATCTCTTGGAAAGGGTTCTTTATCTTATATCTATCATGTAAGTTATTTTTGCTTTGTGAGATATTCCTTCTGTTAAGTAAAAAATGCATGTGCAGGAGTATTATACGTACTCTCAACATTTTCGAGAAGTTTGCCATTTTTTTAAGGAAACAAATTTACAGATTATTTTATTAAGCTACATTGTTGAATCGTCATTGTTCTCTATATCTTTTTCCTTGTTGAAAAATTGTTGTTGCTCCCGAGAAGGAAAAAAATGAATCAGACTTTGAGCTGGTTGTTTCAGATAGCAAAGAGATGCAACATATTTTAGCTGGTCTCATGCCTTATTTCATGAGTTGTGGGCCACAATGTCCCTTTGAACAACAAAGCTTTGGAACTGTAGACTGTAGACTGCTGGAAAAGGTCTACCTTATAAAATGTAGCTGTGCTGGCTGGCCTTATTTCTGGTTAGGCCCCATATAAGGTGATGAAACTGGCTGACTTGGGATTCGTTTAAAAGTTGCCCACTCCACTACTTTAATATGAACAATTAAAGATGTTGGGGGATGGGAAGTGCACATAGTTCTCAGATGTTGGCGTCTGCATTATATATACTTGTCTGTCGCTCCTTGGCATGTGCTAGATACTCACCCAAGCACATTTAGCGAGTATACGGCTGGTGTTAACAACCGGAAATGTCCTCCGGCGGTCAAGTTAGTTTCCTCTCAAGGGTTAACTATGGACAAGAGACACTTGTCCGAGGATTCATGAATATGTGCAAGGAAATAACCATGGTTGGGAGCCATCATCGCAGTCTTTTCAGTGAGATCTTTGCGTGTGGTCCCAGCCATGCCCATGTGGCTACGTGCCAACCCTACTCTTTTTATACTAGTCGATGTGACCATTAGCAATCATTTTGGTGGTGCATAGCTTAATCCTTCTTGGATTCATGACTCCTGGGATAGACAATTACCGCAGAAGTGGAACGTCCTCGGTCTACCGTGCAATTTTCATCCTTAGCTCCCTGATCATGGTCAGTGATTGGCATGGCAAATGTTCCCGGCGTCCAATCACTGGGATCCCATCGGCGTTTCAACTGTCCAAGACCAAGGGCAGCCTTGATTTACCTGACTATTGTGATATGTGTAATTACATTCGTCTTTATACTGACAATTGCTAATTATTGCTCATAAATCGTAATAGTGGAACTTTTCGTTCACACTTTTCTAATAAGAAACTACTCTGGCTGGTTTTGGATTTTTGGACAAAAACCAAAGCCCAAACCAAGCAATGAGAGCCAGGTTGGTCTGGTTCGCAGGAGTTTGCCTTGGATAGTTGAGATGCATTGTTGGAACCGTTTTATAATAGCAATAGCTTAAGTTTTCGATACAAGTACATGACATCGGAGTTTATGAAAGGTCTTGAGGTTAAGTCTCTTTGTTGGCATTTGTTGTCTGTTTGGAATTGTGATACTGATAAGTCTAAACACTATTATCTTGGTATCATATCAATTGCGAAAGGTAAGTTCTAATTTGTTAATATCTTTGACTTTTTTTTCCCTGTCATGGTTATTGTTTTGTCATTAAGTTTTGACGCTTGATCTCATTGTTTTCAAAATGCGCCATTGATGCGTTAATGTTTTTGAACTCATTACAAAGATGTCTTGTATTGATGATTCGTCTTCCAACCTTCTATGTCATGATTCAGGATCAAGCCTCATTATCTTTCAGATTACTACGTGCGCACACTGGTAAATAGATCTTCTGTTGCATATAAGTTTGCATTTGGTCCTGTCCTACCCTTTAAGTACAGGGGTTTCTAGTTTCCATTTTCATTGCATGCCGCAATGGATGTGTCAAATGATTATACTTGCTTCCCTGTTTAATCTTTAGCCTACGGTGATAGCCTATATAGCTAATGAATACCTATGGGAATGTCGAACTATAACTGTAGCAAATTTTAAATCTTTTGCAGGGAATTGTAACAGCTCCGATATTTGTTTGCCATGGAGGAGTTCCCTCAGTTGCGAGCAGTTGTTAATTGGGGATTTGAAGACCCTGCAGATGTGGATCTTGTAAGTTCCTTGGTACAGTGTACACAAAACATATTATGCATGACCTATGTAGCAAGGAATGGACACGTCAAAGATACAACATACTAAATGTACACAAGCAATGTTCTAGGCGCTTGGCGGACCCCCAATGCCTAGATTTTAGGATCTAGGGAGTGATTAGGCATTTTTACAGTAAATCGGTAATTATTAGCCAATTAATTGGCTACCCTGGTAATAATCGGCAAGGAGGCAATTAAATGGCGGGGTACATTTCATTTATGTCAAAATTATTTTGAGATAAAATGTGCAATAGGAAATGTACAAAGGTGTTATGTGCTATTTAAACAAAAAAAATATTTGAGATATTTTAATACATATCGAAGCTCTAAATTGACTAACAAATGAAATATGTATTATCTGTAGCTTTTTAGTGTTTACTGTAGTCTTAATTCATTTCTTACTAGTATTATGTCATTTCTTATTCAAATTTTGGGGAAGTAAATATTTTTTTAGAAAATGAAAAACCGTCTAATGTCTAGGCGCCAACTAATCATGTCCTAGTCGCTAGGTGCCCTTCTTCCGCCTCACTAGGTCCTGTCGATTTTTGTAACATTGTACGCAGGGCGGTTATGTGTTTATGGTTTAATTAACCACAGTAAATATGAACACGCTCAGTCATAGCAATTCCTAGTTTACTGTCACTTTCCCTCCTATCCTGGCTTGAATTAACCACTTCTGTATTGGTGCTATTTTATATGTACAATGTGGTTTTCAAAAATTAACCTGCTAGATTTTTTAACTAGTGGAATACCACATTCAATTTGAAATACAGGCTCTTGATTACCTCGGAAAGAGCCAGGGGATACAGAGAACGCGAGAGCTAGCGGCAAAGCACGCCACCCTTGCCACCGCCGCAATTGATTCTCTTCCGGAGAGTGACGATGAGGATGTGCAAAGATCAAAGTGGGCCCTAGTGGATCTAACTCAAAGAGTCATTACCAGAACAAAGTACCTCCCAAAGTGATTTCATTAGTCGCAATTTTTGCTTCCCATCATATATTTCCATCAGTTATACAGTCAGGGCGGAGTATTCCCTTGTTTGTTTTCCATATTTCATGAAGAGAAAATTGAGAATTTGTCGTCATTATGTTACAACTAGCAATGAAAAGTAAGATTTTTTTTTTTATTTTTTTATGAGCAATCCAGTGATAGTATTTTGGTGAATTACTGGTGTCATGTGACTCATGTTATAATACTTTCTAAACATCTCATATTCACATCTCTTAATTCTATATTTATGCTCCTTTTGGCATTCCCAATCTTAGGATCTTCTATTTGCCTTGCTCCCGCTCTTCCATCCGCTCCCACGCCCCCGCTTCGTGCAACTAATGTACAGTGTGAGTATCCAATAGAAAACATGACGTCAAAATTATAAGGCTGAAATTGTAGAAGGTATTTACTTCCGAGATTTAGTCCTTGAAATTGATGGTACGATAGAAATGATCATTTGCAGTAGTTTTAATGAATGAATGCTT
This sequence comes from Rhododendron kiyosumense, assembly GCA_019656275.1. Taxonomy (NCBI): domain Eukaryota; kingdom Viridiplantae; phylum Streptophyta; class Magnoliopsida; order Ericales; family Ericaceae; genus Rhododendron; species Rhododendron kiyosumense. The sequence goes on from BPLS01000232.1 coordinate 230,012, forward strand.
TCTGGCTGTAAGTTTCCAGCTCTTAAAAGTCAGTGAACTTATTTTTACTAACAACGCAGTTGCACGGATTTTTCCTGCCCGAAGGAAAAAAAGAGGAGCTAGTCTTGGCGAATACATTATTTTGCTCAGACACGCTAGAAAAGAATAAAGCTGCCATCAAAACTTTCACCTCAAGTCATACCATTAATGTCTCAATAGGAAATTATTCCATCAGCATCGGAGCAGCCTAAGTGCAGACAAGTTGGACAGCTCAGCTCTCATCTAAGGTATCTTCTCTATAGAGAAATGTAGAAAGTTTATCAAAATATTGATCGTGACAAGTTTTGTCACCTTCTGTCCAGTTAATTTATGTTCCATTTGACATTCTACTGTTCAAATTCTATGAGATGGAGCCATGGAGAGTATGTATCAAGACGATCTCTGCTTATATGCATCCACTGGAATTATGTCATAGAAAACTAAATGTGGATATTGAGAGGCTAACGAAACATTATTTTAAGTAAAACAGTCAATGAGTTTCATTGGATGGACATTGGACCATAAGGAAGATGTCTTCCTCTGCATGATCATCGATGAAAATGGAGAAGTCACACAAGATTAGCATTACAACTTGACCATTATTTTCAGACTCGTAACAAAAAGGCCACTTGAACTTCGATTTCACATTGACAAGAAAGGTCCTTATCTTCTCTAGAGGTCGACAATTTCTGTGAAGGAGCCATTATTGTACTTGTGGATTCAGCCTTTTTTCATTATTATCCGAGATGTTAATGTCCAACACCATGAAAGACGAACAAACTCAGGATAATGTGCAAACCTTGGACAAAAGAAGTCTTTTCATCATAGACAAACTCTGTTTGGATTCTGGATGTATGTACAGAGGAGCAACTAACTCGGACATATTCATCTTTTAGAGTAAGTAACCAAACCAAAAAAAATAGGTTCTTTGGAAAATACCTATTCATTTACACAAGTCCCCTAAACAAGAAGTTTTGGGATCATCGTTGTCTTTCTTTCTGGCTGACGTCTTAATTTTATAGCATATAAATGCTTTGTTTCGGCTACCTTTTTCAAATATGATCTTCTCGGAATACCAAGTCTACCAACACAGCAATGTGCACAACAATTTACACAAGAAGTGGATGTGGCAATGATTGGTGATTCATAAGTGGTTATCTGCCCAGTTGCCAATCATGCAAGGCAACATCAGCATATTGTACAAATTATTGTACACATTTTGTTGTGTTAGTAGACTCTCTTCTTGCAAAGTTTTGTTTGTTCAAGATTCAGTGTTTGATGTGGTTTAGTCTAGCATATTCCAAGATCCAAAATTGGGCCTAAATTAAGCTATTTGCGGCAATGCTCTATTCTTAGGTAGGGATTAGCTGAAATTAGCAGTTTCCTTAAGAATTCAAGGTTTTTGTTGTTTATTTTAGTGATAGATATGGTTGTAAGCCTTCTAAAGATAAGTGAATTTGCAGAGTTTTTTTTTTCTCTATTTCAGGTGTTCTATAGTATGCTTATTCTTAAAATTTGACTATACCTTACACGATATCATGTCAATCTTGCGAGCAAAATCTGCTTCTGCAGTCTTCCTGTATCTTTTTGTAAGAAACTGAAGCTTTGGATGGTCGTTTTCCAAGAAATTCATAATAATGATACCAAAGTTCAGCACCATAGCTAACCATCTACCTTTGGTAGCTGTGGTTTGGATTCGTTGGACTGCAGCCATTGTTACTGTGATATGGACTGCTGCTTGTTGAAGGTCTAGTAAATAACTGCAATTCTTTTTCCTGAAACTAATTAAGATCAAAGCTCACGATAGATGTACTGTGAAAGTTAATACTTTTGGAGCAGAGGTTACATACTAGAATATCCTGTCAAAAGTCCATATAATGCTAGACACCAAGGAGTACATTTTGTTTATAAATGGACTGAAATGACTGTCCTTTGACAAATGGAACATACCATATGATTCTTGTTTCCTTTCTTTGAGTTCTTATTATGCTAAGCACTCTCATTATCAGAAAATAGACTTGATACCAATTCAACATACCACATGAATCTTTTTTCTTTTTCTTTTTTGGTTTCCATAAAGGAGTCCTTCAATAATTGGTTCTATTTCGACTGGGTGAGGAAGAATTGATTGTTACATTTATCTCATCTTTGATCGGATAGTCAAACCTTGCTGCCAGTAGCAAATAGCAGTACACATTATTTCATCTCGGTGTGTTTGTTGTTTTTTTCATTTTAAGTATTGGTATGTGTGGACTGCAGAAGAGGCTTCATAGAGTTGATCTCTTATTTGTTATCTCGTGCATGAATAATATCTTTATGCTTATCTCATGCATGACAAATCATCTTTATGCTTATCTCATGCATGACAAATCATCAAGGGGAGGCAAGAATGATGGGATTGGAAGGTCATTTGCAAATTTATTGGCTTAAGTTTCAGCTTTTTCTGGAAACTTCGTATTTTCTCTCTTTTGCAGGAAGTAAATTGAGTATTGAATTTAGGAGAGTTTTAGGGTACCCTAAGAAGTTTTGAGATTTTGTGGTGAAAGTTACGAACCATTGTGGTGTAGCTACTATGAGAAAAGAACTAGCGACAAATATTTGTTGCTGTGTCATGTCATGAACAATATGGTTTTTTGTCACAAGACTTTGTGGTGAGAAAGAGGCTTTTGTGATGTGTTTGGTTTCAGCTTCGATGGCAGTAGTAGAAATTAGCAACCAATGTGGTGTGGAAGTATGTATGCACTTTTTTGGGGCGTGCATTATTGTCTTTCCCTCGGATTTTTCACTTTTTGGGGTGCCAAAATCCGTATTAATCTCTCCATTTGAATTTATGCAACGAAACATGCATTGTGAGAAAGTGGTTGGGGGGTAAGTTTCCCTATTTTGTTTCTACTCATTTATGTGCAACCTTGAAAAGTTTACCCTTCTTCTGGTACTTAAAAAACATTCCATTTTGGTGAAAACTACTTTTTCTCTCACTTGTGGGTAGATGCAGTTTTCCTTGACTGCAGAATTGAACATGCATACATTCTTGAGGGAAGGATTCAAGAAGGAAGCCATATAATATGAATGAAGGTCCCATAGGGGATTGAGGAATGGCCTAACATGCAAGTCATGTTACATGTCACCAAAAAAGTGATGAAAAATGATATCTTGATATGGTGTAGTGGTGTCACATGACCAAATAGACCTCCCTTCACTACAAACCACGTGCCACCCCCACCTCCCAAAAATTATTCCATGCTATTCTCTTTTTCTATCAACAATACTATTTATTGCCAGTTTATTTATGGAAACGGCTTTTCTGTCGTTTAGTGATTGAACTGAATCTATTCAATCCGGCCTGGCTTGACCCCATTTCGAGGCGATCGATTTCAATTGATTGATTTATTTGCATTGTAGAGCTCGACGAGTATTATAGTCATTTAAAAAATCAAGTAAATCAGATAACGAAAATTATCCAATTGAAGCACACATTTTTATGTAAAAATAAAATGACTTTGGCACGTTGGATTTTGACTTCAGGAACTTATTGTTTCCAAATTTTGGTTTTTTTTTTTTGATCCGCTTCCAAAATACGTTCTCTCCAATGAAATATTAGTTGGTATTCGATTGACTTCATTTTTAATATGCTTGTAGTACTCGACGAGCTCTATACTATGAATTGCTCAGGTCAATGAAATTGCTTCGAAATGGGATTGGAGCTAGCCGGAGTAGGTTTAGTGTTTGCGAGTAGCAACAGTAGAAGAGTAGTTGCACTCTTCTCCTATTGCGTTGTTTCATTTTTTGATCCTTTATGATTACTGAAAATTCGTCGCAGTTCAGAAATGATCATTGATGTAATTGATGTGTTTTGCTGGTCCTTGGCCTAGCTTACCAGCTCTTGAATCTACATGAAATCCAAGAACGCCTTGAAGATAATAAAATTATGCCAAAACAAGCGTGCATTTAGCAAAAAACAACCCTTGTACAGTGGAGATGAGATCTAGACCGTTGGATAGCTGAACGAACAGATCTAATGGTGCACAGCACCATCCCCCGTTCCTGTATTAAAACTTTTCATCAAATAAATATCTCTAAGTCCATGATTCTTCCATGACATCTGCTTGTTCTCCAATATTATTCTTCCTAGAAAATAAGCTGCTCCTTGTTCTACATCATGGACACAGGATGTTTTCTTTTGTTGGATCAGGTTATCTAATTTTCTTACAAGTGGCATAAATTCATAACCTGGGAGATGTGTCAAGAGGATTGGGAGGGGGACTAGTTCACATTCTAGCTTAGCAAGAAGAGGCTTTCTATGGAATAGTCTTATCACAGAACAGAAAGGCTGCGGGCGTGAAGGGGACTGCACTCAAGAGGGCATTTGAAAATGTTGGTTTCTTTGAATTCTTTGAAGTTCCATAATGAACTCTGAGTGACATTTTGTAATGTGTTGGTATCTCTCTCTCTCACAACTTGCAAAATTGTACTCCCTCCGTTCTTAAATAAATGTCCGGCACGTAAAACTAGACCTTATAAAATATGCATGTTTTTCATTAAAAAATTTAATTTTTTTTCACAATCTAATAGAGCTCATTGCTATCTACTGATTTGTGCAAAAAATTGATTTTTTTAACGAAACAAATGCATTTTTTTGAAGGCTTAAATTTGCGCGTCGAATACTTATTTAGGAACGGAGGGATTAGTACTTTTGTAGGTGGAACTTGAACTTCCTATGCTAGGAGTCCTAGCTAGGGGCAATAAAGTCTCTCTTGAACTACTACTTATTAGATATTGGACCCAACTATTGGTACCGAAATAAGATCGTACTGAAAATGTACATCGCCAATGCTAACCACTACTTAAAGGGTGGTCGAGGTATGCAAAAAATCATTGATTCGTTGTGTCATTCTGGTCAAGTTTTGATGATTAAAAAAAAAAGGTATGCAAAAAGCATACAAAATTATGTGAAAATTAGTTTGATCACGGATTACTCTAGTAACTGAGGTATTGACCTTGTCATGTGCAATGTTTAAAATCTTGTTACTTTTATACGCTTTCCTGTTAAGGTTGGTTCCTATGTAGCACCGACATTTCATTGGAGTTTCTGTACCGGTGTTGGACTCATCATCACTCTCTGAACACGTGTCTGACACTCAAATCTAATCAAGTGTCCTATTGTTTGGACAATGCGGGGACACTCCAGAAAATGCTCCAGACACTCACATTCTAATGAAATTAAATTGTTAAGATTTGTGTTAAAGCTTAGAAAAGTCTTTTTCCTTTGCGTGACATGATAGGTTATTAATTGGTTATGAAGACACAGTAAAAAAAATTTGTGTATGGTACCCAAAAAGTCATTTTAGTGGTAAGTATTTCATAAGATCGAAGTGGTAAGTATCCCACATCGAGTGGTAAACGTAGGATTCTTACCACTCAATGTGGGATACTTATCACTACATTTGAAATACGTACTACTCAGTGTTAAAGTATTTCATATAAAGTGGTGAGTATTCCATATTGAGTTATGAGTATTATACATCTTGAATACTTACAACTTAATATGTAATACTTATCACTCCTTATAAAATATTATACTTACAACTCAATGTGAAATACTTACCACTAAAGTTATTTTTTAAGTATAATACCACAAAAAGTGAAATTTTCCGGTACCATACACAAAAAAGTGAGTTGTGTACCATAAAAAAATTCATAGATGAGAAAACGTCTTTTGTTAGATTGCTCTTGTGAATGATGTTATTGGAAGATTTGGAGTACATATTTTGTCACGCATTTAGAACTAGAGCCTCTCTTATTTATATGATCTAATGCATTTAAAACGTGTCCGTAACGCGTCGTGTCCGTTAATATTTTCAAATTTCCATGTCGGAAGTGTCGCATGTCCATGTGGGTGATACCTTGGAATTTGGTTCCAAAAGCTGATCAGAGAGATTTGCCATTTGAATTTCTTGACACCTTTTAATTTGTCAAATTGTTTGGCTTACAGTTTCAATCCTAAATGATAAGGTAATGAAATTCGACACCCCTACCTCTAGTAGTTCCAGAGCATCTCATTGACAATATATTTGCACATCGTGATCACTCTGATCAATGAAGAAATTTTTGCACATGGTGCTGCACGCCTATCATAACTTGTGCGATCCTGTTACTCGGGAAGTAGCTAGGATTATAGCATTATAGTACACCGAAATCTCACAATGCTTTTGTTTTCGTGTTATTCCAGTCAAACGATTACACAAAAGAATATATTTGTACAATTCTGCGATTGAAATTGCAAGGATACACGGGTAAGAGGCAAATCCGGTACAAGTGATTTGTCTCCTTGTAAATATTGTATGAGTTCATCGAGTTGATATATACTCTGAAAATGGTGAATATCTTTCATCTAAACCTCCCCACACAGCCCTGTGGTGGGAACTTTGTAGGTCATGATTATCGAAACCTCAAGCTCCGCCTCCTCAAATCTCAAACACTTGGTTCTTTTTTTGCATCGGTGTATATTCTCTGTAATTGAAAACGCACAAAAGTATCGGTACGGATAAACTTGAAAAATAGAATGATTTTTAAGCTGGAGCTCCATCCCCACGGGAAAGGATTGGGGATAAGAGAAAAGACAGCGGGCCCCGTTTGTTTTGAGATTTTAGATTTGGATTTATAGATAATGAATGTGGAGAGAAATAGAATAATAATTAAAAATATAAGTACTGATTGAAAAGATATAAAGAGAAAAATAAAAATAAAAATTGAAAAAAAATAAAAAAATAATTAAAATCTAAAATTCAAAACCCTAAAACGAACAGCAACGAAGGGAGCACGGGAGAAAGTGAAAGTATGCATCTGCACTGACGAGCTAGACTTGGGGAACAAAGGGAGAAAGTGAAAGTAAAGGAAATTCTGGCGTAAAGGGTGTTCCATCATTGGCACCAATGTCCTTTGCACCAATCAATATTATGCGAATTTTCGCGTACTAAAAAAAAATTCAATATTAGGCATAAGGGTGATAATTCATGATGCTATCATAAATTAACGATAGATCGAATATTTGAAAAATCTACTATTATTTCATTTTTGGTTGAACCGGTTAGTGTCTTACTGTTTTTTTACTTGAAAATACCACGTAAGACTGTTGCATCCAATATTTATTCACGTTGCATTTTTTTTTTCATGAATTTCTTTTTTCCAAAAACCGTATTTTGCATCTGGCGTGCCAAAAGAAAAAAGATCGTGGTCAAAATATTTGATTTTTGTTATATAAAAAAAACATTTTTTAGTTATTGGACATGAAAAATGTTGTCCATATTAGTAATACTACAACCATAACCCACCCCCACTCAGCACTAACTAACCATTACCATTCCAATCCATAACTCCCGTGTCACGTATTCATGCAGAATCTATACACTTGATTATAAACCCCACTGAAATATACAATACTCGGGAAACCACGTACATGGCGGTGCTAGTGCCGTAAGAGCCTCCAATAATTTTTCCATATATAAAAGGAAAAAAGGTGCATATCCCAGCTGGGTCTAACAATGAGGGCAAAGAGAAGAGGCCGACATGGAATGGATGGTTCAGTGGGAGGGACCCTGTCTCCCTCGGACCAGGGTGCAGCCCCTGGCTCTAATTTGGCACTCTCTCAACAATTCAGATGGGGGTCTGTGTGTGGACCACCATTGAACCTCTATAAGATGAGGCCACGTGGCATATACATATATATTGGTCTTTTTTTGGCCACCTGCATTCCAGAAAAGTACTGCCTTTTTTTCTTTTTTTCTCATAATCGGATGTCCGTCCGGACCAATTTGATAAGAAGAGAAATGTGTACGTGCGCATATTTGTGGGTAGAGAGCTGTACTACAAATATCTACATCAATCAATAGTGAAACTACCATGACAGCTGCTCACTGATAGTCTGCATGTGTTTCTCCAACAGCTAACCGTTTGATCAATCTATTGCTGAATATATCTTTCATTTGATTTGAATTTGTTATTTGTCTTTCAAGTGTGCAATTAGTCTGTTTCCAATTGTATACTAGTATTAGATGACATAGATGCACACGACAGATTATAATCTTTTTTATCAATAAAGTTCTTACTCTTTCTCAAATTGTTCATAAGATTTTCATAAAGTTATGGTCATTCCGATCAACATAAATGTTTATTGGTAATTTACAAAGAGAGTCTACGAACTATTGGGATTCCATCGCCGGCCCATAGCCCTAGCAATACCTTAAAGTTCCTTATGTGGATTGGAGAGAATCTTCTTCCACTTGGATGGGGATGCTGCCAAGCAAGCACCCTGTAAAGTGGTGTAAAATAGTCGATCCGACCGCTTATATCGGTAATTGATGGCTCTAATTTATCAAGAAATGGATGATTCAAATTTGTATGCGATTTGTATGCACTCAAATTTGATCCGAGCAGTTTGTACCGAGATGTATGTCTGCTTTTTTAGGTTGATACTGATCAAAGGAACATTTCCTCAAACTAACCCCTAAATTCGCCTAATGAATGGGGACAATGGAGGTGTCGGACATGCTCCTTTGTCATGGAGCAACATCATGACACATAAAAGTAAATTACTCCTCCCGTTCATTTTTGAAATTTTGTAACCTTTTTTTTATTGTCATGGAGCAACGTCATGACACAAGGGCTAATGTATCACAGTTGAGCCAGCAGAGTAGCAAGGCATGAGAGGTCATTTTTTGCGCACCTCGAACTGCAACACCCTAAACCCAAACTTGTTTTTTTTTTTACCTCCTTTTCTTTCTTTTCTTTTCTTTTCTTTTCTTTTTTTTTTTGTTTTTGGGTGGGGGGTTGTTAAGTGGGAAAATATACGGAGTAATAATAATTTGGAGCTTGGGCGTGCCGCGTGCCCGGAGAACAGTATACATTTGGCTGCCAGTACAGCAGATGTGAATATGGCAGTTTTTCAAAGGGTCATTCTCCCTTGCGGAAAACTCCCTCAACGCAAAAGTCCTCCATTTCCAGGGTAAGCTCTCTCAGTTTGTCAGACTAAGTACGGGAAATTAATAGACGCGAAAAAGGACGAAGGAGAGAACACGTTCTCATCGGTGTGGTTCTAGAGGACTTACGAGGGATTTTTCGGTCGTTAGATTGTGTGTATATTTTTTTTTATGTTTTAAATTTAACTGTCGAAAAATCTCTCGGTAGATGAGTTTTCGGCACAGAAGATCCTGTCTTTTTATTGAGAGAATAGAAAAGTTATTATTAGTACATATTTTCCATCACAGTACTGAAGTTTCAGTGTACAAGAAGTTAGGGGGTGTTCCCCTTTTTCAAAAAAGTACTTTTTGGAAAAAGAAGGCAATTTCAAGCTCAAAAATCATGCATTTACGTAAATAATTTTTCTATCAATATGGATCTTGTTTGATAGATCTCATTGAGATCTTTTAAACGGTGTAAAAAAAATTAAAAAATCATTTTTCATTTTCGTTATATTTGAGTTTGAAATTACCTTCTTTTTCTAAAAAGTTCTTTTTTGAGAAAGGGGAACGCCCCCTTAAGTGCCGGGAGGTTCCAAGTTCGAACTTATAAGCAACACCGACATCTCTTACGGTAATAAGTCTACAATACACACCCTTTAAAATGGTGTACCATATGCACATATTTTATGGTTCATTCATAACATTTTAATATGTTTCGTAACTTTTGTTATAGAATTCATAACTTTTCAGTAGTACTATTTGTAACATTTTCATTATGATTCATAACATTTTAGTGTATCTCGTAATCTTTATACGATTCGTAACTTTTTAACAATACGATTCGTAACATTTTCTCTATAATTCATAACATTTTGGGAGTGTATATGATACACATTCAAATAAAGAGTGTGTATTGTAGTTTTTCCCATCCATTGATGCTACCTATGACCAAAAATTAAAGAAAAATTGAAATTGTACTTGATTTTTATTAAATCCGTTTTCGTTTTCTTTCACTGATCTCTTCATGATTCACATTCAAGAAGTGTAAGGCCCTGTTTGATGGCGGTTTCAACCGTGGATTTGAACTGCTATGAGTGTAGGGTCCATAGCATTCATTTGATTGGTTGGGCAGACAGATAGTCCTTCCACACCGATTAGGAGGGGATGGTCGTAATTACTAAGTTCAGAGTATTGAGCTAAAATTGGTACTCCGTACAACATTCTCATTCTCCCAATCTCAACCAAAAGAAACATGACTATAACAATCTCAGCGATTCGCTACTACTCTATTTCACCACTTTTCTTACCGTAGCACTCAATTTTACCGTCCGTTTCAATAATTAATGGTCCGGATTTTAAAAAAATTCTTCTAAAGAAGAGTTTCTTGAATTTTTATTTTTTTTAGAATTCAGATTTTAAAAGAATTCTTTTAAGGGAGAGTTTCTTGATTTTTTTTTTTTAAATTCGACCGTCCAAAATACTTTTGATCGATGACATTGAGAGTGATGAGGGAAGCAGTAAATAAGAACGGTGGGGTAGACCTATTCCAACCAAACTACCACTTTCACAACAAATTCTTTTCCACAACTAATCTGTAACAACCCATAGTTTGGTGTTGACAATTATCATAATTTTTAGATTTCGAATAAAAAAAAGAAAAGAACTATTACTCTTGAGATGGTTCAATAATATTATATGGAGCAAATGTGTATTTGCCGTTTGAGAAACAAAAAAGGAAAGGAAATAGAGCTGGCATTATATATGGGTGTGTATAGATGGCAAAAAGTGGGCTTTTATAAAGCAAGTGAGGTGTACCCATATGTCTTAAAGAGCATGTGCTCTTGACATCTGTATTAATATGAGAAAGAGAAAATTTTAAAATGACACTTGAACTTTTATTCAAATGTCACTGAAACACTTGAACTTCATTTTATTTTAATTAAACACCTGGACTTTCAAAATCCCCAAATTGAGGCACATGCCGTTAGCCTCCATCTATTTCCTTCACAAATCAGTTGATGTGGCTCATTTTTTGCGTTAAAATGCCCCATTAGAGATGTTAAAAAGTGAACTCAATATATATAATCACAATGCAAAAATGAAGTAGGGTTGGCATGAGTTGTGATTGTGTGCATTAAGTTCATTTTTTAATATCTCTAGTGGGGCCCTTTAACGCCAGAAATGAGCTATATCAGCCGATTTATGAGGGAAATGGATGGAAGCTAACGGCAAGTGTCTCAATTTGGGGATTTTGAAAGTTCAGATGTTTCATTGAAATAAAATGAAGTTCAGGTGTTTCGGTGATATTGGAGTGAAAATTCACATGTCATTTTAAAATTTTCCTTATGAGAAAAGAAGGTAAAAACAAAACAAAATAATTCTATTTATAAATGGAGGTCTCGTGATGTATTAAAAGAAGAAATAGGTGAGTTTCAAGATAAAGAAAATGAGAAAACACTTTTGCCTTCGTGGACAGCCTTTCGGCTTTGAAAAATACTTGACAATATTGATAGTGAGCATGGGAATCAATTGGTCGTATTGGATCAGAATGACAACTATCACTATTTGAGGTACCAAGTAGTGTACTCTTTGCAAAGAGTGTTCTTTGATTCTCTCACATTTGTACTCATTTGATGTCTCAGCTTATTGATTCAGTTATTGTCACTTCTTGTGTTGTGACACAGAAAGTATTTGGCTGAAAGCCATAGAATAAATTGGTACATGTTTAAATCCACCGGATCACAGAGTTATGAAAGATATACGATGGACTGCCCCAATGGGAGTCCAAGATGTTTATGGGGCCCGTGTGCCCAATACAGATGTTGACTTGGGTGGTGCTTGGCATGTTATTGAGATGAGTCAGGTGTGAGGGTACGAATGAAAAACGTTTAGAATGATCCTACTTGATTTGTTATCCTCGTTTATTGAGCATATCTTTATTGCTAGCCACGTTATTGTCCTCGTATTGTATATGCTACCCGGGTGTTTTATATTTTTCAGGTGCAGAGAAAAGTTAATGGGGACCTGAGTTAGAGTATTTAAAGGATTAAGCTTTGTAGAGATTGTTTAAAAAATATCAGTATCATTTTGGGGGTTTTTAGGTCTACCATGTATATTTATCTTGAGGATTTGTAATATTGGAGATGTATTTGTTTTAAAGCAATGTAAAAAATTTGGGTCGTCACATAATCTCAATTCTTTTCTCTCACAGCCAATCCCCTTCAACTTATAACCCGCATAGAGGGTTTTTATAATATATTTCTAGGAATCTTCAACACAACAAAATCCGGCTTTAGCATGTTATGCAAAAACGTTATAAATTACTACTACTTTCCCAGAAAACTGTCGACAGTCAAAATTTCATGAATTTTTTTTTAAAAATGGTGCTGGGGAAAATGTTTAGACTATGATATTTTGTTTCTCAGTGTGAATATAAATTGGATTGATCATTCAAGGTCATGTTTTTTCAATGCCTCTTGTTCGCCTTCGCATGACACGTCTATTATGAATTACGAGAAGTGCTACAATATACACCCCTTATTTAGGTGTGTATCATATGTACCCTCATTGATTACCATTGGATGTTTGAAAAATAATCTAGACTCTTTAAAATGTTACGATAGGTTACTAACAAATAACCTGTTACCAATGCAACAGATAAACCCTATGAATTAACCAAAATGGAAACAAAATCCCCTCAAACCTCTCACTCTCTTCCCAACGTACGTATATCTTTCTTTTCCTTCAAAAAATTAGGCCCAATTTTATTTTTGATAATTAATTTATGTTAAAAATAATAATTTTATTTTTTAAAAACTTTGAAGCTAAAATTATTTCAAGTGAAAATAATTTACTTCTCTAAAATACGTTGTTCTCGATAATTGTTAAAGAAAAAAAATACTATCATTATCATAATGTAATAAAGTCAAGACATTTTTTTTTACAGGATTTTTAAAGGCCAATGATTTCGACACTCTCCATTTTGTTAATGACACTCCCCATTTTGTTAATGGCACTCCCCTTGCCATTAACACTCTTTTAAAGTGTTTCATATATGTAGCCTTTTTTTTTTTGGAATTCTTTGAAATATGATGTTTAACATTTTTCACAGTACCTTTAATTGCATAGTGAACTTTCACATGCAGATCAAAAAAAAAAAAATTCACACAAATAGTCCAATTAAAAGGAATAGCGAAGTCCATCATCCGTATTAATCAAGTAGGAAACACTAACAAAGTTAATGGGTGATCAAGAGAGTGATGGTGACGAGATAAATTTACCAATACATTTTACAGTTATGTGTAAAAGACAATAATATTTAGGACATGCTATTTATTTTTTGGTCAATAGACATACTACTAGAGTTTTGTAAATTAGTGCTCGAATCTGAATTACAAACAACTAATACTCATATTTGATAAAGTAATCGATCACAAGTGTTATCAATACCAATCAATTATGCAATTGAAACCGCAGAGAAATGTAATCTATCATGTAATCAATTATTTGTGTTATTCAGAACAATTGGTTTTGAAATCTATTGCAATATTGGTTTTAACTTATTTCGCAATTGATTAGAGGACTTACTGAGACCCATCAATTAGCAAATCGATTGAGTAATCGACTTCACATTGTTTCCCAATCGTACTCAATTCAATTACAAAATCGATTATATTGTCTAATCGATTATATAATTGAACATAATAGAATTGATTACATATTTGATTATGACGTCTAATTGAATATGTAATCAATTGCAAAATCAATTACTATATATATTTGACTATAATGTCTAATCAATTTAAAAATCAATTATAAAGTCTATATATTTGACTATTTGACTATATATATGACATGAGTAGAGTAGAAGTGTCTCTTTCTTCTTGGTGACTATACAGAAATTCGGATGATAGACTCATCGATTGTAATGCTGCTTTTGTAGAGTGTTCAATCAAGTAATACTATGAGACGTCCTGCATGCAAATTGTAAGTACCGTAGGTGGAACAAATCTGTCTTAAGTACAGAGTGCCACACTCGCCATGATCACCGTTTGATCCCATCGATTTTTTTCAAGTTTTGAATTTTGATTTTATTGTTGCATTCATGTTATTGGTTGAGTCGCAAAATGTTAGACATGTTGTCTTGGGCCTTATTCAGCTCACTGTTTCCTTATCTCCTCCAAAGCAAGTACATAAATTAAGCCGAAAGTTAAAACTAAAACAATTACCCAAATGACTTTAGATGGTCAGTAAAAATCAACAGTAGATTTAAGTGTGAATTCGTTGACAATGCCTAGCTCGTTTCATTTGCGCGTTGTTTTCATCTAGGAGTAGGGACTAGGGTAGGGTAAAAGAGCTTCTAGCCTCCCATGGTTTCTCCGTATGATAATAAATACCCTAGAAACAAGGATGGTTAATTGGCGGGGTTGACTAAATATCAATATTGGGATAGACTAGGTCTCTGCGATCGTAATAGAGTCTCACATTGCGTGGAAGTGGAATGTGTGATCACTTAATAATATCTGGCACCTCTCCACTCTTTGTCAACTGATTTTAAGATGGACATAAAGTTTCTACATGTTATTAGAGCGGGGCCGGTTCCACCTCACATTTTAAAAATTCACAATCCACACCTGACAGACCAGCAAAAAGGCTGCACGATGATAGGACTCAAAAATGGCCACACGTGACAGAATACGGATGATCACTTAATAACATTTTAAAAATTCACAATCACTACTACAAAAATCTTAAAAGATGACACTCAAAAAATTGAAATAATGACAGTTTTTGTAAAACTGTCATCGAAAATATGATGGTAGACTTTTGATGACAGTCCATCTTACAAACTGTCATCTTTGCGATAAAAGATGACGGTTTAGAATAAAAGTGACATTATTATCTTTTTCTTCAATGTCAGTTTTTGCTTAAAACTGACATTAAAACATGCGCTTCTGGAAGCCCATATGGGAAACCTTTTAATGACAGTTTTCCTTAAAAGCGACATTGAAACTAAGTCTTTTTAATGACAGTTTTAGTTAGAACTGACATTGTAGTTGATCATAAAAGATGACAGTCAGAAAGTGTCATAAAAACATATAAGATGATAGTTTAAAACTGTCATCTCAAACTTTCAATGTCTACGATGACAGTTTCATCCAAAATTGACATTAAAAGCGCTCATCTTAAAATTTTCGAAAATATACTATACATGTTTTTGTTTGTCTTTTGTTAACAATAAGCGTGCCAGCTCAGATGGTAACACGCGCACAAGGAACTGAAGTTCTTGAGTTCAAGTCCTGGGGCAAGCAAATATTTGCTGGCCACACAAGTGCTAAGTAGGCGACACACAAGTGCCACTGGGCGGCCATGCGAGAGGCACGTGGGTGCCACGTGAGCGGCCACGCATTTGAAAGAGAATTGGTTTTTTTTTTCTTGAATGGAGAACAGATAAGATGACAGTTTAAATCCGTCATCTTTGCGATTAAAGATGACAGATTAAGACTATCATCTTTTATCACAAAGATGACAGATTTAAACTGTCATCTTATATGTTTAATGACAGTTTTTTATTGTCATAACAAATCTAGACTTTCAATGACAGCTCCATAGATGACAGTTTCAAAACTGTCATCTTTCACGTTTAATGACACTTTTAAACTGTCATCTTTTACGATTATTGTAGTAGTGAATCCACACCCCCATGATGACAGACAGCAAAAAGACTGCACGATGATAGGACTCAAAAGTGGCCACACGTGATAGAATATGAATGATTACTTAATAACATCTGAGATCTCTCCACCCATTACTAATTAATTTTGAGATGGATATAAAGTTTTGAGAAACCATGTCCAAGCTCTGCTGCTGGTTTGCGCTAGCTGAATAGCTAAAGGAAAATAAATTAACAGAAACCGTCGCAGACGTTGGGGCGGCCTAGTCTGCGATTGGGCACAATGCTTTTTGTAAGATCATCGTTGTTACTTCAATTAATTGTAGTCATTCGAATTCTGATTTGATTGATGCATGTGGATATATATTTGGTGGTGTTACACTTTAAAAAAAAGTACATTTTTTTCAAACGAAGGTAATTTTAAACTCAAATATAATAAAAATAAAAATATTTTTTTAATTTTTTTGGCACCGTTTAAAAAATCTTAATGAAATCTATCAAACAAGATTCAAAATTAATAGGAAAATTATTTGCGTAAACATATGATTTTTGAGCTTAAAATTTGATTCTCTTTCAAAAAGTTCCTTTTCCGAGAAACTGGAACACCCTCTTACTCATTTCACTTTGAGTAATGCTATGTGTACCGACCGGAATTGTAGAGAAAACGTACCGACCGGCCGCGCCGGGCCGTCTCCGGCCACCGGACGGCCGATCCGAGCCGTCCAAAAATTTATATACATACACAAAAATGGGTGTTTAGATCAAGCAGCATACACACATCGGATGCCGTTGATTCCCGCATGGGCCCCTCGGTTTTTTTTTTTAGAATTTTTGGACGGCTCGGATCGGCCGTCCGGTGGCCGGAGACGGCCCGGCGCGGCCGGTCGGTACGTTTTCCCTACACATGGTCGGTACATATATCATTTTCGTTTCACTTTAGTACTTTCTCTAAGGTCGTATTTTGATAGTTAGGGGTGTGTAAAAAATCCGTAACCCGACCAATCTGACCGACCCGAAGGGTCTCGGGCAGGGCCGAACATGTGGTTCGGTCGGGTGCGGGTTCATTTTTTGTTAAAAATCAGATTTTGGTTCGGGGTGATGTGTTTCTTACCAGACTCGACCTGACCAAAACCAACCAATTCATATAAATTAATTCAGTTTTGGTCGGACCCGACATAAAAAAATCGGGCTCATGAATGGTTCTTACTACTTGTTCGGGGCCAAACATGTGTTATCCGACATGTCGGGTCGGGGTCGGGGTCGGGATCGGGGTCAGTGCCAAACCCAACCCGCCGGACCCGTGCACACACCTAGCGATAGTCATAAGAGCAATGTTATGTACACAAATCCACATTTTCACATCCATACACACATTTTGTCTAAAATTGTCGGATGCGAATGGAGCCTTATCATTTTGTAGGGTTTACGTAAATTAGATGATTTTTAACACATCGGTATTCAGATATGTACAAGATGGGAGACTTATAATTAACATGAATCTTATCCATCCGTTAAGAATACAAGTATAATTTCTTGGGATTTGTGGAAAAAAATGAAAAAAAGGTGCCCCAGTCTCTTTGGTCAAAATATCAGCACCGTCCACCCAGCATGCTGTCGGGCTTGTCTCACAAACTAGAGAAGTTTTTTTTTTTTGCGCGGGGCGGATACCACACACGTGGTATCCCTTCGGCCATTTTAGCAATCCAAACGTGTTTTTGACGGCTCGAATTTTATAGAGAAAAAAAGAAAAGAGAGAGTGGTCGGGTGAGGGGAGAGAAAAAAAATAAATCTAAACCATCCAAAACACGTTTGGACACACGGCTGGAATTGCCGATGGGTACTGTCGCGTGGTATTGGCATCCAAAAATTTCTATTCACCAACTGTTGCAAGCCTTCTTTGACAAGAAATCTATATCTATATATATACACACTTATGTAGCTCTCCTGGAGCAACAAAACAATATCTATCCTAGCCTCTTGAAATAGTGGTAGAGGGTGAGATCATACTTGGAATAGAAATGCAAAAAACGCTACTTTCTGAAAAGGCTACAAATAATTCCTCTCATGGCCAAGACTCTTCCTACTTCCTAGGTTGGCAGGAGTACGAGAAAAACCCCTACCATGATGTCCATAATCCAACTGGGATTATTCAGATGGGTTTAGCTGAGAATCAGGTGAGTGAATATTGCAATTTATTTTAGTACTACATTTACCTCTCTTCTTTTATAACTCGGGTGTCCGGACGCTATAGCTTAGGCAAACCTCGGGTTTTCCTGTGGACTATTTCGATCGCTTTTTCTTTTGTGCGGAGGTCTCGATTTGTATATTTGCATAGATGTATATAGGCAAACCTATTTCGATCTCTTCTTCTTTTGTGCACCACGTGCAGCATATCTGATACAATTCACGATCGTATTTTCATAATTGTTTTGCAATATGGAACTGATAATAACGGCCAACTTCGGTGACAAAAAAATTGTACTAGTAAAATTTTGATGAAATAAAGTTTTTTTTTTTTTTTTGTGTGCTCGGCAATGGAAAAAAGATTTTGTCATTTGTTACACAGATATACCTTCATGTTCCTCTATGTACGTGAATATAGAACGCTGAAACAACATGAGGCGGAGAACAAAAATACTTTGGAGACTACAATCGCCATTCGAGGAGCCAAAGTTTGGTTCAATGATCGATAGAGTAACAGAATAAATGACACTTCACATATCCCAACAGCGTATTGGAACATCACATGGTATCCAAGATGTTACGATAGCATTGTTTAGCATAAAAAGTTGATAGTCCATTTGAGGAGATGGAAAATAATGCTTCTTTGAGCAAGTGGGTGGTGTACAACACGGTGCTGTGCACCATCCGAGCCATCCGTTTACCAATCCAACAGTCCAAATTTCATCTCACCTTGTAGCAACCAAGAGATGTTCAATTCATGGATTGCTGAACAGATGGCTCGGATGGTGCACAGCACCATCTCCCGATTCGTAATTATTATCATTATCATTTTATTGGAGTACTACAGAGAAGTTGAATCCAATTATTATCGTTATCATTTTATATTACTTCATTTTCTTTCTTATTATTGCAGCTCTCCTTCGACATTATTGAATCATGGATTGCAACAAATGTGGACTCCACTGGTTTCGACAAAAATGGAAAATCAATGTTTAGAGAATTGGCACTCTTCCAAGATTACCGTGGCTTGCCAGCTTTCAAGAATGTAATAATGGCCACAATTACACTAATTAATTACCAGCTCTTATAAAAGCTTGAACTGTTAGAGAAAAGTACTTAATTTTATTTATCTTGATTTTTAATACGCTCACGACTAGACTATATTTTAGAAGCGGACTGAGCCAAATACGTGTGCAAATATATATTATTGTAATTTATCTGTAAGCTAGCTAGCGATGAGGTTTTAGCACGCTCGCGCGATCTACTGCCTTTTTCGATACCATATTAAAGTGATCATGACTGTTACCTAATTAATCTAAAAGGTATCAAATCTGACATTCAAAACCTCAACAATATGCTTTATGGGTGAGTGAAATATTCTTCATAAACGAGCCAGACACCTGAAAATAAGCAATGTGACTATCAGATTAGCAATAACGTGATTATTATTGTGTTAATGCAATATTAAATCCATATATGACATGAACTTATCTAAAAACTTAAACTCATGTTAGTTGAAGAGAGAGTTAAGTTTAATGTTTTTAGCCTTGGGATATATCTGCAAGATCAACTAATTATCTTAATTAATATTGCTAATGAATATATATCACTATCTTAATATATATATATATATGCGCATGCATCTAATGGGTCATTTGTGAGAGAAAACTGGAACCAAATCGGGTCGATTTCTCTACAAAGGTAGAAAAACGAACCGGATCAATTCCGTAAAAAACCAAAATCAAACCAGTTTTTTTTTTTTTTCAGGTCGGTTTGTTGTTTTTCTTATTATCATGAGTTTTATTTAACCCTTGGTGGAATTAATTAATACCATAATAATTTTTGCAGGTGCTGGCAGAGTTTATGGCTGAAATTCGAGGAAACAAATTGAGATTTGAAGCAAACAAGATTGTACTAACCGCAGGCTCAACATCTGCAAATGAGACCCTCATGTTTTGTCTAGCTGAACCTGGACAGGCTTTTCTTGTGCCTACACCTTACTATCCAGGGTAACAATTTGAATTTAATTAATTAATTGCCTCACTTATATATATATATATATATATATATATATATATATATATATAAATACACACACATACATACATACATATATATGTGGATGCTTATCAAGAACAAGAAAAAAGAAAAAATATGGATTAGAAAGTATGTGCCCAAATTAAGACGGACACGGACTTTTGTGCACTATATCGGACACATGTGGAGAAGAAAAAAAATCTTTTCATCTTTAACGCAGTTTTATTTTCAAGCTTTGATCATTACACTTTTATGGGGTTTAATTTTTTTTTTTTCGATAGGAAAAACCGCAAAATTAAACAAGTGCAGACCATGTTTACAAAGTCTAGTGTAAAAAATAAAAAACTAATTAAAGACGAAATTTTTATTTTTTTTTTCAAATATGGTCTACAGATTAACCATATGTTGCTGACATTTGTTGGCTCCGTTATAGTAGGCTTTTTTTCAAATATTGTCTTTTTAAAAATAACTTAACCAGTTGTTTTAAAAGATATTCACTGAACACAAAAAGATTATAGAGAAAAATACTTTTTGAGAAATGCCTTATAAATATCTCTCTTTTTTTTTAATTTCTGGCACTAATTTTGCCTATTTCTTTTCTACAGATTTGACAGAGATCTTAAATGGAGAACCGGTGTCGAAATAGTGCCCATCCATTGCTCGAGTTCCGATGGGTTCCGGCTCACCGAGTCCGCACTAGAAGAATCCTACCAACAAGCCCAAGAACTCAAATTAAGAGTCAAAGGAGTGCTAATCACAAATCCATCAAACCCTTTAGGCACTACCATGACCAAAAAAGAGCTCAACTACCTCATCAATTTTTCCATCGCCAAAAGAATCCATATCGTGAGCGACGAAATATTTTCAGGAACGGTGTTCGACTCTCCACAATATACAAGCATTGCGGAGTTAGTAGTGGAGAGAAAGCTTAACCAAACGACAGATATCTGGAATCGAATCCACATCGTTTATAGCCTGTCTAAGGATTTGGGCCTCCCGGGCTTTCGAGTGGGCCTGATTTACTCGAACAACGAGAAACTGCTATCGGCCGCCACCAAAATGTCTAGCTTCGGGCTCGTTTCCTCGCAAACCCAGTTTTTTCTCTCGAAAATCCTTGCGGATAAGAAATTCACGAGAAATTACATTAGAACTAACAAGAAGAGGATCAGAGAGAGAAAGGAAATGCTTGTTTGTGGGCTTTTGAATGTGGGGATAAAGTGCTTGGAAAGCAATGCTGGGCTTTTTTGTTGGGCCGACATGAGGCATCTACTTGGGGAAAATTCGTTCGAAGGGGAAATGGCGCTTTGGAAAAAGATCGTGTATGAAGTTGGGCTGAATATAAGTCCTGGGTCCTCTTGCCATTGCGTAGAGCCCGGTTGGTTTCGGGTTTGCTTCGCGAATGTGTCGAAAGAGGCCCTGAGTGTCTCGATGAACCGGATCAAGGCCTTTGTCGAGCCCATGGGCCTTGTGGCAAATGGTTTGAGCCAAGGGGGTGTGGTTTGTAAGTACTGGAGAATGAGGTCTCTTTCCAAGTGGGTTTTGCAGCTTTCGCTTTGTGATAGGGAGGCAGACCGTTAAGTCTCATGGGAAGATGTCAACTCTCTCTCTCTCTCTCTCTCTCTCTCTCTTCATTCGTGCTGGTATGATATGGTATTTGTATGCTATTTGACTTGAATACTAATTTGTCGGATATAACGCAATTTATTGTTCATGATGATATTTCGATGGTGTCCGTGTGATCTCATTTTTTGTTAATCGATTGTTCTGCCATTTTGAGCACACATAAGCTAATGTTAAAGCCTAAATAAAGGCCAAACGCAAATATATATATACTAGTGCTTACCCGTGCCTACGGCACTACGCACTCCGATTAGAATTATCCATGCCTACGGCATTGCTAGCCAGTGCCTCAAACGATAAATCGATTTATTAGTGTGTAGTATGTGATCCTCTTCTTAGTGGTATGAAAGAGAATTATTTGTGCTTACGACACTCTCACAACTAAATTTTTAAGCCAGCTACAAAGAACATTTCTAACACCAAAAATTGCCAACGATGATCCCAAATAGAGCATTATCTTTGCTTTTAGATATCAAAAAAAAAAACACAAAGACAAAAAATCCAAAAAAATCCCAATCTCAATAAACTCCAAAAATTTCCAAATACCTTTGCTTCGAGGGAGTTTTCTTTGCCCACCGTCCACGCAGCTCATATGCCGGCAATTGCTAGCTAGTGGCTCAAACGCTAAATCGATTTATTAGTGTATAGTATATGATCCTCTTCTTAGTGGCATGAAAGAGAATTACCCGTACTTACGGTACTCCCCCAACTAAATTTTTAAGCTAACTACAAAGAACATTTCTAACACCAAAAATTGCCAACGATGATCCCAATAGAGCATTACCTTTGCTTTTAGATACCAAAACTCCAAAAAAAAAAAAAAAAAAACAAAGACAAAAAATCCAAAAAAATCCCAATCCCAATAAACTCCAAAAATTTCCAAATACCTTTCCTTCCAGAGAAGTTTCTTTGCTCACCGTCCATACAGCTTATATGCCGGCAAATGCTAGCCAGTGGCTCAAACGCTAAATCGATTTATTAGTGTGTAGTATGTGATTCTCTTCTTAGTGGTATGAAAGAGAATTACCCGTGCTTACGGCACTCCCCCAACTAAATTTTTAAGCTAGCAACAAAGAATATTTCTAACACCAAAAATTGCCAACGATGATCCCAATAGAGTATTACCTTTGCTTTTAGATACCAAAACTTCAACCAAAAAAAAAAAAACACAAAGACAAAAAATCCAAAAAAAATCCAATCCCAATAAACTCCAAAAATTTCCAAATACCTTTGCTTCAAGGGAGTTTTCTTTGCCCACCGTCCACGCAGCTCATATGCCGGCAATTGCTAGCTAGTGGCTCAAATGTTAAATCGATTTATTAGTGTGTACTATATGATCCTCTTCTTAGTGGCATAAAAGAGAATTATCCGTACTTACGGCACTCCCCCAACTAAATTTTAAGCTAGCTACAAAGAACATTTCTAACACCAAAAATTGCCAACGATGATCCCAATAGAGCATTACCTTTGCTTTTAGATACCAAAACTTCAAAAAAAAAAAAAAAACAAAGACAAAAAATCCAAAAAAAAATTCAATCCCAATAAATTCCAAAAATTTCCAAATACCTTTGCTTCGAGGAAACTTTCTTTACCCGCCGTCCACGCAGCTCATATGCTTTCTTCCAAATGGATATAGTTTCTTTGTCAGACCCCCTTTGCTGACGCCAAAACTTTAAAAAAATAGAGACCAAAAATTCAAAAAAAAATCCAAACAACTCCAAAAAAATCCAAATATATTTGCTTTCATGAAGTTTTCTTGGCCTAGCTCTCACTGTCCACGAAACTCGACAGATTTGAAAGATTTCGCCGGGTAAGGAACATTTCACACAGCTTTGTTGGCCTAGATTTGAAAGATTTCGCCGGAGATTCGAAAGAGTGGTGTAGAGAGAGAGAGAGAGAGAGAGAGAGAGAGAGAGAGAGAGAGAGAGAGAGAGAGAGAGAGACCCAAATGCCAACAGAAGTAGAGTTTTTTTTTTTTTTAATGCTTCTGACAGAATCTGATTTGGGTAAAAAGAACCGATGGCATTTTTGTAATATATTTGTAAGAGTGTGAGTATTTTCTTAAGAGAGTTGAAAAATACACATCAGTCATTAGATCAAATGAATCTCAGCCCTTCTTTCAACTTGTATTTGTGTGGTCCCCACACACTTATATTTTATTAGATAGATATACACATACACACCTTTTAACACAATAATAAAGGTCAAGGACAATTTGGTAAAAAACCAATCATAATTCATCTACCAAACACTACTATAGTTTCAAAATACATTCTGTACATATCTCTCAAACACTTGTATCATACTCAAAATACATTCTGGCCATAATTCAAAAAACCAAAAAGCTAAAAAGTTGAAAATGAAAAACTAAAAAGTAGGCTCTCAAACACTCTACATACTTTTGCTTTCATTTTTTGATCTCGCTAGCTATTTTTTGTTGAGAAGTTTTGATCTTGATGTATCAGTTTTTATGTGCCATTGAGTTTAGTCGTGTTAGTAGATTGTTTTGTTGTTTGATCATGCATAAAACCGTGTTGTATTTTTGTTCTCTAAGAACTTAGAATTGTTGTATTTTTGTTGGGAGTACTGCTCAAGATTTGGGGTTCGATTTTTCATTGGGTGAGTATCCTGCAGTAAGTGGGGGGGCCGTAAGTGACCGCACTAACTACTCTAGAGATTTGGATTGCACAATCGGCTCCGTATAGTAACTTAACTGTAGGATTATTCCTTCGTTACCAAAAAAAAATGAATGTAAATCTAACTTTGTGAATGCCCATCAACGACCGCCCCTTATCACGCGCATTCTCTCAAAATGCATTTTCAAGACCAGACTTCTCATTTCTCAGTTATCCCATTTTGGTTAACAAAAAAGACCTAGAATGTATGTATTTTATACGTGTTTTACAAACACTACACTTTGGTTCGAAAATGCATTTTGCACATATTTCATAAACACGCTATGTAGGATTTCGTAAGAAACCCTAAACTCAAGATCTCATGTCAAACCATTGAAGAAAATAATTATACCGGATGCGTACATATCGCCATAGAGGATGAAAACTTTAGTACGTGGTTATTCGTCTTCCGCCTCCAAAACCCTACTCTTGATCTCGACCTTAGTTTTACACACGATAAGATAGTATGAGAAAAGAGGTTAGGGTTTGGAGTGGGAACCTTGACCACATATTTATAAGCCCCGGTTCTATCATTGCCCATCATAATAGATTAAACCATATTGGACCTTTTAATTAGTCTCTACATATAAAGTAAGCCCGCACCACTTAACACACGTGATATGACCCAAATACGTGCTAATAGAGACGTATCCATTACCCGGATCACATTAGTTGAACGATCACAACCTTATGGGTAATACCGACATCACTCAAGTATTATTCGACAACATACAATATTTAATTTTATGATTTATGTAGGCCCACCAACAGAAAATTGCTAACACGCTATAGATTCATGATACATTCTGATTATAATCTAAAAAAAAACTGAAGGTCCCAAACACTCAACCAACACCTTTTGGCTCTTGTCCCTCCGTTGAAAATATCAAACCTAAAACCAAACGAGATTACCTAAGTAGGTCCTCAACATATTCAAAGTTACTAGATTAATAGCTCCAACTCCATTTTCATCAGGGTGTTCCGCTTTTGTACCTTAAAAAATAAGTGTACTTATTGTTGGAAATTTTACGGAATTTCAGATGAATGAAATCGGGACTACTGGAGGGTCTGTCGAGGCAACTGTGCTCGTTCCGAATTCGTTGAATCTGGACGCACCACAATCAATAGACGTATTGAGTTGTGGAAATTTGTAACGCCCGTAACCCTCCTCATAATGGTGCATTACTCTCATAACCTCCCTATTCATTGGCAGAATTCATTGGCATGTTAATTGCAGCAGTACACCTTTTTTGCCTCCATCACCCTATAAAAGGAGGCTCATGTTTTGGAGAAGACACAAGAAAACTCACAACATTCCAACATATTCTGAAATACGTTCTTGAGAGAGAGGGGCAGTCGGTAGTCAGTTCGCCAAGGCGGTCGACGGCGGTATTCCGACGACTTGCGGTTTAACCGAGCCAATCCTGGGAGGAAGACGCCGAACAGGAACTTAAAACACCGACGGTAGGCGGCGAATCTTTCTTAAGGAAACCGTGGTATCACACAGGGCTCGGTTTGATTCTACAAAATTCTGTTCATATCTTGTTCATTGTAATTCTGTTTTGTATTTGTATTTTTGTTTCGATTATGTAATTGTTACAGTATAAATGAAATTGTTCTTTGGAATTATGTGTTATGCCGAAATTTTCCCAACAAATAACACATAATTCAAGAGAACAATTTCATTGATACTGTAACAATTACATAATCGAAACAAAAATACAAATACAAAACAGAATTACAATGAACAAGATATGAACAGAATTTTGTAGAATCAAACCGAGTCTTGTGTGATACCATAATCTCCTTAAGAAAGATTCGCCGCCTACCGTCGGTGTTGTAAGTTCTTGTTCGGCGTCTTCCTCGCAGGGTTGGCTTGGCTAAACTGCAAGCCATCGGAATACCGCCGTCGACCGCCCTGGCGAACTGACTACCGCCTGCCCCTCTCTCTCAAGAACGTATTTTAGAGTATGCTGAAATGTTGTGAGTTTTCTTGTGTCTTCTTCAAAACATGAGCCTTCTTTTATAGGGTGAAGGAGGCAAAAGAGGTGTAGGCTCCGTTTGTTTCGATGTAAAATGTTTTTTCAAAAAACAGAGTTTAAATTTTTATTTTTTGGTATTTGGTTGACACTTAAAAAATATTTTCAGAAATCAACAAAATAGTGTATATAGAGAGAAGGGGGCTTAAACAGCGGAAAGATTTGCGAATATTGGAATTGAACATGGGTTAGGATTGACAATCGAGAAAACTAAGCAGTGTAAATTGTAATAAAAAGCAGTGGATTCATTTCGGAAAATAACATACGGAAAATTTAAAGGTAAGTTATTTTCATCCAATTAATGGAAAATGTTTTATATGTAAAATATTTTTCTCATTTTTTACACAACCAAATACCAAAAAATAGGTAAAATATTTTACCGAAAAATATTTTACGCCCAAACAAACGGAGTTGTAATGCTGCAATTAACATGCCAATGAATTCTACCAATGAATAGGGAGGTTACGAGAGTAATGCACCATCATGAGGAGGGTTACGGGAGTTACAGATTTCCACAATTCAATACGTCTATTGATTGTGGTGCATTCAGATTCAACGAACCCGGAACGAGCACGGTTGCCTTGAGAGACCCTCCGGTAGTCCCAATTTCATTCATCTGAAATTCCGTAAAATTTCCAACACTTATTTGTAATTTTTAAACTTAAAAATTATAGATTTGCTATAATCAAAAAATATGCAATATGAATTTTGTTTGATAGATATCGATGAGATCTATCAAACCCTACAAAAATAAATAAAAAAATATTTTTGTAAGTTTATTATTTTTAAACTTGAAAAATAAGTCTTTATTTTTTAAATGCTTATTTGAGAAATCGGAACGGGATAATTAAGACTCATATATCTCATTCAATGACGTCTTTTGGTAATTTCTACCAGAAGACGAAGAAGACCGTGATGACATAATCAAGTAGTATTCTTTACGTCAAATATGAGCAAAATTATAAAAGTTTTAATGGCCTCTCGCTTCATATCTCTAACTTTTTATTTATACAATGCTATTCATTATTTCTTTTCTTTGTTCATTTCGGATGTGTATCCCAGCTAGCAGACGTTATAGGATTATCAAAAGAAGTTGAATAGTACATTTATGCTTCTATTCCATAATATTTGTCCGATCCGCAAAAATGAGACGAAGAAAATTTTAAATTTCTTTTTAACAATTTACTAGATATCGACGAAAGAAACGAATTCTTTCGTTTCATGTAAAAGTTTTGATTTTTTACTCAAAAGAAATGTATTATTTTTTAATTTTCATTTTGCAGATCGGTGAAACATTTTGGATGGAGGATATTTTTTTACTGTTTAGAGTACATGTATAATTAGTTATCTGTCTTTTCTAAAAACTTTTTTCCTCCACATGTTTCAACTAGGTGGGACAAATAGAAATTGACCCATTTCTTAATTGTTAAAAAAAAAATTAGTGCGTCGATTAATTGCGTATTTAGCGGCATGCGTGGTCAAATACTAGCATTAACTAAACACCCACCGATTCTCCAATTTTTTAAATAAAGTCCTAAGTCAGACTTTATTTCTCACACGTAACCCAATGAATACAAGTAACTGGAGATAGGATCAAAGCGTTGACTTTGGAGATTTTTTTGGAAGATAGTTTTCATCTCTCTCTCTCGTAAGGCCCATTTGGCGAAATAAGTAAATTGGCTTATTTTTTTATTCTTATTTAAATTTTTTCGTATTTGTTAATTTTTCATCAATTTTTTAGAATTATTTCATCATCATGACCAGAGAAATCTATAAAGTAAAAAATTATTATCGAAATCCAATTTTTTTAATAAAGACGAAAAAATTTGCTTATTAGTTTATTTATGTCTTTATTAAAAAAAAGTAGGTTTCGATTGTAATTTTTTATTTTTTATATTTCCCTTATTATGACAATACAATAATCTCCAAAAATTGACGAAAAACAAACAAATACGAAAAAAATTTGAATAATGACAAAAAATAATACTTATTTTGCCAAATGGAGCCTAGTGAGCTGAAGCGATCATTGTATATTTGACCTCATTGAGTGGGATCATAGAGTAATCCACCCGCATATATACCTTGGAATGTTCAGCTTGAATCATAGATGATCTGGCTGGGGAGAAAATATTTGTCCACCACTACATCGCGGAGTCCGTCACCAAAATTTCACCAAAATGCAAGTCGACATAAGGCCCCACAACTCAACCATCTAGTCCTAAGTCGACTCGAACTCAGGACGCGGTCGAAGGGGAGGGTTTTAACCCAGCTACAAACTTCAAACACGTGAACTACCACCTCGGGATGATAAGGATTCAAGAAGGACCCGCAAACGACCCAACAAGACAGTTCAATCCCTTTTAAGCACGGGAGAAGGAGAATTTTTTTGAATGCCGAGTGGGTATCACATGGCGGTATGTAACATTGCGCAAATCCCAACCGTCCAAAAGAGTTTTGGACTACCCAAATCCAACCACTCGCTCCCCACATCAACCCACCACTCTCTCTTCTCTTAATTTCTCTCTCTAAAAACCGGCCCATCTAAAAGACTTTTGTATGGATAGGATCGCCGATCGACAAGACACCACGTGTGTGGTACCCGCCCAGCACCGAAAAACTTCTAAGAAGGAGAAGAGCTTGTTCCCGAAAATCAAAGTTATGCTGATCGAGTTATACTAACAAAACAATTGAGGAATACAAATTAGCTAGCTTTGCCATGTTCAACTTATAAAAGTGGAACGAAAACTTATATACTACTTAACAAACATAGGACTTTGAGTCTTTGACAACTCTTTCTTTATTTGGGTACAAAATCAAACATTGATCTAATTAACAAGAAATCAAGATATCATCACATGGTACAACGTACACCTCCGGAGATCATTGAGGTAATGATCGATCACGCATAATATTCAGAGGATTGTACAACCGGAAGAGGGTGTAGAAGTAGAACCGTCACCCCCGTTGGCGGCAGTGCCAGAGCCTTCGCCGCCGGTCTTGACTCCGGGCCACCCCTTGCACTGGCAGTGTTGGCCTTCCGGTATGCGGTTGTAGACCGACCGGACATGCAGCCCGCAACCACCCCAGCTAGTCTTGCCACACTTCGAACACTTCGCCTCGTAGCACATTTTCTTCTCTCTCTCTCTCTCTCCTCTCTCTCTCTCTCTCTCTATATATCTCTCTCTCTCTCTCTCTCTCTCTCTTGTCTCGTCCTACCTCTTCTTTGGTTTTATAAGTTGTAGATTTTAAAATAATTGGAGGAAAAAGTAGATTACGTATAGTCTATTGTATATTGACATGAACGCGTTGACTTTGATCAAGCTGGGGTGTCGTGATTGACCAATTCATGAGGGCATCGCAGTCAATTCGACGACAGGAAAAAACGACCCATTTCCCACCGGTACAAGAAAGAGCAAAGACTTTTTCTATTCTTTGACCAAAAAAAAAGAATTTTCTATTCGAACTTTTGTCTTTTTATATCAGCAAAAAGAGAGAATTTATTAATCACCGGAAACAACTACAAACATTAAAAGGGTTCAAGGCAATACGGCATCACAACGGGGTACAAGCATTCCTCGTGACTATGTTAACACCTTCGCATTCCGACAATCACATGCAGAAACAAGTTACGATTAAAAGAGCTCAAGACAATACGACATCACAACGGAATACAAATATCCCGACTATGTTAACACCTTCGCACCCAACAATCACATGCTATATGTAGGAACCAAGAGGAAAGAAAAAAGCTGGCAAGATACCAACAAATACCCCAGCAGAGCCTAAAACGGTACAATTCACCTAGTTAACTAATCACCTAAAGGCTAAAACTCTAGTATTCAACACAGTAACACCTCTTTTCAAAAAAAACACAGTAACACCTAAACATGGATGAAGCACAACTGGGATGAAATTAACATGATTGAGCCTCCAATTGAAGTCCTTAATGATCCATGGCAACACGACAAAATGACATGCGTTTACCGCGTCAGTGTTCTCACAGTACATTCGATCATCAATATTTTGTTCTGAATACGTATCATATTTTTTTTTTTTAGGAGAAGTCCTGAAAACACTTTATTTTAAGCTATTCATGCTAAAAGCAGACTAGTGTATATTTTGTTTTGCTAAAAGTAGAGCATTCAGGATGTCCATATAATCCATTATGCTTATATACACACATAAAACTTCAAGTAATGACATTTTATCATATTAACTTAAGAACGTCCCTTTGCGACCAATTTGCGATAATCCGAGCCATTCAATATGTTCAAAACGTGATTTTTAAGGGTACTCACGAGAAATCAGCAAAAAAAAAGATCGGAAAGGGCTTGATCCATGGAGTTTTTGTTTGTATTTTATCGAATGGTTTAAATAAAAACTGCTCAAATCAAGCCCTTCCCGGTCATTTTTTTATTGATTTCTTACTAATATCCTTAAAATCATGTTCTGAACACATTGAGCAGCTCGAATCAGCAAAATTTGATTGGAAAATGAGAGAAAATGGGACGTCCGCATTATATTTAAAATGAGGATGTCATTACCTGAAGGGAACTCTATATATACGTCATACATACGTAGCACCTCCAGCTTATCTATAATTGTGCCTCTGACTCTAATAGTTATCATGAAACAATAAACTAGAAAATTCTGACATGTACAATTCGTCGCCAAGATTTGTTCAAAAATAAAAAATGGTCCGATTTCAAGTTTATTCTATTTCAAATATTACAGGGTGATTTTATTTCGTATCTTCCTGAGGGAAAGATGATCAAGCAATTCCTAATCAGGATCCTACTGACGTTTTGACATCTTCTCTCTTTGAATGATTCTAGCGAATCGAATTGTTCAGATAACATACACAAATGTACTCCACATATTTGATATCTCTGATCAATTGAGAATATCTCTCTCTTTGAATAAGATTTCAACGTCAACGTCGATGGTCTTATTTTATTTTATTTATTACTATATCTTGAGATCTTGGAATTCCTCTTGTTGGAAAAGATGGGACGACCAGACTGTACTGTGGGCAGACTATGTCAATTTGTTCAATCGGAAAGATCTTCAGGCCTATTGGTGAATGGTGAAAGACTTGAGGTTGAATTTGAAAACTCGATTAATTTTTGGGCCCGGTTGGTAAAGTTTATCCCCCCCGCCAATAAAGCTTCTTTTGACGTTTTTGGATATTGCAAGAAATACACTATAGTCTGTGGGGTGGTGTTCAATTAAAGATCCCCCTGTTTCTCTATACTTTTTTGAACTTGGATGTATTGGGTGAGCCCCCCTTCCACCTAGCTCCGCAAAAAGAACAATCGGTTAATGTCTAGTTTTTGGTAGTTTTGGTTCATTTCTTTATCTTTTGATGATTTATATACTGCCTTATGACTTTGATAGTTGCTTTGCATTCATTCGCGAAACTTCCAAATCGAGCATTTTGGGTTGGTTGCTCACTACTCTTCTTGGGAAAATGACTGTACGTGTTTTGAGAATTAACATCTACCAATAACATTTTGAAAACATTTGTTAATACTGAAAATGTCTTTGGCGGATATTAATTATCAAAACACATTATTGGCTGTCATTTTCCCAATCTTTCTTCTTCTTTCCTAAATGACAAGATAAAGGCCCAATTGCTTAACAAAAAAGAAGAAGAAGATACAGGCCCAATTCTTAAGAGATCGTGGGCTTCTTCAGTGCAATGATCAGATGGGCCTCAGCCTCAAACTCCGCCGCAAACTTGAAATGCGACACTAATAAATTTGTTTTGGGTCCAAACAGCATAGGGCTCATCTTGCCAAAGTTTCTTAATTTCTTAATTTGGGTAAGCATGGCGAATTTGGTTTTAATTGAGGTGGCCCATACCAACTCATGCCCTCAAGAAGAAGAAGAACAAGAGGAGGCCCGTTCTAGAACCGAAAATAAGTACTTATTTTTTAAGAAGGCAATTTCAAACTCAAAAATAATATGTTTATGCATATAATTTTCCTAGTAATATAGATTTTGTTTGATATAGCTTATCGAGATTTTTTATACGGTGCAAAAAAAAATAAAATTTATTTACATTATTTTTGAGTTTGAAAATGTAAAATAAGTACTTATTTTTTAAGAAGATGTTCCGGAGAAAAGCAAAGAATCCAATATAAGAGGAAGGCAATCAGACTTGCCAGCCCGAAGGATGACTTTTATAGGTTCCAATAAAAAGAAAAAAAAATTTGTAAAATTCTTTCTTTCAAAAAAAAATTAAAAAGAAAAAATTTTTGTCAAATCAATTTTCAAGACGCCATTAACACAGAAATCAATGCCTTGTTCCTTTTACAATTACAAAAGAATTTTTCAAAAAATTCCCCTTATTTCTAACATTTCTTTCTCTATCTCTCTCCACTTATTACCCCTACTATTTTTCAAAAAAAAATTCAAACATGAATCCAAACAAAGCACAAGTTTCTAGGTCTGGAGTACACAAACAAAATATAAACGTGTATTGGAACGTCACCTTTTAATTTGATATCAAAGCCATGCAACTAGATCGAGGCCTGTCTACTCTAGTTGTATGAAGTGCATGCGTATTTCAATTGTTAAAATGAGGTTCTTTAGTTGAGATGCACTCAAACTGACTTAGACATTCGATTATAAATAACAAAGTATCATGATAATTAGGTCACGCGATTTCATAATTTCATTGAATAGAACTGCGAATAAGAATTTTTCAGCTTGTGAGAGGACAAATAAAGGGCAAATCTAGGTGGGGTTATGGTACACTTTGCTTTTTTCCCAAAGTCAAGGGGCCTTTTTTATGCTTCATATGTATTGAAATCAAGAAAGTTACATACATGATGCAAACTTGCTATGTGTCCCAAGGTTATCAATACCAGTATGTACCGATTTGAGAGAAAAATGGTACTCTAAGGTCTCGTTCTGATTTCTTAAAAAAGAAATTATTTGAGTTTGAACGGTGCAAAAAAATTAAAAAATTATTTTTTATTTTTATTATATTTGAGTTTGAAATTATATATATTTTTTAAAAAGAATGTTTAAAAAGAAAACGGATTGCCACCTAACTCTCTAATACCGTCTCGGCTCCAATACCAAACCTTACCGGAGATACCGGCCGAGATGTTGTTACCAGAAAATTCGTCCGAAATTTTGCAAAACAGAGAGAAAAAGAAGAAAATATTGAAATGTAGGGGAGAGAGAGAGAAAAAGAAGACGATCGGAGCAACATTAATTTGACATTAACTCCTCTTGGTCTTCTTTGGCAGTCGAGCGTAATCTTGCAGCCGATCGATCACCACCATAGGCGAGAGCTGATCGATCTATTCCAGTTGTTCCTGTACGTTTTTCTCTGTTGTTTCTGGTGAGCTGAAATAGTAGTGGGATTTTGGAATCTGCATTTACTCTTTTTAGAGAGAGAAGGATGCGTGTTTGAACTTTGAAACTAGTGGTGGATCAAACAAAAAAAAGGAGGAGGAAACTAGTGGTTTTGGTTTTACTAACTTTTAAGCCCACCGTTTGGGAAACCCGCATCCACATCACATTTATTAATTTAATTATAAATTCACATGTTTGGGCCAAGGAATAGATAAAAGCAATTATTTTAATTATTGAGATAAATTCAACAACTTTTTTTCTTCTTCCTAATAATAACAACTCTATGGGCTTTCTTTATTTTTATGTGAACTTTGAAGTCAATTATGTGAATTTTGTTGTCTTAATATAAGTATTTTATGATGAATTGCATAGTATGGAGAATTTTTTTGAATTATAATTATATATAATTATTATATATTGTACTTGCAGTAAATTTGAAACGGTACTCCGTTTTTAATTGGTACCGGTACATTTCGTACCTGTAGAAAAATCAGTACCTTGATCGATACGATATTTAGAACCTTGATGTGTCCCACTCCCCCAGAATTTATTCCCATTAGTTTGACCTTTCGAATTCTATGGACCAATTATTATTTGTGGAATTCCATCATTGAAAGATGAGACATTGTTGATTGCTAGGGTTCATGAGAGAGAGACGTCGACTTTGGGGCCACAGCTGCAAACGAGTTGAGCGGATCCAAACCGAGCTCAATTTTGAAACTAGCCTAGATCCAACTCTTTTATTGTCAAGATGTGTTCGAGCTCGGTTCGTTACACAACGAATTTCCATAAGACGAGCTGAGCTTCTATATAATTACAAGCCAAGCTTTTGTAAACAAGACGAGTTACAAGCAATTAGAGCACGACTTGTTTATTAAACAAGCTTAAAATTCGAGGACTCAAATTATTTACAAATGAGCTAAGTAGAGCCGAGTCCATAACGAGTCAAGGTTCGAGCTGCTCGCGAACAAGTAGGTCGTTTTCAGCCCCTATTTAGGATGAGATTTGGTGGATCCATTTTCGTCGTTTTCATTCATCCAAACGGGTGTTAAATTTCTCTTCTATTTTCTCCCACTTTTACATCATATCACCACAAGGATCAGTGGGAGTCTCAACATTTTTTGTTGGTTGCAACGACGTGTTTGTTAGCTTCACAAGGAGGGGATATGGCTTTGCCCCGGATATAGATATCCAGTTTGGCTATATCCCCGTTTGTTTATGGATAGGAATTTGGACTGTTTAATCCCCCTTCAACCTCCGTATTTTTAACCACCGTCCCATCAAAATGGGAAACGCTGTAGTGCATCTACCGCAGTATTACACCGTGTAGTACGGTTGATTCGGCCATCTATCTCGGCATGAACGGCTTGAATTTAATCTTAGCTTTTATAAATTCAAACCGTTCATTGTTCAGATTAAAATCAAGAAAAAAATGAAATAAAATAATAAATACATATCCTCATCCCCCATTACCAAAATACCCCCACCGGGCCTACGTTTTTCCTCCCCCAGCCCCTTTCTTCACGCTGTACTGAATTTCATTTTAGGGCTCGTTAGAGAGAGAGAGAGAGAGAGAGAGAGAGAGAGAGGCGTTGAAGGAGCAGAAGACGAAGACGATACGATACGATACAGAGAGAGATTATCCTCACCTGCGATCGTCTAAGGCAACTCTCCTGTAAGATAATCGTATCCCCAATTATTCAACATGATTTCCCCCTCTCTCTTTTCGGATCCGATCCTTGGGTTTCAGTATTCACTGTCATGGAGTTTATTATTAGCCAAACAAGGAACCAACTGAAAATTTCTCTGGAGTTGTTCAACTGTTTGTTCAATTTTTTGGTCAGTTACCTTGACCTCGTTCGCTTTAATATTCCAACTTGTTATGGGTTTTTTTGGATGTTAACAAGGACTGCAGGTTTCAGATATCTTCTCTATTTTTTTTGGTTATTCGGTGATGAACACAAGTCCCAGGAACATTTGGTGGATTTCTGTATCTCTAGTTCATTGAATCAGTTAATTTGAAAATCTTGTGTAAGGGGATGGTTCTTAATTCCGAAATTGAACTGAACCCTAATACTTCAGAATTGCACATGCACAGTATGTGTACGAAATGGCAAGACTGGACAAAATTCATAAAAGAAGGGAAGAAGAGGCTGAGGGTTTCGTAGCTATACAAACTTTTGTGGCAATGGTTACTTGTGCGTTTCATCTATACCTCCTAATTGTGGACATTACTACGGGTAGAGTAGGTGAGCGTCCGCGTATTCCAAGGAATCCAAATGCTTATCAACACCAAATCACTCATCTTAATGCTCGTCCGCGAAAGTGATCAAGACTGCCATGATAATTTGAGGGTACATAGGCATACATTCATGACATTGTGCGGTTTAATTCGGAGTGTCGGGTTAGGAGACTCTAAGAATGTTGTTCTTGAGGAAAAAGTTGCTATTTTTTTTGTGGATCCTATCACACCATACAAAGAATAGACGTACCAAATTTGTCTTTTGGAGATCAGGAGAAACAATTAGCAAGAATTTTAATGCTGTACTTAGAGCTGTCTTGCGTCTTCACAATGTCCTCTTACAAAGGCCAGAACCTATATATGGAATTGGTTTTAGGTACATGTACATTTCTGTGGTTATGTTATGTTTCATGTGGAATTTTAAATTTTTGCAACTAATAACAAACTATCCTTTACCTTCATTCCTTTTTCTATAGAATTGTCTTGGGGCTTTAGATGGGACCTATGTGCCAGTTCACCACAGGCCCGTGGCTGATAAGGCACAATATAGGAATAGGAAAGGTGAATATGCGACAAATGTGTTAGCTGTTTGCACTACACAAGAGAAGCTCATCTACGTTTTACATGGTTGGGAAAGTTCATCTAAGTTTTCTACTCTCTCTGTATTTTCCTCAACTCAGCGGCATAGATCCGACGAGTTTGGGAAACCCTTACCCTAGAAAATCAAATCGATTGCTCATTTCTCTTTTCTTCAGACTTCACTGGCCTTTAACTGCTACCAAGTATACTTTTTTAAACTTCTACATTTCTCAGTCTGTATGTTTTTGTTTTCGTATACAGACACATGTTAATGATTTGATTCATCAGGTAGACTGTGTTGAAAAGATGTGCTATTCTTCTAAAAGTTTCGTGATTTTTATGTTTTGCTGGATTGAACAATGAACATCTTTGTTTGTCTCTGTATATGCTTGATTTCTGGTGGGATGTGGTTCAAAAATTTCTTAAATTGATGGGTCGGGGTCCCATTGAGATCAAAGTTTTTGGCCAACTTGTTGCATTGCAAGCAGGATTTCCGAGAAAGCAAAAGAACATGAAGAAAACACGAAGATAAAGGATTACGAACACACCGGTACAAAGAGTAACAGAAAGAGGATTCTACTATTCTGTTTTCAAAATCCTCTTAATGGAAATTTTATATAGTTCCTTTCAATAGTGATGCCATTACGCCACACACGATCCCTACTACTAAATGGAATCAAAGAAATACGGTACGAATGGGAATGGGCTAGGATTTGTTGTGTAGCTGATTTTGAATACAATCATTAGCCTACGGTTTTAATTTGTCTTAGATTTCCGGTATTTGTTGTCCACTTAATGATGTTCCATGGTCTTCTAGTGAATGTGGCTTCTTTTGCTAGGAGTTTGGAAAGTTTTGTACGTAATATGTGCCCTTGGGGACACCCCGACGGCTTCAGTTGCATTCTCCTAATAAAATGACTGATTGCCTGTTTAAAAAAAGGTGTCAATAGTATATTTACTCTTCATATCCTTCCCTTCCTATTCTCCTTAACAGTCAGTATGCTGAATTCATCTCGGGAGGGTTGTCTGGCACATCTTCTGCCTATACTTGATATCTTTCTTTGTATGCATCGGAGAAGTTAATTATATGTGATTTTACTTTGTAGGAAACATGATTAAGCTCTTTAAGGTGAAGGAGAAGCAGAGGGCTGAAAACCCAAATGGAGCAGCACCTGTCAAGAAGCAAAGCGCAGGGGAATTACGCCTTCACAGAGGTATACTGTCATCTCATGTATTAAAGAATTCCATGCTATCTGGAAGTTATTGGGAACAATTATGTGTAAATTTGATACTTTTTGCAGTGAATGTGAACAGAGTGATACCACATTAAAAAAAGTATCTGATCTTATCCCCCTGATTCTATCCGCATATTAACTGCAGAAGATTTGTGTGCTTTGTCCTGTAGATATGGGTGAACTGAACCTACCAAAAAGTTGTAGCATTTCGTTTCCGAATGGCAAAGATGACCTGATGAACTTTGAGGTCACAATTCGACCAGACGAAGGATACTATCTGTAAGTAATCTTTTGCCAACCCGCTGTTTTTCTTATCAGTATTTGCAATTATTCATAATATTCAACCTATTTTGGGAGTTAGCATTAGGCTTGGAGCCCGACATACACAAGGACAAACTGTAGCATTGTCTTTGGGATCGGTTAGAAATTCCTGTACAACTTGGCCCAAAATTAAAGAATAGTAAATCCTCTTTTGCTATACGAGTTACAGTTGTTTCAAAGTTTTCTTCAGGGTGAATACTCAAGCTAATGTAATCGTTTTCCTTGAAGTTGAGTTTTCAACTCGGCACTTAGCAGCATAGGGCTGTCAGTTAAGAAATCAAGATGGTAAGCACCTGTGGAAGATTATTGTTGGCTTCCATACATGGTCAATCCTTCCTCGATAACCGGGAAAGGCTCTACAACCTGGTTAATATGCTTTTCCTTATTTCCATAAATAGCTGAAGATTTTCTATAGAGGGATTTGTCCACACAAGGATTGACTTGTGGAGTTTGATACAGACAGCCATTAGCTTTAAATTGGATGCAGTCTTTATCATGCTCATGAGCATTGTGTTTGTGAATCTAATTGTAATGTTTAAGATTTTGGCCAATTCTCTACATACTAGACAGACTCAACTCATCTAACGTTAATACGTTATAAGCTTACTTTATTTTTTAGAGGTTTGCTTTGATGTTCAAATTCCAGACCTACTTTTTTGCACAACTCCTTTTTATTGTTTTCCTTGTCTCTATGCTTAGATTTTTTTTTTTTTTGTTCTTTGAGAGGCATTAAACTACTATGTTTCTCGTGTTTCCTTGCTGTCTTGTTATTCTGGTTTTTTAACGTTTGGGTGGGACCTCGATAGTTAATGACAAGCATTTGATTCTTCTGACAGAGGTGGTACATTCATATTCACTTTCCAAGTTCCGCCCATGTACCCTCATGAGCCACCAAAGGTTAAGTGCAAGACTAAGGTAAACATTTGAATATTTGATCCTGTTTACCATAAACAAAGACTCTCTACAATGTTACATAGTGCCGTTAATGAATTTAGGTTTATCATCCTAACATCGACTTGGAAGGAAATGTCTGCCTTAACATTCTTAGAGAAGACTGGAAACCTGTCCTTAATATAAACACGATAATCTATGGACTATACCATCTCTTCACGGTAACTATATTCTCTTTTCCGAATAAGTTATTCCGACTTCATTGTTAGATTTTAGTAACATTTTTTATGACCATCTTTTGTATGAGCAGCAACCCAATCATGAAGATCCCCTCAATCATGATGCTGCTGCTGTATTGAGAGATAACCCAAAGATGTTTGAATCAAATGTCAGAAGGGCAATTTCCGGTGGTTATGTGGGACAGACACTCTTCCCCAGGTGCATGTAAGCAGCTACTTGTGCATTGAAATTCATTGCTCAAAGGTGCATAAATTGTAGATTGGGTTGGTGCTTTTGGCTTTTGCTTTCCCGTGTATTGTGTGGGAACTAAAAACCTTGGGAAAGCACAAAAATCTGGTCCAGTTTAAAGTGTTGTATTCTGGTGTAAACTGTGGTACTATTGTGTTATTTTCTCTTTGATGACTTTTCTCGTAAATTGAATATGTGAAACACCGGGAGATTTGGCCTTATTGCTCGTGTCTATACACGTGGTTTTACTGCCCATTTCATTTTTTTCTATGCATATCTGATCATATTCCATGAGTGACACGGTTTCTTTAAGAGCTGGATTTATAGTCCCCGTTTCTTCCCCGCTCCTTTCGGGCTAAACGGGTGGGGAAGCAAAGAGCATTCTGCCAGTTTTTGGTGACTTTCACATTCAACCCGATTCACCGCCTATGTGCCCTTTACGTCCAGTTATTCCGAAGAACACTCCCCCCCTCCCCCCGTCTTACCACGGCTGCTTGCCCACCCGCCCCCACCCCATTTTCTTATCAGGTTGGGCAATACCAGCTTGGATCAATGCGGGGAGATCGGGGGTGGGCACGGGGTGGAGGAAATTGTCATCCTGGGGTTTCTTGGTTATTCTCCTCTCTTTTTGCTCTTTTTTTTTTCAGTGCAGAATTAAATCAAAGGTCCTTTCTGTTCCTTTTGTCTTGCTTTCCTTTCTTACATGGCAATTATTTTGTTTTTCTCAATTTGAGAGGCACCTTTTCTCGACAACTCCAAGAAAATCAAAGTCTAAGCAAGTTAATGGTGGTGCTAGGTGATTCACAAGGTAGGAAAAATATGAGAGAGAGAGAGAGAGAGAGAGAGAGAGAGAGAGAGAGAGAGAGAGAGAGAGCCATTAACGCCCAAAACAAAAACAAAATCTAGGAAGTAATTGAGGTGCCAAATGAATAGAGAGTCGAACATAATTCCCAGAACAATAACCTATACAACAGTTCATGTCTGTCCATCTGCTTTCTTCTGCTACCAAACTATGATTCTGAAAATCAAAAGTTTTGTCCACCAGAATTCAATCTTGCATGGACAAGAAGCATCGTTCTGCAATTACAGAGAAGCGAAAGAGTAAAAGTTTGCAGATAAGAGTGTAAAGTTTGTGGCCATAGTGCAAAAGTTTGTAACCATGATGTAAATGTTTGCGGCTAGAGTGTCAAAGTTTGTGGTCGGAGTGCAAAAGTTTGCAACTGAAGTGCAAAACTTTGCGTTTAGAGTGCAAAAGTTTGTGGCCACGACGTAAAAGTTTGTGGCCATCAGGCCATGATGTAAAAATTTGCGGCTAAAAAGCAAAAGTTTGCAATCACGACGTAAAAGTTTCCCTCCTAGAGAGGAAAGACAAGCCCCATGTTGGGAAAAAATTATTGGAATTCCACAAAAGATACTCGAATCAGAAATTAGAAGACAGTGTCCTCACTCCTTTGAGGAACCATTTTGCGATTTCTTGACCTCCCAAGGTGGTAAGCAGATCAACACCTGCCTCTCCCCCCTCTGGTGCATTGAAATGGAACACCAAGAAAGGAAGAAGAAGAAAAGGGCTAAAAGAATGAAATCTAGAAACCACCACGACAAAATAACAAAAAAGAAAAAAAGAAGCCATGCTACTACTAGATCGAGGGTTGTCGATCTACTCTAGTTGTATCAAGTGCATATTCCAATCGCTAAAATTAGTCATGTATTTGAGGTGCACTCAAATTAACTCAAACATTCGGTATACTAAAGAACAAACTGTACGTTATAATTAGGTCACACGATTTTTAATTGATAGAATGTTTCAGCCAGTGAGAGGACAAATATTATAGGGCAAATCTAGGTGGGGTAGGGTACACTTTGCTTTTTTCCCAAAGTCGGTGCCTTTTTAAAGCCTCATATGTAGATGTGATGAAATCAAGAAAGTTACTTAATAGTCCCACTCCTCCCCCAGAATTTATTCTATTCCCCCATTAGTTCGACCTTCCTCCGAATTCTACGGATCAATTATTTTAGTTGTGGAATAATACCATCACTACTTTTAACCAACTCGTCTTGTGGTCAAATTTCGATAATGATTTGAAAATAGTGATGCCCTGATGATTTTCTTTTTCGGGTAATGCATGGTGTACTTTTCGGGTACTCGGTTTGTGAGCATCTCGATCTAATTCTTAAAATTTTCTTCTACTGTCGTTTCGTACGCTTACGCGTGATCGGATAAGGTGGCCCTAAAAATCGATTCTTCTTGAACATGAAAATATAAGAAGAAGCAAACCCCTAAGTTCCAGACTAAGATCTGTAAGGCAAACTCCCCCTGAGGTTGCCCTGATGATCATTTATATTCCAGAAAAACAAGGAAATCAACCATCATAAGATAGCTAGCTAGTGTCGCGTCCATCAATACTGGAGACCTTTTAAAACTAATCTCCTTTGTGATTATGGTGTCTATATGCCTCCAAGTACTTAAACAAACATATATAATAGAGAATATCGGATAAAAAAAAAACCATAATGGAGAATTCGTCTGTATGTCCGTTTGTCTATCTCTCCATACAATGTACTACAAAGGTATAGTCCATGGGGAATGATGTTGTGCTGGTGGTGTACAAAGCATGATGCTGTGAGCTATCAAAGTCGTCCGTTTGGCGATCCAAACGGTACAGAGCTTATCTCGGGTGCCGTGATAAAATTTGGACCATTAATGGATCGCCGAATGGAAGGCTTGAATGATGTAATCATATTTTGAATAGCCAATTGTAAACATCACGGAACCTTTTTTTTATTTTCACTATACATCAATCATATGACGTATATATGCACCAACTAAATTAAGCCCAATAGTTGAAAACAGAGAAAAAATAAACTAACAACGGCCAAACTCCTCCTACACATACGAATTAGACGTCAAACAATAATAATTAATTGTTGCATTTGAAAACATTTTATCCAATGACTCATCATTAAAAATATGCATGAAGGTGACTAATTAGACTAGCTCGCCCCTAGTTAGTTGTAAACATCATGAAACTTACAAATATTTTATTTTTCATTAACACCATTGATCCTATCTTTTATGAAGGCTTTTTATTGAATCAATGAAAACAAGAAATAGCATATCTTTTATCACAAAAATATGTTATTGTGAAATGAAAACGCTAGATTAATAGTAATTCAATACGAAGAAATCAACACATAAATTTGGTATTTGGAAAGGGTGACAAAATCGTTACGCTTGCTTGAGAAATTTTTGGGTGCTGGTAGGTACCCCGTTGGCAATTCGAACCGTCCAAACGTGTTTTGGACGGTCTGAATTTTAGAGAAAGAAAAAGAGAAGAGAGAGCGGTGGAGTGAGGTGAAGGGAGAGAGAAGGAGAGTGGTTGTATCCAATCGGCACCCAAAAACTTCTCGATTGCTTGATATGGACGGTTAGAATCTATCTATCTATCTTTTTATCTATATATTTATAATATATACTTAGGAAATGTGTTTTGCCTTTAAATCCATCCAAACTCTCTTTTCTAATTTTATAAGTTTTTTATTTTTTTATTATTATAAGAGAGAGAGAGGCATGGGAGAGGGAGGGAGATAGGGGCGGGGGTGGTGTTTGAATATGTAGGGAAAATTATCCTATGCCCATGGAACATCGTCACGTGGTATTTTGAATTTATTTTTCACACATATATGATATATGTCTTTCAATGCATATAATAAGACCAACGCTAGCGTTCATTAAACATGAAACCGAAGAAAATGTTAAACTATCTTTTTATCAACTAGCGTTATGTCTATTCGAGGCACGGGATTAAAAAAAAAAAACCAATGTAGAATTTTTCATTCCGTGTATCAAGCGGTCATAATGCTAACTAGTTAATGAAAAAAAAAGGAGATATACAAAAAGCCAAACAAAAAAGCAGAATCTAATACTGGTCGGCTTGGGTGTAAAAGCCGGAACATATCTGAAAGCTTATCTCCAACAAATGCCCATGCCATAATCCCTTTGCCACCTTCTACGCTCAATAATTGTTCAATTGCTGTTGATGATCCTACTCCTACATAAAAAGAATCAAATTCCCATCATCCCAAATCATTTGTGGGATCCACACGCCTAACCCATCGTCTCCAAGGTCGTGCAACACCTCTTGTCAGGGGCTGCCTTGAGTTAACCTAAAAAGAATTTTGGTGGGCAAAAAATTCTGCCATGGGCTAACCCAAAAAAAATTCGGTGGGCAAAATAGTATATAAAATATGCATACGGAAAATATCTAAGAAATAAGGCATACATAACTCATTCTATGCACCGCGCATCTTGCTAACACAATTATATTCTTGACCTCGCATAGTGTAGACTGTAACGAGTGAGGACATCGAATATCTATTTCTTTAGAGTTAATGCAGTGATAGCTTTAACATGCATGCACAATATGGGAAAAAAGGCTCCCGTAAAAACCACCTTAATTAAAATCCGATTAAAGAACATCAAGCACATGATGTTTCATGAAGTTCCTTGAGTCGATTTAACTGGGTTTTCAGCTCTGAACAATTAACAAAAACCCAAACCTTGACGGTAGGAGAGGAAAAAAATGTTTGTTAATAGAGAGGCGGAGAGGAGTGAGCCAAAATGGGTTGGTGAGATGGGTTGGGCTAAAAAAGAAAATATGAATTGGGTTAAAATTATTTGAGATTTACTTTTACTTACACATAGTAAGCTAGAAATTATGGACAACTTCAAATTATTTTTACTAAATTAAAAGCTATGAAAATATATTGGGTTAGCCAAAGAAAATGTGTTGGATGTTTTATTTTAGTGAAAACAACTTACTTAACTTTTGAAAAAAAAAATAGTTTAGTATGAACGACTTAACTGAAGCCAACAAAAAATTGTAGTGAAAAAATTTAGTGGAAATGTGGCCTCAA
Source organism: Rhododendron kiyosumense (assembly GCA_019656275.1). Taxonomy (NCBI): domain Eukaryota; kingdom Viridiplantae; phylum Streptophyta; class Magnoliopsida; order Ericales; family Ericaceae; genus Rhododendron; species Rhododendron kiyosumense. Next base: position 274,236 of record BPLS01000232.1, read on the forward strand.
AAATGTTATTGAACAATATTACACATTTTTTCATTTTCACTACTAACATTGTTTATTTCACTTATCCTCCATTAAAATTATTTTCTTTTTTCATTTCTTTATGCCTCCAATTCCATATCCCTCTCCCTCTCTAAATTCACAACCCTGGCCGCTCCAAACTCTCCCTCTCGGCGTTGCAATATGGGGCGACGGATATGATGGATTCTAGTAGTCTGTTGGCCGACAATGACGGAGAAGAGAGATGATGACAGCGACGAGGCTGGAGAGGCCCGGTAGAGGGTAATGAATATATCGGCGCAAGGAGGTCTGGCAAAAAAAAATAGAATTGAGAATGCATAGTGCACAGTGCATATATAACTAGGTAAAATTAGCGAGGTCTTGTAGCTCGGGAAATTTTAGAGAGCCCCCTGTTGATGCTGGTGGAGAGCATTTTAACTAGCCTGCTGCTCATACCCTAAAGCGCAGATGAAATCAAACCATCATCCTATACATACGTTGAAAACTTGAAATAATGTTAAAAATATTTATTCATTGATCGTTCAAATTCTGTGTCCGCCGTCTTTCCTTTTCGCCTCTGAGGTTGCGGTCTACGTGTTACCTCTCTGTGATCGACAAGTGGGCGAACATGAGATCGAGAGTATCAACCATGGGAATGACATCAATTTGTGCGTTATTGCTTTTATCCTCTGGGAAAATCGGGGGCGGGGGGATAGGTAGGGTGATGAAAAGAGAACCTTTGGTAATGCTACTTGGCATCATACTTGCTTTTAAAAATGGACGAATGGAGTAATATCTACAGAATATGATGTTACTAACACAATCGTATAATGAGCCCATAAGAGTAGTACCCAATTGGGAAAGTGATTAATTATCAATTAAGTGCTTTTGGAGCACAATCACATAATGCTCTGATACGTATCTTTATTGATCACCACATATATATATATATATATAGTACGAGCCGATTAGCCAGACATTTTCGCAGTGAAATCCATACCAATATGTGATGGAAAAGAATCCTTCGAACACCATGGCGGTGCTCCAGGATCATGACCTAATAATGTTTCCGATTGAACTATTGATTCCCAGTTCACTTGGTGGAGATTGAGGATCCGAGACGAATCACACTTGCTTTAACGTAGAACAAACACTACTACTACTTGTCAGAGTCAATGTCGGTTCATTCACGAAATTAGGAAGCTTGTCATGAATCATAGTACTAACATTTACATATGATATGATGTCACTGACCCCAATCATATGATGGGCCGATAAGACCCAACTAATCGAGTGATTATTAAGTGTTCTCGGAGCAAAATCACGTGATTCTTATTTACCGAAAAAAAGAAAAAAAAATTTACTTGATGCTCTAGGATGTTACTTTCACCGCATGTTAGTGTGGACCGATGAGCAGTGGCGGGGTTTACGAAAGACCTGGCAAATTTCCATTTTTTAAAAATTATAGAACTTGAGTACTTTTAGCATTCGAGCAAAGTAAAGGGACTTAATTAGTCATTCTTTTTATTTTACTTATTTAGGTGTTCATCCTAATGTGTTTAAATATTTATCTTTCCATCTTCAAATTCAATTAAATCTTAAATTAACTTTTCTCTCATAATTTTTCAAAATTTTCTCTTTTGTTTTATCCTTTTTAATTATCTCAATTCTCTCTCATCTTTCAAGCATTTCTCTCACCTAATCTTTTGAATTTTTTCTCTCTCCTAATCTTCTCTATCATATTTTCATTCCTCTAAAATCTAAAAAGAAAACACGACTATTACAAAAACGAATGTGTAAGCCGGAAAACATAACAAAACATGATCAATTCATAAAACATGGCAAAATCTGATCGAGGTAGATGAACAAAACAAGATCAATTAAAAAACATGACAAAATAAAAAACATGGCAAGTTTCGAGAAGTGTAGATTTCGATCGAGGTAGTTGAACAAAACATGATCAAATAAAAAACATGATAAAAATCAAAAAACATGATAAGTTTTGAAAAGTATAAGTTTCAATCAAGGTAGATGAACAAAACATCATCAATTCACAAACACGACAAAAATCAAAAAACATAATATCTTAAACTGATATTCTGGTAACGGCGGCGATTATATAAGAGGACGGAATCGATAACCCAATGCTAGCTCCTTAGAGCATGTACACCAGAGTGGGTAAACCCACTCTTTTAGTTATTTTACCTAATCAAAACCATCAAATCCCTTTGCACCAGTCTCGGCAAACACAGAGCTATTTTTCCTTTTAGGAAAATGCTCTCTAAAACTAGAGAGGTACTGTTCAAGAGCAATACATTAAAATATTATTACTTCTTTCTCCCTTTCCTATCAATCTCTCTCTCTACCCCTCTCTGTCTCTCTCTCTTTAGTAATATATTTTATAAAGATAAAGAGGTATAATAGAGAGAATTGGTGTAGGGTTGAGAGAAATTTGAGTAGGTAAAATGAAAAAAGTGGATTATTGGATAGGTAAAATACATTTTCTTAATGTACATGCTCTTATTCTTGGCTACGCCCATCCTGGCGAGCCTGACATTTTTGTCGTGGGGTTAGTCCACACCAAACATAACGTATGGTGGAAAAGAATTCTACAAAATCATGTGACGTGATTAAGATAGCGTTTTGATTTTTCCAATTGGACTTTTTGTTCCAGTTCACTTGATGGAGGGGAGACGAATCACTCGCTTTAACTTATTTCGAGACATGTTACTCTCTTTCATATATATCAATTAAAAGTCTATTTAGTGAAAATAACTTGTCCGATATCTTTAGGGCGTGTTTGATAGCCGGATTAGGGCTTGGGATAGGACTCTGAAAGTGAAGTGCAGTTCAAAAAATGAGTTTGGTTTGATTTTTATCCCATGGATTACAAATCCCATAGAAATACCAATCCCCCCATCTGGGGATGGGATTGAGCAAAACCAGTTTAAAAACTCACCTCAATCCCAATCATAATTCTAGCCAAAACAAATATGTTATTTACAATCTCACCTCATTTTCAATTCCAATCCCAATCCTGTGCAAAACAAACATAAATAAATTATTTATCCTCTCATGAATAATCCAACCTCATTTTCAATTGCAATCCTAATCCCACCTCATTACAAATCCTCCCAAAACGAAATTTGCAGTCAAACACGCCCTTAAAGAACTATAGATCAAACTTTTTAAGGAAAATCCACTCCAATTAATTAATATTCTTAGACAGTCATGTTTGTTGGTATTCTCTAGTACTGTTGACAAGTCAATGACGGTCGCTTCACGTAATTAGGAAACTTGTCGACGAAGTTTTGGATAATCAAACATTTTTATGCTAGTTCAACAACTTTTTCTGTACTAAAATGAGACAATGATCTTAACCCTATGATTCAATTTTATTTTATTTTATAACCAGATATTCGGATCAATTTATGCGCAGCTTAACTAATTTTAGCGGAAGAATTCCACTGTCAACATTTCATGACTCATGAAATTTTGTTTTTTCTGTTGGGAAGTTAAAATTTGTACAGTGCATTGGTTTGGAACTTTTACTCTGTTTAATTGAGATTAATTAAGTCAGTCACCCTTATGTACTCTTAAATAAGAATTGATCATTATCTTGGATTATTGTTCATTGTGTTTCGTTTAGTTATTGCTGATTTTTGTATATCAACATATTTTTTTCGTTTTGTGATAAGTACTTTTACGCAATTTTAGGAGTCAACATAATTATACCTCCAAAATATTACTTTCCATACTTACCCCTTAATTTATGAAGATATCATCATTATACTTTTACTATCAACTTTTTAAAAGAGAATCTACTTTTTGAGGCAAAATAGAAAATTTACCAACTTTACAATAGAACACTTATTTAAGGATAGTTCAAAATGGAATACATGGCATTTAAAAAGAGACGGAGGGAGTACATATTAGTGGGGGATTAGCGGATAATTAGTAAGTTAACAATCAAAGGAAATTCGACGTCTCTCCATGAACTCGAATCCTAGACCTCCCCCTTAAAAGCCAAGGAGTAAAACCAGATGGTCTAAAAATCACATCTATCAATGCACATTATCAACATATTATCAATGCATTGACAAGTATATTTGTTATGTAAATCCAAAGATTGGCGTAGCGGTTAAGACCTAAGATTTAAAAGTAGTATTTGGTTGAGAGTTTAATTTAGTTTTGATAGTGGGTAGAGAGAGAAATAGAGTAATAATTGAATATAGGGGTAATGATTGAAGAGATATAGAGAGAGATGAGAAAGTAATAATTGAAAAAATAGAATAATGATTGGAGAAAGAAGTAAGATAATGATTAGAAACAAAACTAAAACTAAACCCTAAACCAAACAAAGCCAATGAGTTTCTTCCCTCGTAAGATCTTAGTTTTGAAACTTTTTATATGTGCCAATTTTTGGTGGACCAGTCCATAATCCATATAGAGTTTTACTCCGGCTTTAATTGAGATTTCAACAAGTGAGTAGTGTGATTGTTCTCTAAAATTAATTAAGATGCGTGTAAGATGGGTCATCCATCGGAGTAAAAAAGAAGAAGAAGAATTTGAACTGTTATAATGCAATGATTATTTCGTCAAATCATAATCAATGTTGAAATTAGGACTGAAATGAATATCAGAGTGATTTGTCGGTGGATAAGCCGTACCATGTTGGGCATCACATCCCATCACTTTGCCCACATCCCATCACTTAAAAGGGAAATGCTAGGGACACATTAATGTGTCACACCCTAACCACATCTCTCTCACATCTCTTTTATATATGAGAGAGATGTGACATGCATGTGTGAGAATTTCATAATAAATGCTAGAAACCCACATGTATGTGAGAGAGATGTGGTTGATGTGTGATAAATTGATGTGCCCCTAGCATCTTCTTTCAAAAAACTACTCCATCGGTTCCAAAAAATTTATGCCTTGTTTGGATTTAGATTTGGGAAACAAAATTTCAACTCAAAAAATACTCATTATCTCTATTTTCAATCATTACTTTTCACTCAGTATCCCTGTTTTCAATCATTATTCTCATTTATCTCTTTCCACTCATTATCCATACTTCCAATCATTACTTTAATAAAAAGGATGATGCTATAGTGTCCCCGGTCATTTTGGGGACACCGTAATTTTTGGCATAACAGAACCTTTGCAAGTATAACAAAAATCATTACAAGTATAATAGAACCATAATATGACATAACCAAAAACCAATCAAGGCATAACCAAAAATCAACCAAGGCATAACCAACCAAGTTATGCCTTGTTATGGTTTTGGTTATGCTTATAATGGTTTTGGTTATGCTTGTAATGAATTTGGTTATGCCTATAATGGTTTTGTTATGCCAAAAGTTACGGTGTCCCCAAAATGATCGGGGACACCGAAGTCATTCCCTAATAAAAAATTTCTTAAAAACTCATTCAAATATAGCATTAGTCTATGAAATGTCCTACTCACTCCGTCTCATTTTCTTTATTTTTTTTCGTTATCCGTGTCATTTTTTAAATGCTTATATGCCTCGTTCTATAATATTTTTCATAATTTTGAAAACTTTATATTATAGGCCTAATCAAGAACTACCAAACAAGATCAAGACTGCATGTTTTTAAAGATTTATATTGAAATATATAAGCGATGAAAAACTAACACAAATATCAAAAAATGACTAAATTTGTGAGGGAGGGAGTATTACTTTTTTTTTCTCCTTGACTATTCAAAATGGACAACAAATTTGGAACATCCACAAAAGGAAAGGTGAACCAAAATTATGCGATGGAGGGAAAACTAAATAAATGCCACAATTTTCCCTTTATCCATGTTTTGCATGTTTCGATCCACGTTGAGGGTGTGCTTGTGTTTTCTTTGGTTTTTGTGGGTGTGTTTTGTTTGCTTTGTTTCGTTGGGTCTTTTTTCTGATTTGCTGGATTTTGTTGTATTAGTTGCTGTGTGGAGTGGTTTGTGGACTGGGGGAAGCTGCTGTGCAGCTTCGTGCTGCACAGCGTGCTGCGCACCCGCTGGCGGGCCTTGCTGGCATCAATCCGGCGATCGGAGACGTTCAACGCGTAGAGCTCATCGAGTTTTATGTGTGTGCCAAAAATCAGCTCGATCAAATATTGTTAAGTGCCTCATCCGAACATATATAACTTGAAAAAAATGAAATCCAAATGGATACAAAACACTGGATCAAAACCACTGAATCCGTTTTTTTCAAGTTATATGTGTTCGGATGAGGCACTTATCGATATTTGATCGAGCTGATTTTTGGCGCTCACGGAAAACTTGACGAGCTCTACGCGTTGAACGTCTCCGATCGCCGGATCGATGCCGGCAAGGCCCACCGGCGGGTGCGCAGCACGCTGTGCAGCACGAAGCTGCACAGCAGCTTCCCCCGGTCCGTGGTTTGTACTCATCTGTCTGTACTGTTTAATTGCTTTCTATAATATACAAAAAAAAAACTTACTCATTTTGGACCTTGAACTTTTTGCACAATTCAACATCTAAATCATCCATCTATAGCCGTCACCCTGATCCATACGGGAGACGGAAAATTGTGTTAATTACGTATCCACTCTTCTTTGGTTAGTTTTGACTATTTCTCCTCTCGTCTCCATCTTTCTTTATGAGCGCCACTATTGGTACTGTATATCGTCGTGTGCGGCCCGTCACGAGTTTCACACAAACGATTTATTGATAAATTTTAAAATGTTTTTTCAATCGGATCCATCAAATTCAACTTAAATTGAATATGTATAAGCACTTACAAATTGATCCAATTTATCCCATACACCACCATGCATACACATACATGCATGCATATATAAATACACATATATATAGGAGAGAGAGAGAGAGAGAGAGAGAGAGAGAGAGAGAGTATAGCTTTAGTTGGTCAACCTAAGGATCGACAAAGAGATATGGGCATACCGTACCAGTAGTTTTTCTCATGGTCCAAACTCAACAGTCTAGATTCGTTTTCTCTATAACCGATCATGACCCCATTTGATTTTCTAATCAAACCCCCTCTCTACTCCATTCTTAAATTTTATAGACTCAAATACCCTTCCAGAAGTTCTTTTATATTCCCCTTTCGATCTCTGAGATCATCTCCTCCATTATTTTATTTCCACCCTCCTATATTTCAACAACTCTGGTCTCCTTATTCCAAACCCTTCAGAAAAATAGGCTAATCTCCACAAAAAAATAAAAATAAAAACATGATTTCCCAGTATTTCTGCAACACTGGCCTCACTCTTGGCTCGACCTCTCTTGATCATCATAACCCCGATCACCCCCATCTTCGGAATCGAGACGAAAGGAAATCGTTGTTGAGATTCGATCACGCGATCCCGTCTCTTACGCTGGGTTTGCCCTCGTCGGAGGAAGAGAAACATCAGGTGTCGAATTATTCAGTTCGTTTGCACCGACAGGTGATCTCCCACTCGATTAGCGCAACGTCGTCGTACTCCAACAACTCCAGTGTGAAGAGAGAGAGAGACGGTGGAGGGGAGGAGGCGGAGGAGGAGAGAGAAAGATGTTCCAAGGTGGGTGGTGAATCTGGTGATCATGATCAGGATCTTGAAGAGGGAAGTGTTGCAAGGAAGAAACTTAGACTTAGCAAAGAACAGTCTGTGGTGTTAGAAGACAGGTTCAAAGAACACAGTAGTCTCAATCCTGTATGTAGATACTCTCTCTCTCTCTCTGTCGAATTTTTTAAAAGATTTTGATAAGGATTATGGCTTTGGAGAGGGAATATATTTATCTTCTTTTTTTTTAAATATGGTTATTATTTCTTTTTCTTGAATTATCAGAAGCAAAAGCAGACCTTGGCGAAACAGCTGAATCTACAGCCGCGGCAAGTGGAAGTTTGGTTTCAAAACAGGAGAGCCAGGTAAAAATTCAAGTTTGGTTTCTTGGAAGTTTAATTTTTTTGGCCGATCAAAAAAAAAGAAAAGAAAAGGTTATATATGTACCCGGAGAAAATACCGGAAAATGTGTTTAAAATCGTACCAACTTTGCATCTAAATGGTATGCTTTTTTTGTCCCAAAATATTACTGACCCAGACATCTCGGTTATCAAAAAAAAAAATCGATCTATAAAACAAAGTACTTTCGTGGCAAATTTTTTTTACCAAATTAAGGATCTTAAATAGTTATTTAAATTTACACACGGAATTATATATTTTTTGACATAAAAATTCCATGAGCTTTTGTAATGAACTAGTATTATTTTGAGAGGGAGGGAGTATCTCTCCCTGAGTGGAATTTTAAAATTTTCAAACTATTTCAACATGTTTAACCTTCGTGTGATTCAAATTAACAACCTTTCTAAGCACAAGCTCCTCTCTTGCCGCTCGGTCAAACCCTTAGGGTTAATTTGCATATAGAATTGATGATAGGCTCACAATGTTCCCCTTATTTCTAAATAAACGAGTAATGCTTAAATGATCATATTTTTATTGTGATCTTTAACGTGAAGATAAATTATATTCCTGAGGAATTATAAATTGCAGCTCAACCATTAGGACCTTAATTAGGTCGTTGACTAATACCCGTCAAAACTCTTGAAAATGACTTGGCCTATTTTGGCTAAAAAATTCTAATGAATTATTTTTATACCTTTATGCTAAAAAAAATTGCATTTGTTAGTTTTTGTCGATTTTTTGTAGATTATTGTTTCGTTATGACGAAAAAAATCTAAAAACTAAATAGTTACACTCAAAACCCGAATTTTTTTAAAGAAGACGAAAATAAGTCAATATTTTTCGTCTTTATTAAAAAAATTGGGTTTCGATCAATTTTTTTTTTCCTTTTTGGATATCTGGATGTCGAGAACTAATTCTGAAATCCTAAAGTTAACGATTGAACAAACCCTTCAATGGCCATAAGGTTTAAAATATTTGACTTCCTTGAAATTTGAACATGTGACATTATGGTGGACAAATATTTATTTGCTTTTCTAGTTCTCAAATTTGTTTCTTTTATCTTAACAGGACAAAGCTAAAGCAAACTGAGGTAGAGTGTGAGTTACTGAAGAAGTGTTGTGACACACTAACAGATGAGAACAAAAGGCTGAGGAATGAAATAAAAGAGCTGAAAGCACTCAAGAAAACTGCGCCGTTCTATATGCAACTGCCGGCGGTAGCCACCCTCACCGTGTGCCCCTCCTGCGAGCGGGACGGCGGCCGCAGCGGCGAAAACTCCTCCAAAAGCCTTTTTTCTATCGGCGCAAAGTCATCTCATTTTTACAATTCCTTCACCCACCCGTCTGCAGCTTGTTAGCAAGGTTTTAAATAGCAGTCTATACGTACGTACGTATATACGTAAATATGTCTACATGTATATCGCTTGTTACGTGTACAAATTTATCGACTAGCTAACGTTAGTCTACACGTGCTGTATATGTCTACATATCGCTCGTTTAAACACTACTTGGAGGCTAGAAACTTTAGTTCAAGCTAGCCTAGCTTCTATGCATAGAACTTGTTGTATTATGCAATTTGTATTGTCCTCTCTCTCTCTCTCTCTCTCTCTCTCTCTCTCTCTCTCTCTCTCTCTCTCTCCCCGTGGTACAGCTATTGTTTGTACATCTTTACCAATAGTACTCCAAGAAGGGATTCTTTCCTTTCATATGTGTGATGTGTTTCTAAAATTTGGTGATGTTCCGGTTGGAAATTATTAAATACTTGCTGGTTAGTGTACACGATGGGATCGAAGAGAAGGAAATCATTTGTGAATTATGGGAAATTCTGTGTCCGTAGATTTATGTGCCCAGATATATCTACGTACGGTGAGTTTTCTCTAAATTTTTGTTCATAGTTTAAGATGGTATGCGCTCCAGTTTTCGATCATTGTTTTCATAGTTTGAGATGTGATTTAAAGACGTTTTCACGCTCGTACTTGAGCTCCCACTCACGAACGTACACGTGCGCACGCAAATTAGGTGACTTAATACATGCACACCTGAAACTCCTTGACTCTTCAATTTATTCCTTACCTTCAATTATTTTAACGATACACAGACAAAATGGGAGTTTATCCATGGGAGCTTTCAGATATATTGATGGTTGGTGGCTACAAGTGGAGTGGGGTTCGAGCTCCTCTGTCTCAAAATTTCTTGTGCTTAGGGGTCGGTCGTTAAGACTATGTAATTTTTTTCTATGTTTTAAATTTAACGGCCAACACAGAAACACAAGAATTTTCGGCACAGAAAATTTTGTCTCGGACGGAGTTGACGGTAGGTGCTCTCTATTGGACAATTGACGGTCATAGTTGTGATTTGGACAAGTTACGGTCCTCACATTGGTCTTAAAAATTGATTTAAAATTTTGGGGTAAATATTCCCTTAAATTACTCATCATATCATGATAATAAAATGTTGAATATAATCACGGAAGATTACATTATACAAATAACCAAGCATATCTAACAATAGTAATATCTATCCTCTATTTACGTATTGGTTGCTCATAACATGGGCATCGTTGTCCATGAAGATCTTGTGACGATCTAACTATAATCGTGTGTGTGTGTATATATATATAGTTTATGGACATAATTTTTTCTAAGGTCCACGTTCAAAATATGACCTCATGATATATAATTAACAAAAAAAGACCGAGGGTGGTAGCGCTCATGGCTCATTTCCACAAGGTTTGGGTGGTCAAGAGGTCACAGGTTCGAGTCGTGCTAACGACTTCCTAACGAACTTAGTTCTCATGCAAAGTTCGGCCGTGGCCCACTAGCCCTTGGTGGGACCGTAGTTGTTGTGACTCTTTATTTGGTCACGTTCAGGGGAGGGTTGCTATGCCCTGGCCCCTCCTCAAACCTTTTTACTTAGAAAAACAAAAACAAAACAAAGACCTCATTTAAATATACTCATCTAATGATGATGAAATGTTGAATGTAATCATCAAAATCCGCGGTATACTAATAAACAAGGATACCTAACTATATAATATAGAAAAATATTAGGGACACTTCAATTTGTCACATTCTAACCACATATCTCTCACATACACGTGGGTCCCTACAATTTATTGTTCATAATATATATGGACATCGTTGTCTATGAAGATCTTATGGTGACCTAATCGATCGTAACTCAGTTTATGGCCAGAGAATTTATGTTAGGTCTATGGTCTACCGTCCATGCTAATAATAACCCGTATAAGAAAAATGTCATATCTCTATTTCCTTTCTTTTGCCCGTGCATGGTCTTGTTTATATTCATGCCATGAAGCAAACTAATTGGTTGCAAATAGTTGGAAACTTATCATTTCATATAAAATCTAAAATAATTAGGGCTCATTCCAATTTCTAATAAAAGGAACTTTCAGAAAAGAAATGTAATTTCAAGCTCAAAATTATGTGTTTACGTAAATAATTTTTCTACCAATATAAATCTTATTTGATAGATCTCATATATTGGAATTGAAATCTTTTAAATGGTGCAAAAAATTTTAAAAATTATTTTTCATTTTAATTATATTTGAGCTTGAAATTACCTTCTTCTTTTTTTAAAAAAAAAGATTTAAAAAGAAAACGAAACGACACCTTAGCAAGTTGACCCCTATAACATCATCGCCTAATTGTCTGAGAAGAGAATTAGAAGGGTCCGATAAAACAATAACATTACAATTAGTGGAATTAAAAGCTAGTTTTGCTAGATGATTTGCACTTTTTGTTGGCCTCCCGCGACACTTGCTTAATACTCCTCACATCGCATTGAGGCATCAATATCCTGCAATCACAAATAATAGAACAATGGATGAACATCGCCTTGATTACTATTGATAATACTATCTTTTTTTAAACGGCGAAATTTTGTTTTTATTAACCTTCGAAATATTACAAGGATTAAAAGGATAAGGAGAGAACTACTATTGATAATATCTGTCGTGGTAATTGCATCCACTTTGAATTAAATTGTCTGTGGATCTCCATATTTCAGGTGCACAATTTAAGGGTTTATTCTCTCTCAAGGCCTCAATTTTGAAATTTCACAAATTCTATCAACTCCTTTAGGGCCAGTCCCTACGAGACTTTGGCCCGGCTTTAATTGAGCACCGGCTAGTGAACGATAGAATTAGTCCCCTAAAATTAGTATAATAGTGCAAGTACATAAGCTGGTAAGTACACCTGAGTTATAAAAAAAAAATCATACTGACTAGTTATATGCTCAGACTACTAATTCAAGAGTATAATAGTGCTACTCTAAACTCACTTACTCCCAGTGAAGTAATAAAAAAAAAACCTCACTTACTCCCATAAAGTGTGTTATTCTAGTTGGAATACTTAGATGTTCGACTCACGTTGTAATAGCTAACTATTAATCCCTAATTACCCCCTAAACTCCCGTTGGGAAGATTTATTGTATCAATCAATACAATAAGTGAGACATGCTTTCTAGAGAACCAATTGTCCTACTGGCAAAATTTAACCAACATACCCACCCTTCAATTCTTAATTACTTCGATTTTTTTTTTGGCAGATAAAAAATTGAAAAATAAGAGAAACAACAACATATTTTTCGTCACCAATTTTACCTAAATTGTTAGCCATATTTAGGACATATACATAATCACAACGGGATTAATTTACTTTAAGTTGATATTTTCAAACTTTACCCCTCATTAATATCTAAATTTTTTCGATGAGACAAGATTTTAAATTAAATGCAACGGTCATTTGTAACATCTCTTCCACATGATGAGGAGCTAGCCACACATTCAGGTGGACTTTGTAGGAAATTAAATCTATGATTGTTGCCTCAAACTCCGTCATCAATCAGAAATAACATTGTCATGGTTATATTCACCAATGTTTTGTGGGTGTTTGGAAGTGATTCTAAATTTTGGATTAATTGTATTTCTAGATTATGGAAGCATTTGGCAGAGATTCGGAAAATGAATTATGGCATAATGAATTCTCACAGTAAGTGTATGGAGACACAATCTCGTGGATAACTTTTGAATTCACTCTAAATTTCGAAATTTTAATAACCATTTTATCTTCAACCTTTTTAGTTATTTATGAATCGACCTAACCTTTATGGTACTTTGCTATATCATTATCAGCCATTTCACACAAATTTGAGACTCAATTAGTGGATGCAAGTTTCTAGGCAGTAGTAAGGTCGAAATATGTTTCGAATTCTTTATGCATTTAAAGACCTTTTTCTTTTATTTTTTTAGATATAAAAATTTAAAAACAAATTTTTTTTAGGAATAAAGCCTTCCATTGAATGATATACATTTGGAGATACTACCATTGAAGGACGTAACTGAATAAACTACAAACTTCAGGGCGTAATAGAAAAAAATTGAAAAGTAATCGCGGGGTTATTGGCAATTCACAGTCACAGACAGATCTATCCGAAATCTACACACCCCGACCGTCTCTCTCTCTCCCTCTCCCCCCGACCGCGTCCACAAAGGTCAAAACCCTAACTCCCACAGACGGCGGCGACATCGTCGGCGGCAGTCAGTCTCTGGCCCAGCGCTACTAGTGAGTCTCTCTCTACTCCTATCAAGCCTCTGTGTTTAATTCCTATCTCTAATTCCGTTAAGTAAACCGAATCTGGATTGAAAGTTTTGATTTTATCTCTGGATCTTGGATTTGTGAAAGGAATGAGTCGGCATTTGTCCCAATCACATGTATGCATCGAGAGGTGATCCGTGTCGCTAAAATTTTATGAACTCGTGTGGCTGTTATTGGTTCCATGTTTAAAGAAATATTACGTTAATTGTGTATGGTTGTGTTGCGTATGCAGTGAAACGGATTGGCGCGGATATGTTTGAATATCTAATGTACTGATTGGCCCAATTCGAAAAGGAAGTGGATCCTCTCCGGTCCACGACCGGAAGAGACATTCGAAATGTGGCCTGTTTAATGCTGCTATCAATGGTTTGGATTTTCTCAGAAACTCTTGGCGGGAAGAATCGAAATCTGGACCATTAAATGCTGCAATCAATGGTTCGGATTTGTTCAGACACTCTTCTCGGGAAGAGTATCTCAACAAATCCGAACCATTGATTTTCCCAATGTATGGTCCAGATTTGGATGGTTTCCTCTAGTCCAAAACTTGTACCGGAGAGGATCCGATCCCATTGGAAAAGATTATGATGTTGAAGGAGGATACAAAAGAGACCCAGGCTTTGTATACCTCCTGGAGGCACCCATTCCCATTCCTTGTGAGTAGCGAATGGTACGCGAGTGGTAACAATCCACCAGTGTTGATAGAATTATACCCTCTTTGATGTTCGCCTTGTGTATGTGATAGAAAGAGTCTTTTGCTTGTGAAACAGTGGGCCGATTTGAAGTTTGCCTTGTGTATTGCATTTGAATAGTCAAGTTCTGATCGCAAGTCCATGCATAGTTCTCCATAATCGCATGCAAATTCAGTATTCAGCTGCCCAATCTTCCATACAAAATAATTTTGTCCATTTTCATATTCTTCTTAGGTCGCTGTTGAGTACGATTTGTACTTTGTACTTTCCTATGAATGTTAGTTGATGGTATTTTCTATCAGGGAAAAAAATATTGTTGATGGCAGTTAGTGTATGCCAATGTGAAAAGTTGTTGTTCTTGTGCTTCTTCGAGGCTGACATGGTACCTTTTTTTTCTAGGGTTTATTTCAGCACACTTGTGCCACCCTGAGAAGCTTTCTTCAATTGTATACTTCAATTGTATATATGGAAACTGAGGATTCAAATGACCTCCCCCCTGCTTTCGATTCTGTCCATGAAAGGGAGAATGATGACCTTCATAACTCCAATTGTGACACTAATGGTGCTGGTTCTCAACCAAGTAACTCAGAAATTATAGAAGACAAGCTAAATGGAGAGGTCTCGGGGGCTTTGGAGGTTGATGTTGGAGATGGAGGCGGCCAACCGTCTGTGGCAGATGACTTGGGTGGGGACTTGATTGAGAGTTCATCTGTCATGGAAGTAAGTGTTGAATTGAATGAAACTGTTGTAGTTGCGGACGATGTGATGTGTTTCAGAACTGAAATACAAACTGAGAACGACCTAGTAACTGTTCATGATGGAAGTCCCATTAGCAACCGAAAGAGAGGCGGAAGTCCTATCAGCAATCATGAGATAGATGATAGTCGTATCCTGTTATTTTATTTCCTTGAATATCTAGAAAACGGAATATTCCTGCTGTCCCTTTCTTGTTTATCCACTTTTTGATTTTGGAATGTCCATAAAGGCATGTTTGCTGTAGAAGTCTTAGCATAGAATTTTGAAGTTTTCCAAACCATCCTTTGTGATGTATGGATGCTTTGCAAAGTAGGGATAGAGGGCAATGTTGATAATCAATACTTTCTGGTTTATTTTGAAAAATTCATGTCCCTTAAAAAGTTGGAACTCTCAAATGGGACCAACATCTTTGATCTTGGGATGGATGGAGTAATGTATTGTTATTTGCCCCTTCTACTATTGTTTATGTCTCCTTTTCTATCTGGTTATCTACGTCTGTTTGCATCCATGCAGCTACACTTGTAAGCACTTGGTGTGATCGTTTGCTTGTGTTCAGGTTCATCCGCATAAACAAGCCAGCCTTTGGCTTAGAATTAGTTCCTTTGTATCATGTTTTCCGTAATTTGCAATGCCAGCCATATCTGGAGTTAAGAGAGCCAGAAAAACAGTTGAGGAACAGCAACCTTCAGTCCTCATAACGTATAACTGTTTGAGAAGGTATTTTCATACATAGAAAGTTGTACTTTCCTTCAACTATCTCTTTTAAAAGGATAGCAGTCCTAATTCCTAAAAGAGGACTTTATAAGGTGGTTTTTATTTTTTCGTTAAATTGTGCATGGCTGAATTTTCTGCAACAGAGACAGTAAACGGAAGCTTGAGGAGCTATTACAGAAGTGGTCGGACTGGCATGCTCAACATTGTTCGTCTCTTGTAAGCTGATTCTTTTTTCTGTGTTCTATGTTGTCTTTCAGTTGATTTCAATTGTTGTCCGAGTGGTCTAGCAGTTTTCCTGTAGTCAAATACAGTACTTCTGGTTGCTCTGGGTATTTAGAAGGCACTCAGTCAGTGGGATCTTTTTTCCTTCTTGCAACAAGTTTACTGAATCAGTGGGATCTTATAGTAAGTGTTGTACATTTTTGTACGAGTGTCATGCTTCTTTTATTTTCTAGTTAGATATGGATAGTATGTCGGGAACAGTGGGGAGCATTAGGCATGATTCCTATAAAGTGGAAAAATCTTGTGACATTAGGCCACATTGAGTGCAAAGTTGTCTGCGTTGTTCTTTACTATCTTTAGTTCCCCACCAACAGTTTTGAGAAGATTCCAAAATGACTGGCCTGAAACGCCCCCCTTCATATACACAACTTTTTTTTCTTGTTCCTGGTGCACTTATGTCCACCGTTTGAGTGTCTAATACTGTAGTATACCGAGTGTACTGTGAGGGCCAAGACAAGCAAATTGTTTCAGGTCTGTTGCAGTGCAAACAACTCTTCATTTAGTGAACCATCTAAGAGTGACTAATATAGGTGGTACACTGGTACTAAAGTTTTAGCACCACCAGATTTTGTCTCTTGTTCAATGGATAATCTGGAATAGTACAAAACCACAAGGTTTTTCCTTACTTGGTTTGCTATTGTTTTGTGAACTCTATGTTGAAAGTTTGGATTCCGTTTTTAGTTGGATTTCTTGCATGCGTTTGTAGGAATGACATATGTTATATATTGGTTATGCATTTGATATAGTTTTCTCTTCATTTAGCTGCATCTTTTCCATTACTATGTATTCTCTTCAACCTGATTCATATATTTCTGCCTGTGCAGGATTCCAATGAGGTGCTTGAATCTGGTCAAGAGACATACTTCCCTGCTATTCGTGTTGGTTTGGATAATCCTTCTTCAGTGGTATGTCCAGCATACCTATATCTGGTGCACAAATAAAGCACTGGCATGGTATTAATTTGATGAAAATTTGGGTTCGGTTTTGAATTATCAGTGCTTGTTTTCCATTTTCTCCCCACAAGTGAAAAGTATTGAAAAAATCACCAATAAGGTGCAAACTATGTACAGTATGCATACAGAATCTAAACCCCAAACAAAACAGAGTTATCCAGTAAAAATCATCAAAAGAGGAATCACAAGAATTTTCCTTGGCCACTAATGTAAAGAAAAAAATAAAGCTGATTTAAGTCCATCAGCCTTTGTATGGTGGTAACACTACTGCACCTCATCCAGAGATGGTGATTCAGCTTGTTCCATATGACACATCAAACACAAAAGTGCCAAGCTTCCATACTATTTTCATTTCTTCAAATAGAACCCACCTTTTTAGCTTGCTTTCCTTGTCTCTATACTGATTCATAAGGTTTTAGTTCATTGAAGTGTGAGGTGACCTTTCTGACCCTAATTTGGAAGTATGAGGTGACAAACTATCTCGATCCATCCTATTAAAAATGGTTTTACAAGTGCTGACTCCCTGAATGTCCATGGCTTTTTGTATCAATGGATAATGCAAGTAACCTCATTCCTCAAATTCAGGAGAAATGGGTCTGCACGATTGGTTTTAGATAATTTTGTGTTATTATAGTCAACTAAGTCAAGAAAACAGAAAGTTCATGCGATGAGGACTTCTTTTGGTACTATATTCCCTTGGTACCTAATATCAATGATAATCATATTATGAGTATGATGTTTTCAATGTTATCTGCTTACATAAGAGTCATAACTAATTCTGGTAAATAGTGTTGATGTGTGAGTCTCTTGAGGATATGATTATTTGATCGATGAATGTTTTTTTCAATAGAATTGTAATCGGTGATCAACTAATAATGCACATTGTCCTTGTCTTTACCAGGGTTTGGGGTGATTGTAGACTCTCTTTTTTTGATTGGCAAAAGTAACAATTTATTAAGAAAACTTGATAGTTTTCCTGATGGAAGGCAACCTAGAATTTCTATTAAGCTAGTGGCTGTAAAAGCGGTGAGTCTGAAGATATAGATTTTCTGAAACATTAACTTCAAGGGAGGTCACTGGTCACTGATGTTTATTGTAGCAGTGTTTTCTGAAAATCAGGAGACATGTTCTGGCTTGTAGAATCCATATTGATTCTTTGTACATGCGTTATAGGTTCAGACTTTTTCTTGATTGTGCTTTCACTTTCTCCTTCTCCCTTACAAGTCTCTTTGTTTGTAAGTACTTGCCTCGTATTGATGGCATCATGATAAGTCAACATCATCCTTCTGCTTTAGATCAACATAAGAACTGGATGCTTTTTGGTGTCATCTGCTACCTGTCATGAATCATGATGCATTTTGTAAGTTCATCTAAGAACTGGATTAACCTTCCATTTCTTTTTTTTGCTTTCGTCCTCACTTTAGTTTGGGATTTGTGTGGGACCATCATATGGTTTGAAATTGCTATGCCCTTTAGTGCATGCCCTAACACTCTAGTGGGACAAGTACGAAATCTGGTAATTATTTGCTTACATTTGGCCAGTGTCTTTCGCATATTTTCTCTTGAGATTATGACGAAAACATGAAGTAGTTCACAAGTTTCCTTGCAATGCAAGCTTTGAAATTGTTAGCACTCTTTTACCTGTAGTCATTCTGGATGGACAACCAAACAAGGAACCAAACAAGCACGGAGTTTATTGCATTGGACAGTAAATCTGTTCCACTTTATGATCGTGGATACTCATTGGAGGGGTAAATACTTTTAGTTTTTGTATATTTTGATATTTATTTCTGTTTGTAATGATAAAAGTTTGGCTGCTATTAACAAAAATACTACTGTTAACAGAAGTGAGCTGTAGATTCACAAATTGCCTTTGAGTTGCAAATTTTGATCTCAAAGTCTCTAGCAATGTCTTTGTAGTCCCAAATTTTGATAAGTTTCTACCTTTTGACAACCAGGGTGAATGTATTTTTTAATATTTTTATTAGAGAACGTACAAACATTTCAGGTTTCTTTGACATCTGCAAACTTAGATAAAATGCAGCAGTTGTAGCCGCCACTGGAAAATAATGTCATATTTACTGTTCAGAACTTCAGATGAAGAATATATACGTTTATGACATGTTGAGGCACACATTTCAGACTAAGGAGGATTTAGGACTTATAATGCCTTGTAATGTTGGCAGTGACGATGCACTGTAATTACAGGAGTTTTTTTGAAATGTAATCTGAATCACTTTTACCATTATACTAATATCTGTTCTCTAAGGGTTTGTTCTGAGCCTTCTGACTTATGGAAGGCAAGTGGACTTCTGTGTTTTACCGTATGTTACATGGACTCGGGGGTTGTGGCGGGTTCAAGTACATGTCTAAGCATAGGATGCATCTAATTAGATATCCAAGGACTGTAGAAAAGCAATACTCCTATGTTCCTACTTCTTTACATGATTCATTTGTTTTCTATTTCAAATGGTTTTTACAATGTGCCATGGAGTGTTTCGTGCATAATTGTGAGATTGATATACATTTAACTGTCTTGGAGAATTTGACTGCTTGGCATACTTTGTTAGACAAATGTCAGATGCACATGTTGGAGTTGGACACATACCCGTACACTGTCGTGCGTCCAAAATGGGTACTTAGAAACATACAGAAGAAACCATGTAGCACATGTTTCCCTGCCCATGATCCATTAAAACTGGACACGGTTAAAAACCGGAGAACTTCTCAACAAAGTTGGTTCAGATTGTACTGTTGGATCCTGCTGATTTTGAACCCCGTCAAAGTACCTGTCCTTGTTTCAATACATGGGTTTTTGCACCAAATTGTTCCAACATATTTTGGAGACAACTGGAGAATATATTGCCCCAAATTGTTTTTCTGCTCTCATTAATCTTTGCCCTCTAGTACTGATGTGATTTATAGAATTTTCTTAGAGCATCAATAGTGGTATAATCAAACCAAAAGGTTGCTAAGGTTAGCAACATTTGCTCAAAAAAGAGCTCACATTGGAATAACCGAACTTAGTAACCTCTTAGCAACTCATCAAATTTTGGCCCTTGAATAATCAAAACTAGCAACCTTTTGCCAATAATCAAATATAATTGTCCACACATTTCTTCATTCAAGTACACCATCATTATACAAAAACCTTCTCTCCGTCGTTTTCAACATGTTTCTAAGAAAAATACTTTTAAAAACTGTTTTTATTTTTTGCAAAACCAAATTTTTTACACATGTTTTTTTTATTAAAACTGTTTTTCCCAAAACCGTTCTTTTGAAAAAAAAAGAAAAAAAAACTTTATCGAAAACTTTTTTTAATTCAAAAACTGTTTTTTTATTAAATCAAATTTTTCAAAACAATATTTTCTCCTTTTCTAATAACCTGTTTTTATTAGTTTGAAAACTATTTTTAAAAAATTGTTTTCTATGTCACAATTTCTAGACTTTTGTAAATTAAAAAGGTGATGGGGCAAGTTTTGGTTATTCAATTTTGATTGTACCATTGTGGACCTCTACATTGCTAATCTTAGTAACTCCTTAAATGGATAATCAAAAGATAATGTGGCAACTTTTGATTATTCCACTATGGATGCTCTTAGGGCTTCATTTTTGTATGAAGCACCCTTTCAGGCTGTCCTTGAGAACTAAAAATTACATAGTTCCAACGGATGCTTGATTGAAAGAAATAAAAGGGGACTCAAAATCCATCATATGTAGTTATACATGTAACTTTGTATGTTGCGCTCATTATGTTCAATTCACTTGTGTTTATTTACATCTCAATTTTTATGTTACAGGGGTTTGGAAATTGGAGATGCTTCGCGGTGCTTCAATTGTAGTTCGTATGGCCACTCGCTAAAGGAGTGCCCAAAGCCTCGTGACACTAAGGCTGTCAATAATGCTCGCAAGCAACACAATTCAAAGCGTAATCAAAATGCTAGTTCCCGTAACCCTACTAGATACTATCAAGATTCTCCCAAGGGAAAGTATGATGGTTTAAGGCCAGGCGTACTTGATGCTGAAACACGGAAACTTCTGGGTCTTGGGGTAATGTGAATCGTTCTTTTGCATGGAATGGCTTGGTGCATTATTTATTAGTGTTTAACGTGAGCATGAATTTCTATGAAAAAGTGTCACCTCAGTGCAGTAGATTATCGCCATTTGAGCTTGGATTAGATATTTACACACATTAAATCTTATCTTCTTGTAATCTTCATCCTGGTGCTTCTTACACCAGAAAAAGAGTCCATGTATATGCATATTATAAATTTAACTGTTTCATCATTCATTTATAGATGTTAACTATGGGTGACCCAGTTCAGTACTCAAGACATTGTTTATTATAAACCCTCTTACTCCCCCAATTATATTTATCGTGTAAGCCCCTTGTTCTCATGATTACATATTTCTTGTAAGTCTTTTTTATGCTGTTTACCTCAGTGTTACAACAAACCTCTTGCCACTGCTACATCTTACCAAAGAGAAGACCAATGCTATCAATCTCTCTGTTAAAAAAAAATATGCCAAAATGACATAGTAGCACGGATGGAGCACTATTTCCATTTTTTGACGTTATGACACTATAGCAAGGAAAAAACAGTTAGACTTCTGAAGAAATACCTTTGAACTTACCTGAACAGGCATTTGCTAATGCTATGAGCTGTGATTTTGAAGTTTTGGTGTGGGGAGGTGAAGGTATCCTTACATGGTACCTACTTTCCTCTTTCATGTTTAAGAGGAGGAAAATATACAACTGTTTTCCACCATGCCTCTGTCGTTAAGATTGGAAGCAATTCTGTTCTTGAATTATTAGGGAAATTGAAATGCTTCATTTGTTCTCCATCTTTAAATTGGTTGTTTAACTTTGTTACCTTAGCAATACAAGAAAAGAATTATTGGATTATTTGTCCAAGTAATTTGTATTGTGATAGAAAAGTTGTAACTTTCAATAAAATAATGATTTTTTTCCCTTCCCAATTTGGTTTTTGAATCCACGTACAGGAGCTTGATCCACCTCCTTGGCTTAACAGAATGCGAGAGATGGGATACCCACCTGGATATCTAGGTAATTGCGTTATTTGTCGAGTATATTTTTTATGTTTGTAGTTGTGTTATTTAGAATTCCAGCGTGCACATAAAGGTGATTTGGCTCAGTCTTGTACTCAATTCAGGTTAGAGTTGATTTTCTTTTCCGTTGCATCTGCAGTCTTTTCTTTGTGCTCTGAGTCTTGTTTTGTTGCCATACTTTCCTGAACAAGGAATGTCTGTAATGTGAAAAGGCTTTTGACCGTGCCCTAGCTAAAATGTCTTGTGGTTAGATTGTACTGCTACAATTGCAGATTCTGCTTCCCTAAATTGGGATAATGCCTGTAATCTCGTACTCATGCAGCTCGAAAATTACCCAATATGTTAGAAATCTCTTTGTAATGCGTCTCAAGATCTTTGGAGAATCTACTCCGTTGCTGGTAAGAATGCCAGTGAAAGGGAGATAATATTTGTTGTTAGAGATAATGCAGTCGACGAGTTTAAATAATGTAGGGGTTTGTGCTCAGTTGATGTATGACCATAATTTGTGTTCCCAAAAGAAAAGAAGAGTCCCTCTGCTTTTAAACTTTCTCAGTGCAGATGCCTGTTTCTAGTTTTCCTTCTATGGCTCACTCATCAAGGTTGCATTTGTTTCAATGGAAAATGGTTTCGTATACTACTCAAAAATTGTTTTTTGCGCTCCATGAAACCACAAAATTGTTACTATTTTGGTTGATAAAGTCTTGGATTCTTGGCTAAGCACTGAAAAATAAGAACTACTAATGAAGGTTTTACTGTAAAAAGTCTAGCATGAAAATATTTTTTTCTAAAGTAAAACATTATAGAGCCATCCCAATTATTGTGGTGTTCATGTTTCGGCAATCTCTATTTGCGCTCATATTGTTTGTCTGTATGACTGACTGTATTTTTAGATGCAGAATTTGAGGATCAGCCTTCAGGGATTACAATTTTTGCTGACGAGGAAGTTAAGGAAGAAAAAGAAAAGGAAGATGGCGAAATCCTTGACACCAGCAATCCTCCAGACCCACCAAAGAAAATGAGTGTTGGATTTCCGGGAATAAATGCACCGATTCCCGGAAATGCTGATGAAAAACGATGGGCTTCGGGCTCATCAAGTTCCAATTCATCTAGGAATCGATCGCACCACAGAAATAACCGTTCATCTGATACGATGAGCAGAGGCCAGTATCACGATCAAAGGTGGGACAGGGATTTCAGAGATGAAGGGCCACCTGGTGTTGACCCTGTATTTAGCTCTAGTTATCCCCAGAGGTATGGTGGTTATGACTCTCCCCAGTATTCAGGAGGTAATATTTCTATACCAAGCCCTAGTTTTGGAAGATCACTGTCTGAAAGAGGTAGATGGAACCCTTCAGTCTATGAAGGATCTTCAAATCCCGGTTCACATAGTTCTGTACCATATTCCCCTCCAAACGCGTTGTTTTCACCTCCAAGTTATGGTTCGGCCGGTTTTCCTAGACGGGATGATGACAGTCGAAATATTTTAGACCCCGATTATTCATCTCATCGTAGGGATAAGTACCACCATCACAGTCGGAGGTAATGACATTTCATTCTAAATCTTGATTTGGGGCATTCTGCATAAAACTGACGTTAGATCTACGATATTTCTTAGGAGGAATGATTGTATTATGTGTTTTGTAAAATGATTCGATAGGTGATCTTTAGATCAGTTGACCTGGTAAAGTTGTATTGTACTATGCGATTGCTCTAACTGTAATGCGGTTTTTGTATTTTTTTGGACCCTTTTGGGTTATCTTTTCAGCTTTTGTTGTTTATGTTAACGCCAATTGCAATAACATCCCTGAAGTTTCGTACTATTTTTGTGATAACACTCCATTCAATAACCTAATGTAGGATTTTCTTTTCATGTCAGTGAAATTTTACTTTACAAGCAATATATACATGTCCAATTACAAAGGCAAACCAAGAAAAGTCCTAACTTTTACAGGTTGTTTTTTCCTTCTCTTTTTTTTGAAACTAACCTTGCAATTGTTAATAGAATCTTAAGGTGGTGCTTGTAGCATACTCCAAGCAAATTATAGCAAGCCGGTCTCGTTGTAAAGAAACCTGCAGCCAGAAGCTTCTTTTCGTTCTGCTCAACTCATCGGAAAAAAGCGTTCGACTTGCATGTGGTAAGCATATAGCTAGCGTTCCTTCTGAGTGAACATCATACTCCAATTTTGAAGTTCATACTCCAATGTTGACTATGATTGGGTCCTTCCATTGTAGAACCTGGTGAACCGAGTGTACTTCTTCACAACCTTCTATGGGCCTTGCTGCTTTTATGATTTTTCTTTCTACTTTCTTTAGCTTACTGATTGATGTCTGATGGTCTAATTGTACACTGCGGAAGATGCACTTTTTCAAAATCACTCTAACCACAAAGGAATCCTTCAAAATGAACCTCGAAATCTTCTCAAACTGTATTGACATCAACGGAAGTAATTTTCGTTCGAAAAACAAAAGTAATTGAAAGTAGAGGAACTGACTTTCTAGTCTACTTAATTGGTACCCAAGAAGAAAATGAATATTGCGCCAATAAATTAATTCTTTCATCAGAATCTCATCCTCCAAAACTTCATATGATCTACTCAAAACAGTAACCCTCGAAACATTCCAACAATATTGATAGAAAACGATAAGACGGTGAGAAGCAAGAAAATATACGCTTTGTTTCAATATCGGGAACGCTTAATGTCAATTCTCTGGTGTGTATTCCACTGCGATAACATCCATATTATTGATGTGCCTGATCGAAACATCTATTAGATTCCAAGTAATACAATATGGTAACCAATGAAATTGAAAAACAAACGAGAGAAACTGAGGAACGGATAATCATTTGGAGCACACTAATGACCACGAATAGCATCAGTAAAAGAAGATCAAATTCACGATACCGATTGCTAGCTGGTGCTATGTAGAAAAATTGGAAGGCTGCTCTTACATGTTACGTTGTTTATCTGCACCACGTAGGTAAACAGTACTAGCAGCAAGACATGTGCAGAAGATTATACCTCCTCCCCGTACCAATGGGGAGGCGAGAGAGAGAGAGAGAGAGACCCCCTCCCCGTACCAATGCGAGAGAGAGAGAGAGAGAGAGAGAGAGAGAGAGAGAGAGAGAGAGAGAGAATTTGGTCCTATAATGAGCAGACTAGACACAAAACTTAAGCAACGAGAATATTGACACTTGACAGTTTTTGAAGGCTTAAAATGGGCTAATCATCTTTTAGTCCCAACAAACACCTTATATAACCTTACCTAAAGGTCCTTCACAAAGCAACAAAGGAGTTTACTGCACACAAAATGAGACACATCGCAAAATGCACCAAGCTATCCTTCAACAAGTACCACACATGATGTAGATTACCGAACAACTCTGGATTGACAGCAAACCTAGGAAGATTCGGCTCAAACTCGGAAATAAGGGGTTAGGTGACATTTCAAGTGCAAGAGATTTTCAATAGTAGATGAGCAATTGAAGCGTGATTTAGGGGTAAAAGTTACACAGAACCAACAACCTCTCTGATTCAAATGTCTGGAGTTTGGGCAAGATGAAGGACTTCAAATGTTTGAGGGCTAACAAGGGTGGTGTGTAGGCAAATATCTACACAACATTCTTAACTTGCCCAGGATATCCCAGCAGGCGCACCATTCTCCTATTTACTGATGCTTCATTTGTAAGCTTGATGAAGCAGGAAATAAAACACTGCAATAAGTATTAACTTCATTTCTTTTGGGGGGATAAAAATAAGGGACACCTTTAATTGACTTCTTTGCCCAAAAAGCGAGTCCAATGGGATCTCCAGTTACAAATTTTGACCGAACCGTTCTACACACACAGAAAAATGTGCACAGATTGTGCACAGATTTTTTTGTGGGGCCCACCACGGGTCCCACACAAATCATCCGAGCCGTTCATTAAATGTAAAACATTTTTTCAAGGGCTCTCGTAAAAAATAAGCTCAATCAAATATATATAAGTGCTTCATCCAACTATCTAACTTTTCATTCAGATTTTCGGATAATGAAAATTTATATGGTTGGATCGAATATCTATAGATATCGGATTGAACTTAGTTTTTACAGAGACCCTTGAAAAAATGTTTTACATTTAATGAACGGGTCAGATGATTTGTGTGGGACCCTTGGTGGGCCCCACAACAAAATCTGTGCACAATCTTTGCACAGATCTGCTGTGTGGGCAGACTTTCTGATTTTGACCCCCTCTTTTTTCTAAATAAAATTTCCATCTCTCCTTATAGGGGTGGAGATAATACATTGTCTTAAAGTGAGGGGGTGATGGTGATGTTTATAAAACATGAGGGGTATGCCTATCTGATCTCCAAATGTTAGGGGGTGTCCCTAAATTTTAACCTTTAATTTTACCCACCACGTACTAGCATCTTCATGGTTTACCATGCTAGCTCAGCATGTGGGACTTTGCAGAGAACATGGGAGAGTGA
>BPLS01000232.1:346757-366045 GCA_019656275.1 Rhododendron kiyosumense
CGTTTTGGACATAGATCGAGCTTCTGGAATGACAATTTTAAGTTTTTTGTTTTTTTTTTTACGCCGGTTGTAATAAGAGTCCACGCGGTAGGAGATTGTGTTGGGAATAGACTTACTATCATGCCCGGGATGGAGGGGGGTTTTAGAATATCGTGATCGTATCATGATTTGATTACGATTTACGTGATTACGATTAATTGAATTGTAATGAGTTAATTAGGATTATTTCCTCTTCATAATTAGATATCTTCACTTTGTATAAATAGATGACCCGTTGTATAGTTTTATTCATTCAATCAAATTAATACACATTTTCTTATCTTTGTTTGATAAAGTTAGGTCTTGGGTGGTCTCATCTCTCGTGGGAAAGTCTCTGTTATCTCTGTCTCCCGAATCAATGGCTCAGCTCTTGGTCTGCTCGTCTGTCACCTCCACATACATCCGAGCTGCATGTGAGGGGGAGTGTTAGACTTGTCTCATATCGCTCATTTAAGCCACCCAATTGGTTACATGACTTATTACCAATTGGTTTTACGTTAAAATCATCCAAGAAAATCTAACATGGGTAGTGAGGAGTTTGTGGTTTGAATTCGATGAGGGTTTTGAAAAATTGTACGGAGAGATTGTAAAGTGAATGTGGGCTCAACAGATGTGGATTTCGTTTGAAAATAAGGACAACACGTAGGGATTGATTTGAGTAATTTGACTTGTGCATTAAATAAGTAGTTGGTGTATTAATCACCATGGTTGTTTGCTCAATAAGGGAGTGTTTCCAGTAGTGAAAAATTTATAGAATTTTATTTGTGGTTGAGAAATTGTTAGGTGCTTTCGGTAGTGAATAAGTTGTTCAGAAATGTCAAGTTATTTTCGGTAGTGAATAAGTTGTTGATGGGTTTGTAAGTAGAGTTATTGTAGTAACAAAAAAATTTGTTAACAACTTTTTTGTTAGTGAAAACGAGATGATAAAATGCGTTAAATTTTTAGCGTTTTTTGTTAAAGTGAAAATAGGGTCTAAGCATAGCTATTAATATGGTACCAACATATATATTTGCTATGTAATTTTTCATCCTCCTTACGCAAAGACATGTGTATGTGGTGAAAATCAACTTAATTAGTTTATGCATGATGAAGAATATCTAATCATTTGTCGGTATTGACATTCGATACTAGCTTAATATTAAATATTTATCACTCACGTAACGGTCATACGATTCTTCATAATAGAGTATGTATCTATTTATGTAAATTTTATGAACGTTATAGTACTATAACAACAATAATATCTATATATGTCAACTCGTACGTACGAACCGTAATGATAGCTTTTCCTTTGTTATCGAAGTAGGTTTTCGATAAAAATAAGAAGTAGATACTCAATAAATCAACATATGTGACAAAATGATCTATGTAGTTTTATATATTTTTATCACCTCTAACAACGTACCTTTTTTTACTAAAAATGATATGAAATATTTGTCGCTTCGCGATTGTTGTTGTCATTTACTATTTTGATCTTTTAAAAGAAATACACTTATAGAGATCAAATCGTTTGTAGAGATTAAATTCTAAACGACTGCTTTGAAAAAGTGCAATGTACAAACATCGAATTAAATAATGGCATCTTAACAAAATTGTGGCCCCTACCAAAATTGTATCCCATATGTACACCTTTCCTCACTCAGTCATCGTAGACAGCAGGCCACCATCTCTGTTGTCCAAAAGTCCAATGTCGTCGCCCTTCCACTTTTTCTCTCTATACCCCCATCATTGGCAACGTACCCATTCCACTTGATCCCTATCTTTTAAGCGACTGAAATGATTCCTTTTGTGTATTAGAGTCCTCCATTCTTTAACTTTGGTATTATTGACCGAGGGTGCGCAATTGTCGATGACCTACAAATCTAGGGTTTTTGATCATTTATTTCAGTTGTGTACATTATTTGTATGGAAGAGAAGGAACAATGAGGAGAGAATAACAAGGGTAGGGTCCCTCTCAGTGGTGTTGGTTGATAAGAGTGATAAGGGGCAGGGCCGGCCCTGAGATTTTTGGAGCTTAAATCGAACTTGTAAAATAGGGGCCCTATTTTTCTTTTAAAAAAATAATAAACCTCAAGGAAAACAAAAGAAGGGGAATAAAAGTTGAGAGTTGCTTGGGCTGAGTACTAAACCTTGAATCGGTTGGATATCAAGACTTAAACTTACCACTTGGCTAGCTATCTCCTTTTGTAACTAGAAGACACTAATTAAATATATATTGCGTAATTAGGTATAGGGGCCCTAATTTTTGGCTAAATTTCGGGGGCTTAAGTCCGCCACCTTACTAGGCTTAGCTTAGAGCCGGTAGTGATAAGGGGGAAGGACAAGGTCATTGCCCGTTGGGTTGGTGGCCAGTCGCTAGTTGGGAGAAGGCGAAGAGGGAGGCACTTCAAAGTTTGGGAAGAAGAAAGGGAGGAAGTATCAAATGAGGGTAGGTCCATGTGGCAGAGAACAATAGGCTAAGGTGACATTTGTTAAGCGGATCTTTGCACAACACAAATATACGGTGGAACTGTGTAGAGCTTAACCTCATCGTAGCATGTTGTGGCTTCAACTCATAATACCTAAGAACTGCTGAGAATGTATATGTATATATATATATATATATTAACCTAAATTAACAAATAAAAACTTATACTCGCTGATACGTTGGCGTTGCCTAAAAGGTAAAGTGATTCATTAATTCTTTGTATAATAACAAAGATGAATCAAAGTTGCTTATTTTGCTCTTCGAAATTCACTGCGCCAAGTTTTTATGTGTCCTCAGCACTACTACTTTGGTTTGGTAACAACATTTGTATTTTGTATATATACTATTCTAATGTTCATTTTTCCCACTAAAACTTGTAAATTGAATGTTACGGCCCAAAAAATCACACGAATAAAATATTCTCAACATCATCAGCATATGAAAATATTCAACTGTAAAATCCTGAAGAATCGATGCATGTTTAAAGTATTATTTGAATCATAAAATCGTACACTCGATTAGGTTCATAATCTAGCACTTCGAGAGTCCAAAATAGTGACAAAATGTCGTATTCTCAAAGCAAGAGGAAAATGGTATACACACACGTACATATCTGACAAAAAAATTTGTTGCTCTGATCTTTTATTTCTTTTGTCATGTTACTTAGGTTTGACCTCCTCCATAGGCATAATTCGTAGCTTTGTGGAGAAAAGATGGGTTAGGTTTTGTAGCTTTGTGGAGAAAAGATGGGTTCGGTTAAAGAGATACTTAAAACATTTAGTGACGGACACAGAAGTTTGTTCTTTTTTTTTGATTCGGCAAAAGTTTGTACTTAGCAAGTGCTCAAGCAACATGTATTTTTACGTTTTAAAAAAAAAAGTATACTCTATTGGCATATATTGTCACTTATTAGGTTTGATGAAGATACAAAAATTGTGCGCTCACACACATTCGTCATCTAATTTTATAAGTGGGACCTCAACAAATTGATGGTAACTTTGGAATTTTTTTAAGAGCATTTTTTGCACATGAGAATTTTAAGAATCGTATACATTCAAAGGGCTTACATGGGTCAATCCCATATAATTTTTTCAAATAAATCTAAAAAAACTAGTACAACAAATAAAAATATTTGAAGTTATATGAGAGCCTGACAATCCCGTGTCTGCCACTAAAGACATCCCCACTTACCACCACACTCGAATCCTCTATACTTGGTTGGCAAAAATAGTAGTAATTGTACCCCACATAGAAATCCCTACTTTTCCATTTATCCCTAATCACGGAGATATGAGTAATTTCA
This sequence comes from Rhododendron kiyosumense, assembly GCA_019656275.1. Lineage (NCBI taxonomy): Eukaryota > Viridiplantae > Streptophyta > Magnoliopsida > Ericales > Ericaceae > Rhododendron > Rhododendron kiyosumense. The sequence goes on from BPLS01000232.1 coordinate 350,567, forward strand.
TTGTTTTTCGTTAACGGCGTAATGCTAATGTCAAGTTTCTATAATTTAAGGTGGTCAAGTGCAGAGCTTTATACTAGTTTAGAGGGTAATTTAACAATAAGTGATAGTTCAGGGGGCAAGGTGTAAGTAATCCCAGAAACTTTTTTTTTTTTTTTTACTATATAAAAACCCTAATCTTGAGGGTTTGATTTCACAATCTGGGCCCTGCCTTTCTTCTTCTTTCTTCTTGTTCTTCTTCTTCGTGTAGACACTGACTGGAGAAAGCCACACAGTGATTCTCAGTCGAAAATCCAAGGGAAAAAAAACCGTACGTCTCTCTCTCTCTCTCTCTCTCGCTCTAAACGTTAATATATCCACATGTACGTGTATGGGTCGATTTTCTTGTGGAATTTGTGTCAATCTAATTGTGTTACAGTTCTTCACTCCATTGTACGTTGTAAAAATGCTATCTTTTTCTTGCTCTCATTGAACTTGTTTGGAAAAACGTTATTTTCGTTTTTTGTTTGCTTTTTGTTTACCACTTTGTCATCTCAGAATCTCACATGACGAATTGGGTGTCGAACGCGCAAACTGAAGGTTTTTTTGACTTGATACTTGGACTCCAGAAAAATTCAGAGACTGATGTTTGTTTTTTGAAAAAACTCATCACATTTTTGGGTTGGAAGAGCTAACACGATTCTGAGCCCCGATTTCTCTAGTCATTTGCTAGCAAGTAGATACCCTTCCCTAGTTGAACTGGTTCGTACCGTGGCACCTTAAGTACCATATCAAACCACAATTACACACGGTTGACACCTTAAGTACCCTAACAAACCCTTGTCAGTTTTGGAAACTTGCCGTAAGAACCAAGCAAAATAAATTCAGAAGATTAAAACACCGACAGAGAACCCAAGTGTCGGAATGGGGTTGGAATGTTTTGCATGTTTAAATTGTGCAACGGTTGAACCTTATTGGTGGGGTGGCATTTGGTGTGAGATTTGGGATTGATATGGACAAGGTTAAAGAGGAATTGTATTTAGACTTTAGAGTAATGCTGTCTAGCGAGATTAACTCGTTAATGTTTTCTGGATTCATTTGAGTTTTAATAAATGAGGTTTGAGGCAATAAATTTATTCTCCAAACCGGTGTCCCATTGCTTTAGTGTGTAGTGGGGAAAACACCACCCTCCATATCGGGGAATTTATTTGCAGCAGCCTCCTTCCTTTGTCGGTACCTCCCCCGTGCTTATAGAGCTTGTTACGTCCTGGCGCGTACAATTCCAACATAAGTATCTAGTGAGAATTAGTAAAGGACCCTGGTGTTTGACCCTTGTAACTCATTAAACCCTTCTTTTGTGATTGTATCAATCTGAACTCTTATCTTCTAATTTGATTTCTATTCCAATTTCATCGCTTTTTGTAACTTACCTAACAGATCTTAATATTTACAGCATGTGCTATACTTTCATAAGCTTTTATAAGTTGATAGGGAACCTCAATTTCCCACTTGACCACACTTGATAAAAAACACAATTTACCAGTCATTGATCATATCACAAACCAAACCAAACCAAACTGAGCCTTGTGTGTGCGTGTGTTGCAGCTAGGTATGTGGCAAGAAATTGAAAATGGCTGGAGATTGGTTTTAAAGTTGTGCTTTGTGTAGAATTTGTGTCAATTTGTTTTGTTCAGCCGTTGATTCTATTGTATGTTTCGGAAATGGGATTGTTTTGCTTGGTTTAGTGAATTTGGTTGGGTTATGGTGCTTATGGATTGTCAAAGTCTCCTCATTTTTGTTTTTCTTTGCTTATTGCATACCACTTAGGCACTTAATCATCTTGGAGACTCGGACGATGAATTGAGTGTTGAACGTGCAAAAATGGAAGATTTCTTGACTTGAAACTTGGACTCCAGAACAATTCAGAGACTAATGTGTTTTAATATATGTGTTTTTTTTTTGAAAAATCTCATTATGCTGTGTTGAAATCTAGAACTTTTGGGTTGGAAGGCTAACTCGATTCTGAGCCCTGATTTCACTAGTCATTTGGTAGCAAGCAGATACACTAGTTGAACTGGTTCGTCCCCTGGCCGGGGTTCGTTGATCTGGCTAATTCGTTGCCATATCAAACCACAATTGCACACGGTTGACACCTTAAGTACCCAAGAAACCCCTATCAATTATGGACACCTGCCATAAGAACCAAGCAAATGAAATCGAGAAGATTAAAACACCAAGAGGACCCAAGTGTCGGCATGGGGTTCTAGGTGGAATGTTTTGCGGATTTAAATTGTGCAACGGTTGAACCTGATTGGTGGGGTAGAATTTGAGATTTGGGCTTGATATGGAAAAGGTTAAAGAGGAATTGGATTTGGATTAATGATGGCCTAGCGAGATTAAGTCGTTAATGTTTTCTGGATTCATTTGAGTTTTAATAAATGAGGTTTGAGGCAATAAATTTTATCCTCCAAACCAGTGTGCCATTGCTTTAGTGTAGTGGGGAAAACGCCACCCTCCATGCTCGGAGAATTTTTATGCAGCAGCCTTCCTTTGTTGGTTTGTCCCCTGTATTTATTACTCGTGTCGTACTGGCGCGTACCATTCCAACATAAGTATCTAGTGAGAATTAGGTAAAAGACCTTGGTGTTTGACCCTTGTAACTCATTAAACCCTCCTTTTGTAATTGTTTCAATCTGAACTCCGATCTTCTAATTTGATTTCACTTCCAATTTTCATCGCCTTTTGTAAATTACCTTGCCGATCTAATATTTAAGCACTTGTTATACTTTCCTCAGCTCTTTTAAGTCGAGATAGGGAACCTCAATTTCCAACTTGACCACACTTGATAAAAACCACAATTTACCAGCCATTGATCCTATCACTACCACCCATTATTAAAACCTACCATGTAGGTAGTCTAAAGATTAGACCACCGTCATCCATAGTTACTCTCCCATTTAGCCCCCTCTCCGGCGAACGTCACCTGCAACTAAAATTGCTGTTGCGGATCCCTCTCGTTCCCTTGCAGCAGCTCCCTCTCCGAGCCACCTCTGCCGCTCCTGATAGGGTCAAGATCTTCCTTTTGTTGCGTGCTGCCTTCTGGGAAGAATTACTGATTCTGCTCTTTTATATTTTCTTGATTTTCAGAGGTTTATTGCTGGGTGAAGCACTATATAGCAGCACATGGTTTTGACATATTTTGATTCTTCATATACGCAAGTTATGCCCACGTCCTAGATATATACACATATATTGAATAGAAGTTAATTATAGATGAATTAAACCACCTGCAAGGCTGCACCACACCCTCTGCTCTGTCCTTGGTTGGGTTTTGTTTAAAGTAAGATTTGAAATTGAATCTAAGGCATTGAATCCATGGAAGCAGCTACAAATTTCCTCAAAGGAGGTGGAACTTGGTGGGTATAATTGCCGGGCAAGGTTCCGAAAGCCTTTGGTTGATGTCGCATGTTTCTTCTCTCTAGGTGGTGTCATAGGGATGGCAATCTCGACCGAACCGAATGGGCACCCGAACTGTAATTGCTTTTTTTCCCCGAATCATAACTGAAAAATTCCCCGCGGGGGCGGATATGGTGTGGAGGATAGGAGATAACCGAATGGGTTTGGTTCGGTTATGGTTTGGGTACCCGAACCGTTACCCGAACCGAACCGTTACCCGAAACCGAACCGAAATAGTTTATTTACAAAAATACCCTACGTATATATATACACCTTATTATACGTCTAGGGTTTTCTCCACTTCAGTCCCACTCCTCCTGTTACCACATCAGACCAAAGAGCGGCGATTCGGCGCCGACGAACGATTGTGAGATATCTCTCTCTCTCTCTCTCTCTCTCTCTCTCTCTCTCTCTCTCTCTTCCTTGCTCCTCTCCAGAAAATGATGCCAGCCTGGGGCAATTCCAGATCCACAGAGCCAAAAGCAAGGGAAGCTCTGTAATGGTCTTGAGCTTGAGGCAACTCCAGATATGAAGTTCTTTGAGAGAGGGGCTGTTTTGAAATTCCTTTCAAGATAGCTTCTCCAAATTTGGGAAATCCTGGATATTCAGCTCGATCAGAGATGGGGGCAGCCACAACATCACCCTATCTTCTTTTTCTTCTACTGGTGGAAATGATGCCCAACCATAACCAGAGAAGGGAAGTGAAGTGACAAACATTTTTTTTTTTTCGAATCTGGAGCAATTTTTTTAACCATCAAATTTCTATTTTTTCTCCTTTTTTTTGTCAGAATTAATTGTATATTTCGGTTACCTATTCGGTTCAGGAATTACCCGAACTCCAAATGGTTCGGTTATGGTTCGATTTTTCCCTCCCTGTTCGGTTATCGGGGCTGATATGGGTAGCATATCGGTTTCGGGGATCGGGGACGGAAATCCCCATGTCTGCCCCGAATGCCCCGAATGCCATCCCTATGGTGCCAATATTGGGGGCAGGGGATTTGGTGGTTTTATGGGTGGGCAAAGGGATGAACTGGTGTTGTCAAAGAAGGAGATCAGGCGGTGGGATAGGTGCTCACCACTGGTGATGGTGATGGTGGTGGTAGAAGTAGAAAGTAGTGTCTTTAAATGGAGCTTAACCGATGGTTTGAATTGGGAACATTTCAAAAGTTTAAGGTTTATTACTAAGCTTGTTTATTTTGCTTTAATTTTTACTTGTTTTCTTGCATGTTCGGGCTCTCTTCCTATTTTGCTCACTCCACACTCTGCTTCTGCTTGTATCCATATCGGTGCAATGTGCTTTGAGATTTCTTGCAATCAACTTTTAGAACACTTCTTTGGTTGATGTATTTGGCTAACAAATGTCACATCATCCGTTACTCCTAAGTCTTATCAAAATAAGAAATCTTTATGCAAAGATGGTGCTCTCTCTCTCTCTCTCTCTAGAGAAAGAAGCTCTTTTTGTCTTTGCCAACATTCCTCTAGAAATATATAGTATTTGTGGGATTTCTCATTGTTTTGTCAATCATATACTCTCTCCGTCCCAAAATGTTTGTCTTATCTGCAAAACAAGGTTAACAAAAATTTAAAAAAAAAAAAACCCAACAATTTACTAGATATCAGTGAGTTTTTTTTCAATTTATAAAAAAAGTGAGAATTTTCTTGAAATTTTTTATCATCTTTGAGTCCTTGTTTTGTGGACCAGACAACTGCATTTAAGATGGGTATTTTTATTATTGATTTTGACCAAAAAATTGAAAACATTCAATAACAAGTCTTATGTCTTGCATATTACATAATAATACTGAACTCATTATGGTAAATGTAAGAATCCATGATGCTATGATGGTACTGAATTAGTGAAGAATAATGTCCTAGTAGTAGTATCACCATAATCGTTTTGTAGTTTGACTGATTGACTCCATATGTTTCATTTATGACGATAAATGAAGAAAAATATCTCAAACTGTACTGGTACTGCTAAGTACTATACAAGTGACCAAAACAGTACGCACGTTGGTACCATTACCAATTTGCACCTTTATTCCCCACCTGCCTGCGTTACCCACTCAAGATTCTAGTTGCAATGAATAATTATGAGACTCTCCTTCAGAACCCCCTATTGTTTTTCAGAAGGTAAGTTGCTGATCTCCGTTTTTAGCTCTCATTCCTTCATCATACACCACTAAAAGGAACATGGGTAAAAGCTTGTTTGTTATGAAACAAGAATAAGATGGGATATCAAAAGAATTCCTTCATCATACACCACTAAAAGGAACTTGGGTAAAAGCTTGTTTGTTATGAAACAAGAATAAGATGGGATATCAAAAGAATACGAACTAGAAGAGCAAACTTACAAGAGAGGAAAAGGTTAACTGTTATAATTTATTCAGATGTCAGTTAATATTCAACATCAATTCACTTAATCTCGTTATGGTAGGTAATATTGTCCGTCTTTATTAGACGTCATAGACAATTAGAAACCATATATGTATGACTTAAATAAATATGGTTTAGAGGGAGGAGATGTCTTGTCTTAGACACTAACACCCTTTGAGCACCTGTTTGACACCACTTTTACATGTCTTAATTGAGAAATAAATTCTTAATATCACACTTTACTGACACTTGGGCTGAGATAGAAATCAGGAATGCAGTCTCCCGTGCCTGTCAATAGTAGGGCTTTCAGTCTGGGGCTATTGGCAGGCACAAATTTAGAACCCGAAAGCACAGATACAGAACTTTGAAGGGGGTTGCCTTATTCTTGTTAGATATTTTGTTAAGAAGGCTCCCAATTTTTTTATGTTTCTTCTATTGATTGCAATTTTTACAGGTTTGTGAGTATTTCTGGAAATGTCAGTTCAATTGACGCCTTCCAAGAGACAGTATGACCGGAGGCTTACGGAACCAAATGGTAAAGGGAAGTGGCACAAGTCGCAAAACTTACCATTGAAAGTTTCTCGTGGCAATTGTGTTTTTCGTGTACTTTGCCTTGTTTCAAAAATTGGCAGTGTTATTGGGAAAGGAGGCGGTATCATATCACAAATACGTCAGGAAACTGGTGCAAAGATAAGAGTTGAGGAAACTGTCGCTGGATGTGATGAGAGAATAATTGTTATAATAGGTTCTGATAAAGAGAGTGAAGTTGCTGCTGAGCGGAGCAAGGAGGATGTTGATGACACTAACAAAGCTGAAGAGGTTGATGATGCAAATGGTCAAAATGAGGATGATGAAGATAAGCAATCCATTCCTGTGGAAGATGTACAATCTGAAAAGGGTATGTCTTCTGCTCAGAAAGCTCTTTTACTTGTTTTCGAAAGAATGGTCGAAGGAGAATTAGATACAGATGGAGGGGATGAAGAGAGTGACAAGTCTTCCACATTTGTTGTGAGGTTACTTGTGCTCTCCAGTCAAGTAGGCTGCCTTTTGGGAAAAAGTGGCAGCGTAATCAAGCAAATGGCCTCTGATAGTGGGGCCCAGATCCGTATTCTTCCTCGGGACAAACTGCCTCCCTGTGCATCTCCTGATGATGAGCTGCTTCAGGTAATTTTGATTATACATTCATGAGTTTGGATTTCATCCATTTTTCATGGGCCATTAGGTGGTAAATAGACTAGACTATGTTATGCATTTGAGTTTTGCTGTCATTTCGATGTGCACATCAATTGCGTGGAGGATGAAGCTTCTTGGAGTCACAATTTAGGAGAAAGCAAATCATTTTTTATTCAATTGAAAATCTTAGAAAGAAAAAGGGGAAAACCATCATGGTGCCTAGCCTCAGTTTGGAGTGCCAGATTTGAGGGTAAACTAAATAGGAACTTTTGTATAATGTATATTTACACTTGTGATATGCCAACAATTTTATTCTTCGCTAATTCTTCTTCATTTTCCCAGTTAGATGAGGATGCGTTTGAAAATAAAACCAACAATCACTTGGCAGCTTTATTTCATGTTGGGATCCAAGCTGTTTGGTTGAAGGTTTTTAGCTTTAATTTGAGTGACTTGCCACTCGTTGCATATGTGCCTAGCTCTTAAAGTACACCTCACCCCTAGATGGGCGCTTAGGTGTAAATACAACCTGTTTTGGCAATCAATCGTAATAACAGTAGTATAATCAAAATATATCTCGTTAACAATTAAAACTTGTTGGTGTTAATATTTCTTACAGAGTGTAATCTATAATCTTCGTGCAGATTACCGGGTTAGTGGATACGGTTAGGAAAGCTCTTCAATCTGTTTCTCAGCAGCTTCTGGAGAATTCACCTCGTGATCAGGACCCCTTTTCTGCCAATCCTGGCCGATCATCATCTCATTCATTTGGCAATCATTTTTCTAGGCCAGAAGCGTACCCACCACCAAACTATCCTTTCCCTCCTCATGCTCCTGGCCACATGAACCCTCATGATGATATCCTGACCTTCCGTTTACTGTGCCCTGAGGAGAAGGTAGGAGGTGTAATTGGAAAAGGAGGAACTATTGTCAAGTCACTTCAGCACGAGTCTGGTTGTGAAATCAAAGTTCAGGATCGTTTGTCTGATTCAGATGACCGCATTATTATCATATCTGGTCCTGCGGTACGGTTTAACACTTTGAAATTGCTTTTAACACTTTCAAATTGCTTTGAGTAACTCCAACAAAGCTCTTTATCTCCCCAAAACAGAGAACAAACTACTCCAATCAAAGTCTATATTTGATGTCTAGAATAGAGATCTCCTTTTGAGTTTTTATTTGTGACGACGCACTCTAAAAATGGAGTAGAGTCTCTATTTTTACTTTTCACTTTTCTGTTTTGCGATGATAATGCTGTCATATTTTCAATCCAATTGTTAGAGAATTGGTACTAAGCTTACTATTAACAAGATATTGATGACACCTTTAAAATGAAGTCCACATTATTTACATTGGCCAAAAATTGGAAATTGCATGTTTGGAATTTTGGTGGGAAAGTGAGGTAATGTTTGTGTTCTTTTGAAAATAGAGATTAGGGTTGGAGTTCTGATGAATATTAGTGTTCTCTGCATGCACTTTTTTTAATTGAAAACTTCATTTTGGTCTTTAGTTTAGAGACAATGGTTGGAGTTGCTGTTAGATATACTTTAAGATGCCTATAAGTTCCATGTAACTTTTCTACACCAGCTGAAATTTTTTGGTTGTTGGTTCAGTTAAAAGAAAACAATGCTGACATTTGTGTCTGAAACAACTACTACAGCACCCAGAAGAGAGAATATCCGCTGCACAAGATGCAGTCCTTCGTGTCGTGTCAAGAATAGTTAGGGCTACACCGGAGAGCAAGGAGAATACCGTGACAGCAAAACTTCTTGTCTCGTCTCATCAAATAGGTTGCCTTCTTGGGAAGGCTGGTTCTGTTATTACCGAAATGAGGAAGTTATCTGGGGCTCATATACGTATACTGGGGAAGGATCAACTTCCGAAGGGAGCTTCCAATAATGAAGAAGTAGTTCAGGTATGGCTCCAGGCACTTTGCTTCTTTTGACCGTTCTTGTTTGCATACACAACAGTAAAGATCATGTTCTATTATTGTCCTCTCAACTTTAGTAAATTTTTTGAGTGCTCTCCAAACTAGTTATGACTGTATTTTGTGGTTTTTTTAGTGGGTGTTGCCTAGTTATAGCAACCTTTACTGCCTTGTGTCTTCACTTTTAGCTTAACGGGGACTCTTTTCTGACAGGTAAATGGAGATTTTGAAACAGTACAAGATGCTCTTATGCATATAACCTCTAGGTTACGGGATCACTTCTTCCGTGATGCATTTCCATCTATGGATCATCATTTTCCAGATCAACCACCTCCATTCCCTTCATATGGAGGAAGGGATATTTCACCGCCAGGAATGCATTCAAATTTAGGACCGCCATTTCATAAGTTTGATGCTTTTGGTGGTATGCCTCCACATGGGGGCTTTCAACCACATGATGACCGCCCTCCATTTATGCACAATATTCACAGACCAGGCATGCCCCATAACATTTCAGAAAGAAATCCATCTTCAGCATGGGGTCCTCAGGTATCAATCCTTCACTATCTCACTCGTAAAACATTTTCTTTCTATTCTTGCAGTGTTTGCTGCATACCAAAATTATCATCTTGGGTTTTCAGATGGGGTTTCTGTAGGAATATCTTTTGAGAGAGAAGCATATTGTGTAATAGGGTGTTCAAAGATAGGAAAGATAACCATTTAACCAATGCATTTGTGCATTTTTGTGTGTGGATAATTTACTAATCTTCCTGAATGGGTCGTAGGGACTAACTGAAGGTGGTGGGCCTTTAGGCATGCCGGAATATCCAGGAGCTCCCCAAAGGAGGATGGTTGGATTTGGAGGGTCGGTACTTCGTAGAGCTATTCATACAAGCTTTTTGACTCGTTAATATTTCTTATCCAATTGTTTGCTCGAATTATGTTGCTGTCTAGAATTTTATTAAATTACTTACATCTGATCTATTATATGCAGAGGAAGTCATCTTGCAATAATCACGAACACCACTGTGGAAGTTGTTGTCCCTCGTTCTGTTGTTCCTGTTATTTATGGAGAGGATGGTGGATGTCTGAAACGAATTCGTGAGGTATTTTTTCGTCTGCTAATCATCTTTCGTCCTTCTCTTAAGTTCTCTAGGTTGATCTTTATTTTGTAAAGTACATCATGTTACATCACAGAAACATTCATAAAATGATATCACCTTGCTCTTATTTGCAAGTGTAAATCACATTACTTGAAATTACCTTCCTTTTGCAGAGTTTGAAACTGTATTGAATCTTTATTTGCATGTGGGAATGTTCTAGTGTTTCTTCAAAGAGCTTGGTCAAGCATTGTTAGGGCAGAAACTTTTGATGTTTAATTTTGTTCAGTATTATTGTAATCTTTCCATTTCATGGAAGTTGTATATTTACCCCTTTTTGTTTGCGCACACAAAGAAATCCTTATGTACAATGCAGAGTTCAAGGAATCAAAATCAAATATTATCTATTTTTCCTTACTCTCTTGTGAAATCAGATGTGGTTTTTTCTTCTATGAAAATAACTCATTGATATACGGGTCTTCACATCCCAAAGAATATGTTGCTGTCTGCCTCTTTTTTATGTCTTTATTTGAAACACGGAGGTCAAGGAATCCATGCAATGATTTCTAGATGTGTGCATTATCAGAAATGATTTTCTTACACTGGTTCTTGAAACCCTCTACTGGTTGATGAGTAGATCAAGTAGTATTTGAAGTGCCCCAAAAGGGATTAGTACAGGAAAATTACTTATATTTTCTATTATAATGGAATTCCAGTACTGATTTTTTTTTTCCCCATACTCGAAAATCGAGGAATTAGTATTAATCATGGTGATCGTAGGGAAATAAGTAGAAACTAAATCAACATATGGAAATAAGCAAAGGATCATCATTTTTGTGTTTTTTGAACTGGATTTGATCATCTTATTGTCACCTTGATTGCTACTGGGATTTTATTTATTTATTTTTTTCACTTGCTTTATGTAAGGTGTGGAAGTGCCTTTTCAATTTTGCAATCTTTCAGGATATACATGCTGGAGGGTAAAAACCTCGCTGATTAACAAACAAATCACTTTAGGGACACATTCTTGGTTCTCACGAGTCACGACCTTGATATTGATGTTACTATTACTTTTGATCTGGTTTTTGGTAATACCCTTAATCAAGGAAGTCGCAAATTTTGACACACTTGCAGATTTCTGATGCTAAAGTTACCATCACCGATCCCAAACCTGGGGCAACTGAAACCAAGATTACAATATCTGGCACACCTGAGCAAACCCATGCTGCACAAAGTCTTATTCAAGCATTTGTGCTTAGTGAGACGGAAGCTTCTTGATCATTGTATGGAGGTAAGGCTTTATTTTTATTCTTGTTCTATGTGCCATGAAAATGAAAACCTTTCTGTGATGGTGCGTTTGGTATTTTGCATGCAGTTTGCTGGTAGTATATTCCTCACTTAAATAATTTAATTGTTATTACAACTTGCAAGAAATAGCTTAATACATAAAAACTTACTTTTGGTGTTTAGAACGTGGTACCTCAGCTGAAGAACAGGGTGGCTGGGCAATGTTGGACTTCTAATTTTTGTCATTTCCGAGTAGTTGGAACTTAGTTGTGGACATTCCTAGGGAAGCACAGAAACTTTGCAGATTAATCTTGGGAAATTTGCGAGAGTCGTCTGTATGTGAAATGTATCTTCGCTTGTTGTCAAATGTAAGGAACAAGGGGAAGAAATCGGAATGATAATCAATTGACTTTGTTTGTAATGGATGAGATTTTAAAATCATGGGAAGCAAATCTGAATTTCGAACTTATCACTTTTCTCCTTATTTATGTTCACGTGCATGTGTGTTTATGTGGTTTTCTCTCCTGTTCCGGTCCTATCTTGGTCTAGTGTGTCTTGGACCTTATGCATAGTCAGTGTTCTAATGACAGTGAATACTTACCCACAACAAAGGGGAAGAAAGAATTTCGATTTGTTTATCTGCTAGTATTTAGAATTTACGGGGTTAATTTGGTTGATAACATGGTTTGGTTTATAGTCTATGTTCCCAAGGGGAAAGTTGGTTGCCGGCTTTTGTTCAAATTTTGGGGAAATTTGGTTGACGACGTCAAAAACTTACCGACGTTTAATAGAGGCTTAAAGAATTTTGTTTTCATTATCCGGCATTCAGGAAGACAGCAATATTTTTATTATGGATAACTTATTGTTGTTATTGATAAATAATTGTACTCCGTGTTATTCCAATTTTGGGGAAATTTGGTTGATAACTCGGTGCATTTTACAGTGATGTTTTTATGGGATAGTTTTTTGTTCTTTGGGTTCTTGAAAGGATAGTTGGGAGCCTGCCTTTGTTGAAATGTGAAGTTCCAGATGCCAGTGGTGCAATTTAGTTTGAGATTGTTCCTCGTGGTATTGTCTTCGTTTTCTGCTTTCATTTTCTGAAAACATCTCATGAATCGGACAAGTTTTCGGTGCCAGGCGGGTACCACACACGTAGTACCCCGTCAGCAATCTCAACCGTCCAAATGTGTTTTGGATGGTCCGGATTTTAGAAAGGGAAAAAGAGTGGTTGGGTGAAGAGAGAGGTAAAATCTGGGCCGTCCAAAATACATTTGGACGGCTAGGATAGCTAACTGGTACTGCCACGTGGTGCCCGCTCAGCACCCAAAAATTCCTGCATGAATTGGCCCGCTCCTTACTTTTGGTTGGCTTTTTAGTTTGTAATTTACTTTGTACTACATTTCTAAGCTGGGTTAGACCATTATGATCCTATGACCATTCTGTCTCGTATTCAACAACCAAAAAATCAGGAAGAATAGTCTTGTAAAATTCTCTGCAAGCTACAAAAACTAAGAAATCGTATTAATTACTACCTATTATAAACTACTTAACATCGTCAAAAGATCAATTGAGATGGTACTTCTAAACAGAAATATCAATTTAGCTTTATTCTTGACTTCTCATATTTTTTGGTTTGGATAGAGTATGTTAAGGGAAACCCTGATACCCATCGAGAGGCGGGTTTGGTTCTTTACCTAATACCCCCAATGGGGATCGGGGCGCCGATCCATACCCTACCCGTTGCCAACTTGCCATCCCTAGATTGTCCCTTTTGTGTTGAAAAAAAACCCCAGGCCAAAAACTAAGAGCAGATTCTGCTAAAAACGGAAAGCCGAAAGTATCAAGACATAATTTTCAGATTATTTGCTTTTTTACCTTGAAATATTGAAGGTTTTTTTTTTTTTTTTTTCATAAGTAGATACAGAAGTTGTGCCTAACAAGTTAGCAGAAGTTTAGGTAAATATCCCGGTAACGTACTCGAACGAATTGTGCTATATGAACAGCCAAGGTTTATAATCTCATTGTGATAAAATGGAAAAGTTTTATAATCTCATACTACTTAAATACAACACCACTGATCTAGACAACACTGTAAATTCTTTTTTATTGGAAAATATTAGTGCATTTTTAGGATACAAAATATTTCAATTTAATTCATAGTTTTGAAGGGCTTGTATGTCCTGAGGTCTTGGGTCAACCCCTGAATGGATCCAGCAGCAGCAACAAGTGAAACAACCAAACAGGACCAGCTCAAGATCTTGAGCCATATCCACGTGAAGGAAAACTTGGGTATTTTGGTCTGAGCAATGTGCATTTCTATGGGGAAATACACCGTCAATGGGTAAAACGATGCCGCCCCGATCAACCCTAGGAAGTCGTTGAAGAAAGGGAATATCATCGCGAAAACCGCCGTCACGATTACGTAGGCCGTCCTCCACACCAGTCTGAAGAAGTTGAAGTTGTAGGATCCAGAGAACGGGAGGCTTATGGAATGCTCGCCTGTTATGAATTTGCTTTCTGGCCAGCGGGCTTGGCAACGGGCCTCAACGAACCCGTATATGGGCTGACAGAAAACCTACATGGCAACAATTTTGAAGGCTGAGTAGTAGAGCACAAAAGAGTCAAACTGTCAAAGATTGTATTAGATTAGCCGGACTACTAGTGAGTAGGGCTGTAAATGAGCTTAAAGCTCGGCTTGTTTACAACCCTACGAATGAGGAGATATCCGGCCCCAAAGGACAAAGTGACAAACATGGAAAAAGTGCCCATAAACAAAGTGTACGGTCCCAGATTCAATTTCAGGTATGACTTGGGGTCAAATCTAGAAAGAATCTGAGTTCTCCTTTAAGCAAAGTGTAGTGTGTGAATCATATTCGAACCGAGCCCAACTATAGGTACACCATTTGGTGTTACACCAGCTTTCGTGAGATTCATATTGGGTTCCACATTAATGATCGGAGTCGTTCAATTTGTTCAATTCATTCAATACTATAGGAAACAAATATTCATTTAAATAGATGGGGTATGGTCCATATTTATTTTCCTATAGCTTGCTACAACCTAAACGAATCTCAAACATATTTCTTTTTTTTGCTATAATTTGTTTAAATTTTTTTTTAGCATTGAATAGAAGACCACCCCTGTCCGGTCTAAATTAAAAAAGAGAGGTTTTTTCGAAATTTTTGTTTGTTTTTCTTTAATCTTTTTACTTCAACTCATCGATTTTCACTTTCTAATTTTCCTCGTCGATAAGAATATTTAATCTAAAACATTTTGACCGAAAGCAAAAGAAAAGTTCACTAAGTACCAAGAATCCTCATCGTCTTAAAATTTAATTAATTAGTCCAAACGCGTTAACGTTATATATATACGTACCTGATAGGCACCAACTAGGTGAACCGCGATGCAAATATTAGCCAAGTCGATTAGCCAGAATGGCTCATAGAAACCGAACCCGGTGAGGAAATTTCCTGGTGCTTTGTTGCCAAATGCTGCATAACCGAGACACCCACACAGCATGTAGAACATGGTGGTTGTTGAGACTCCCATTAGCGAAGCCTTCTTCATCACTGTGCTTTCTGGTGGGTGTGATCTCAGTGTGTCCTGTCGCAGAGTAACGATACGCAAACAGAAACAGTTATACGAACGAATTCGTAGTAAAACAATAGAAGGCAAGGAAGAAGATTTTGGTTGCCGGGCTAGTACCACACACGTGGTACCATCGGCAATTCCAGCCATCTAAATGCATTTTGAACCATCCGGATTTTAGAGAGAGAGAGAGAGAGAGAAAAAATGAGAGAGAAGGAATAAATCTGAACCGTCCAAAACACGTTTGGACGCTAGAATTCCCGAAGGATACCGCCATGTGATACTTGCTCGGCACCCAAAAGTTTCTCCAAGGATAGGTGATGGAAAAGATGAGAAAGATCGATGAAAAGTTGGACACATTCACTTAGTTGTCAAAATTCCAACACATCCACTGGCCCAAAATTAAGGTCTAAATAAAGAAAGGCTTGTGGTCCATCAGTTCCAATTGTCCATGAAGGAATCATTGCAGCACAAAACCCTGTACACTAGTAAACTCTTTTGAGGCCCAAAAGGGGGAAAGAATAATTTCAAGAGAAGAAAACAAAACAAAAACTGTTTTTGGTCCTAAAATGCCTTTTATCTGACCATGGGTATTCTCA